>OZ010789.1:403399828-403999828 GCA_963932465.1 Maratus speciosus
CAATAGCAGTCGTTGTTACCATGGTGCGACTTTTGAAAACATTCCTACATAACTTTTCATTATATGACACCAGAAACCCCAAACCACCCCCACGTAAAAGTTTATATATATATATATATATACTATATATATATATATATATATATATTGTATATATATATATATATATATATATATATATATATGTATGTATGTATGTACTAAATTTTGTCCGCACGATAAAAGTCTCATTTATGCACGGATCGTCTTCAAACTCGCCAACAACTTTGAGATGGCTAATATCTCGGCGGGGATTGAAAATGGGCAAAATCGGCCCAAGAGAATGGAAATGGGGAGGGTTAAAAATTTTGAATACCGTCTTCACAAGATTCTGATAAAACCAGCACTTACACAACAGCGACAGGAGAAAATAAATATTTTTCGTTATAGCAGTTGCCAACAATAAAAAGGAAACTATAAAATTCTCACCACAACAATTGCTTTTCTATTGCAAGCTTTCCACGTGAAAGAAAATAATTAAATAAATAGTTTGACGAATTGAAAACAAATTGAATATTACGTCATAAGTTTTATAGAGCAAGATTTCAGCATGAAAACTCAAAATGAAATAAATAGTTTGACGAATTAAAAAATTTATATATATTGCGTCATATTGAAAATATAATGGTCCTCAGCAGGTGAATATGTAACATCATGTGAGTTTGAAGAAACGTATTAAAACATGATAAAAACCCGACAATGGAAATATTAACATATTTTAACACTTTGAGGTTCTCTGAATTTGTTTTAGCCATTTTTAAACCTATTCCATATACATGCGTGTGTGTATTCGTGTATATTAGAATTTTCACAAAATGTTTATCTCCCTAGAGCTCATTTTTAGTGAAGGAACTGAGTTTCTCGCTAATCTTGATTTAAGTTTTGTTGGTGAATTTAGTATTTAACTTCGAAATCTACCCCCACCTGTAGGCCCGAGCTGGCAGGGATTTTTTTTATTTGTTACATAAACGCTAATGCAGTTCTTGTTTATTATGTGAAAAAAAAAACCTGTGATCTATAACTTTTAAATCGTAGTTTTGATTCGGTAAAATTTCATAGATTTATGCTGTAGAACCTCGGTAACGGAAGCTCCTGAATATCAGAAATCTCTTTTTAGCGAATGCTTTTTCGATCCCCAACACCTATAAATCTGTATATGTTTACCTCTCAATACAGGACGCCTCCGAATAGCTGACTAATTCCCCTCTCCCAAGTTGTCCACATTTCAGAGGTTTTACTGCATTTTCTTTTCTTGCAAAATAATTATCGAATTATTCAATACTGTGGCAAATAACGTTTCGCATTCATATAATTTAGTTTTCAAGAAACTAAATTATAAAACTGAATGACATGATTTTTAAAAATAAATATAGTTCAGTTTTCCGATTCTGGTAGACCTAATTTGTTTTTTAGATACAGTATTTAAGATGTAACGTATCAAAAAAATTATCAACCGTTGTAAGGAACTGTTTCAGTTTTTATTTCGTGCTGTGCTTCACTGAAAATTTAGTTCATTTCTGCCTTACGTAAAAGCACAGTGTGATGTGGAATGACATATATTTTTCTTAAATTATTCCTTTTCTCTAAATTTCAGTTAAAACTAACTTTTAATTCCTTATTTATTTTATCCTTTTATTTCAGTTTCTATTGTAATTTTCCACCAAAAGAAAAGGTATTTAACATATGCCTTTATCACTAAAATGGCTCTCACATACATAGAATTAATTTAGATAATTATCCACCCTCTCTAGAGATTATGAAAAAAGGAATAAAGATTCACTTTGCTTTCAGCCTGCAGTTTTACTCTCATTCCGTCCAATGTTCCCCCACCAGTGGCCGAGATGTTCTGCTCTCGAAGCTGGTAGACGGGAAGTGCTGTGTTCGAACCCAATCGCGCCCGTCGGCCTAATCGTTCTGAAGTTTTGTGGTTTTCTTCAATACTTGGATTGCCAAGCTTAAATATGGGTTAGGTTCCCTTAGAAAGACCTTCACGGAGGGCACAACTCACCCCTTAGGGCCTATATCACTCGTGTTGATAATTGGCCGTCATAAACACAACCAACCAACATTCCGACGTTCAGTAGAAAGATCTCTTTGACCTGCTTATTTTTTTAGTTTAACTTCATCGTTAAATAATAAACATTTCCAATTCATGCGGTCTGTTTTGTCTTTCACACTATGTTTTCAAAACTTTGCTCCTAACGTACTAATTGGCGTTCGAATTCTTTCTGCCTTACTTTTCTGGGCTGCTATTCTGGTTGCACTGCCCGAAATTCAAAATTATCCCAATTGTCTAAAGCGTAATAGATAATTTTTGCTCATATGATATCATTCATTTTTCATATGCTCTTTTCGGCAATTGTGTGCTGCTAATGTGTGTATCACAGAATGATTAATTCAATTACACTCTCTCGCTTCACGAACTCAGCCATGTGAAAAGCATAAGTTACTTAGAAATGCTCCCAGGCACCGTCTCTATCAATTTCTGTATGAAATGTTTAATTTTATACTTCGACTTCAAATAAACAGATTTCGTAAAAAGCAATTTAAAAGCATTTATTTCTATAATTATCACAGCCTACAGCCTTTTATGACCCCCAGCGAATGCATACAAATCGAACCTGGCCCCCACTATAGATCTACGATTATTTCAAAGTAGTGAACTCTACCATACACAGAAACATAGTTTTTTTTCTTATGAGGTGAAGCCACAATAAATCAAAAAATAAATAAAGTGGGGGGAGACTAAAACAAATTAAAATAGCCATTGATTGTGAATTGTGTCTATTTTCAATTTATATTTATTTTTTTAAAAGGGACTGAGTCCATATATTAAATAGTAACAAACTTTAAAATTCCCGTTATTAACACTCGAATTTGGGTTTGCATTTCAATTCTAGAGTCAATTTTATTTTTCGATACCAAACGGAAATCTAGTCGGTTCAGAAGTTTAGGAATTAAAAAAAAATGTAAAGTTTAAAACCTTGTAATGTTAAATAAATGTCCTTATTTTATATTCCTATTCACATCTCCTGTAATATATACTTTTTTGCACACAGATTTTTCCTTCTGTGGCTATTGTGGTAGTATTAACTACTCCAAATATAATTATGTAACTTTCATGCATTAAAAAAATTATATGTGAAACACGAATTATGAACTCATATTCGAAAAAATTAAGAATTTTAATCTATTATAAAAAAAACCATAAAGCAATTTTTATAAGCTTCTAAGATACAGGGTGAGTCTAAAATCATGGGACAAACGTTAATGGTAGGTAGGGGACATCACAAGAATTCAGATTTGCGAAGCAACCCATGGTCGGAAATGCTTTCCTGACGCGGTAGTGACGCACAAAACAGAAGAAAGAAAGCACACGAACAGGGAGAGAAAACATGTTTATTATTCTTAGTGCTGCAAAAATGCCGGGACAATGCTGGAAAGTTCTGAGGAACTTCTTGCACGCATCGTGGCAGCTCCTGGGAAAGTCCGGGACACTTCGGTATTTTCGAGAACATTAGGTCTTCCATGCACTGGATATGCACTTCCATGCATCACGGCCCGGGGTCATAAATTCGAACACCTACTTTGATGACTATCATTGTCTCATTAATGTTCTTTTTTCTTAGTTTTTTGCTGTACTAAGGATAATAAACATGTTTTCTCTGCTTATTCGTGTCCTGTCTTTCTTGTGTTTTGTGTCGTCACTACTGCACCAGGAGAGTGTTTCCGACCACGGGCTGAAAGTTTGTCCCATGATTTTAGGCTCACTCTGTATACCTGCAAAATTACAGTTCGATTCGTTATTTAGTAATCGATTTCTAGTGTAAAAACTAGGTGCTCGAATTGAAAATTGAAAGGTTGTTACCATTTTTAAATGAATAAGTCCTTTCCCTTACCTTATTTTTAAATATAAATTAAAAAAATACATAATTCGCAATCAAATTGTTATTTTAATTTCGATAATTTACAGATTAAGCTATTTGCGCGTTCTTTTTTTTCTTTTGCCAACTGTAAATTTAATTTAATTCTTTCCCCGATCAGGGCATGCCTTTTATACAATAGTGAACTTTTTAAATTAATTTCGCATTTAGACATATCACCTCAACCTACATACATACATCATATATGTTTCTCTTGACAATTTTTGTGTGCAAAATTTAGGGGTCACAAAGTACACTGTTACAAACATATTCTGTGTAGGAAACCATGTTTGCAATCGAATTATTCAGTTAATAAAAGTAAAAATTGTTTCATTAAATAAACACTCGTTTATACGCAATCAGTGGTAATCTTTGAAATAACGCGCACTTGTTAGATTGCAATTTATGTTTTTTCCAGAAAATTCTTGTTACAATACATTAATTTAATACAGGCAACAAACTCGATTGTGAAAAATTCACCGCTTTTAATTACCCTTTGGTAGAAAGCTCAAAATGAATTTATTAAAAAAATATTTTTTTTGCTTTCCTTATTTGTTATGAAAGCAACTGGAAAGAAAAAAGTGAAAATATAGTTAAGCTATCTTTTTCGGATTTTTAAATTGATTTCTCATCGTATAATCGTAAATCTATATATATATAAAAGAGTTTGTCCTGACTGACTCATATTCAAAGCATAGCCTAAACTACTGAACCGAGAAGCATGAAAATTTGGGGGAAAATATTTCTTATGACATAAGGGTGCACTAAGAAAGGAATTAAGAAAGATGCACTAAGAAAAAATTTCTCCCCCCTAAAGGGGATAAAGGAGGGGGGCTCGGAAATTTTAGAAAGTCTGGCCATATCTCGGCAGCCAAGTTTTCAAAGTTATAAAAGGTAAATACAGATTTAGTTTGTGGGGAAATCCCTGTATTTTACATTGAATAAGTGGGCTGCAAAGCTGAATGGTTTACTAAACAAGAAATAATAGTAACAGTGGGCTCCACTTCTTAAAATTTGCATACGACTTTTCAAGACACCCTATGTAAAGAATTTAGTTTATTGTATTTTTATTTTAAAAACTATTTAAGAACTAGAAAGATAGCCAGCCAAAAAGGACGGAAAAAAAGATATATACAACACATGGTGAATAATGTGTTTTTCTCGCTTGTTTCTCAGCGATAAATGAAAATAACACATTTAAAAAACGAATACATTGAAAATGAACACATTAAAAATTAAATTTAAGGATAAATTAAAATTTGACCACAATACTTCAAGATTTTCCACTATAGGGGCCTTGGCGTTTTATTTTATAAAGCTTGGCGGAATTCAGGCATTAAAAAGTGAGATTCGTTGCCAGGTGTTATAAACAGCTATGAAAACAAACTTGATGAAATTTTTTGTTTGTTTATGTAAAATAGATTTTGAAAAAAAAAAACCCCTTAAATGCGCTAAGTTTAAATTAAATTGTGGTGAGCTCGATTATAAAGATTAAGGGGTTTCAGTGGGAATTTCGCTAAATTAGCCAGCTATCCCTAAGTTTTCTTCATAATTGGCAACTTATTTTTGTCGTCAAATTTGGTGAAATACCGCCAAACTTTGTCACGTTGGTCAAAATTTGGCGCTGTTTTAGTAATCCCGTATTAGTACTTTTCAACAATTACTCATTGTTGAAGCTGATACCAATTTCTTCATAGGAAGCCTAACATGACCGCGATTTATGAGGTGGTCCAACCGGAATTGTGAGGGACACACAGACTTTGATTTTATATAAATAGATAACTAACTCAAGTATGTTACGTACATTTTTACCACAATTTTTTAATAGAATTTTTCGCCTTATTTAATAGCAGAAAAATATTACTAATTCAAGGATTAAATAAGGCCTTACGAAATCTGCGATTTAAGTATCTCTCTATTCTAAAAAAAAGTAACTACCGCTGTCACCGCCGCCGCCGGTTTTGAATTTTTTGTGACTGGAGGTCTTTCTTCGTTAATATTAAGAAAAATAATGCATACAAAAATATGAAAATCGGTAGTATTATAGAAAAATGTTTGATAAACACGCTGATGCAGACAGTTTTCAAATCGAAGAATTATTTTAAGATATATTTAATGCCAAAGTTGGACAAAATCGTTCCATTAAAAAAGTTTTATAGGAGCAAAAACTGCACATAGGAATTTAATCATTTTTAGGTCATTTTATACGTTTGAAGTTCCCGGTGTGCAGACTGTTTTCTTTTTTTTTAATTTGGCTAATTTTTTGAAGTTTTATTTCTATTTTAAATTCAAATTTTCAGGATTTCTAGAGATATTTTTTACAGATTTTAGAAAGTGATAATAATTTAAACTGTTGCCAACTGTATAAACAGCGGAAACAAACGGTTTGCTTCAAAAAAAAAAAAAAAAAAAAAAAAAAATATATATATATATACGTGTAATAAATTAAAAATTTATTTACACGTGACTATTATAAACAGAAAAAAACATTTGGAATTAGAATTAAATAATTATGTACAAAAAGCAGGAACTTATTAAAAATTACGTCATAAAAACTATAATTACACGTGAATTTTAAGAGAGAAAGGAATTTGCAAAATAATAAATTTATTAACATGCGTTAGAAGTCTTAAATAGGAGAAATTACGTCATAGTTACGTTACATTACAGTTATTACATAAAATGAACACCAAATAATATTGCAAAACGGTTTAAATTTAGAAATTGCGCTAGACATTTATTTGATATTTTGAGAGGATACTTTTCAACTATTTTTGTTTGGAAAGCGCAAATAATATTTCATTTCTAACACAAGTAGTTTCACGTGAATATTAAAAAGAGAAAGAATAGTTTGGTCAAAATTACGTCAGATTAAAAACGATTAATTTAAAATGTCTTATTTAAAAGAACTTTCTTTCCGCTTTGTTAAAAAATACTGGGAGACAAAGATTCTGTTTACTTAATTCCTTTTATATTAGATTATTTTGAAATGTTTATCTTATTTTACTTAATCAAAGACGAAAACAGCGATTGACATATGTATTTTTGGTACTACTTAGTTATCCCGTCGACCAAAAATCTATCATTCGCCAAACTATAAAATTAAATGTCAATAATGGTTGATCGTAAATGTCACATTAACTTGACTTTAAGCAAGTTACATGTGTCTACGTCATCAAGTTATTTTTATTTCGACTTTTTATTTGTATTTTTATTAATGTTGCACTAATTTATTTGTTCTTTCGTTATTTAAAATAAAAATGATGTCAATTTGTATAATTTGGCGAGTGCTTTGGCGATTTATATAATTTGGCGAAATTGGTCGACGGGTTAATCAAGTATTACCACAGCGGATTTGGCCTTAAAATTCCCCAGTCAAAGAGAAATGAATAAAAATCCGTTTATAGGGAGATCGACATTGTTTTTTAAATTATAATTCAATCTTCCGAAATCTTTTTAAAGCCGATCAAATTAGCGTACTTTTAGAGTCTGCGGTGCCTGAACGGGGGGTTGACGAGCGTAGCTCGTAGGGGGCAGAGCCCCCTAGTTAAATAAAATTTTTCTAATTTTAAATCACAGTTTCAGCTTCTATAGAAATTCAGGGCTTGTATGCGCCTCGCTCTCGTTTTGTAATTGTTTTTATTTCCTTTACTAATACATTAATTGACTCCATTGTAAAACTCATTAATAATTTAAACAATTTATAGGAATAAATTACGTTTATTTTGAAATTTTGCCTCATTCGTGGAAGAACGACTGTTCTATTAATATTTGTTCAAATACGGTCAAGACGAGTTTGGCCGTGGTTCCAAGAACAATGATTCGAATATGCATTTTAGAATATACTATATTCTCAAGTGGAAATAAATGCATGTTGAATAATCTCGGTATTTTTATACCTTTCAATTACATGTACCTGTACCTTAATAGTGCCATCTATAGGTGAAAGTAGGTATAGGTATTCATCTATAGGTATTTATTTTTCTTTTGCAACAAAAATTCCGAATTTACGACAAGTTTTGTAGTGTGAACAGAACTCCGAAACTACAATTTGTTATTTTTATTTTTTTAGAATTTTTGAAACAAAAACGGACAGATCACTGAAACAGTCGTTTTTTTTTTTTTTTTTTTTTTTTTTTTTTTTTTTTTCTTACAACGCATTTAAATTGTTTTACGTATTATTTACTCTGACATAAAAATAAAATCCGTACGAAAGCTTTTGCTACAGGTTTAATTCTTTGAGATAAAATTCAATGTGTGTGAAAACGGTTTTAGAAATAATGCTGTAACATAAAAAGAGAAGCCGCAATATATTTTTTTTTATTTGTGAGTAAAATAAAAAAAATGTTAATTTACTATATGATTCAAATTCAGTTTAAAAAGTTTGAAAATGTAAAATTTTCGGTCGAGGTGATTTAGATTCGTTCTTATTCGCATGTTCAATTTTTGACAGATATTATTAAATAATTTAAACTCTTTATTTACACTGTTAAAAATCTACATCAAATTGCCCAATCAATTATAAAACGCTACTGTTTACAAATCTTGGGAAATATGCTCAAGGTTTTAAGCAGCATCCTTTTCTTGTTAAATGGATTTATAAACTTTGCATTAGCAGTTTACATACAAGTTTCACATAAAAAATAATTCCCCTGGAAATAATTGAGTAAAATGTCTATCAACTTCGAAAAATAATGTTCCTATAAATTTTAATTTTATTATAACTCGAGAAAATATATATGCCTTCAAATAATATATCGGTCTAAACATTTTTGTCTTCTGAGATTTTTATTCCAGTTCTTTTTATAAATTCTTATAGTCTTTTCTTCGAAATGAAAAACAGGGATTCTACAAAACAAGGACAACACAGGAATGTTTTTCACAAATGTCAAGAAATAAAGTTAAAGAATAAATATAATTTCTGTAAAAAAAAGGAATAAAATAAGCGTATATAAAATAGGATACATTTATGTTTTCATTTATCAAATTAAGAAAAAGAAAATGGTAAACAAAAATCGTAATCATGTTTTATTTCTTAAAATAATATAATCTGTAGAGAATTCATTACAATTTTTTCCTTTTTTCATAGGATAGAAAAGAGTCTTTCTTCAGAAAAAAAAAGAAAATCATCAATGAATTCTAGTTTATGGACGACGTATATTCGGATCTAAATTTTATAGCTCACTTCGAATACTTACAAATGTTTTAAGTTTATATTTTGTTACATCGACTTAATTATATTCTCATAAAAATCAATTAGAGTTATTATAGATTATTACATTTCTCAAGTAAATTGTTCAAACTATCCATTTTATGTATCATATATACGAGGGGTTACAATAAGTTTTTGCCCTCACATAGAAATAATTGAGTAAAATTTATGAAATTTCTGCATTCTATTAGTCCTTTTCTATACAGTCACAGTGCAAAGTAACACATTTCTGAAATCGGTATTTCAAAAAGAGGGGAGAGAATGTATTTCAGAAGGCGAGATAGTAGACCCAAAGGAGGGCATTTTTCTAACTTTTGCCGACCCCCACATGTGAGATATTGTTGGAAAGGCCTGTGACTCACTTTCTGAGCCCTTCCCTCCAATTTGACCTCCGGGGAAGGGGGGGGGGCAATTTTCTAAATTTTGAGGACACCATTCATGTCTCCCGGGGTGGGGAATTTGAGGGGAGGGGCTCGGGGGTATATGACATGAAAAAGTGGTTACAGGCCTTTCCAACAATATGTCACATGTGGGGGTCGGCAAAAGTTAGGAAAATGCTCCCCTTTGGGTCTACTATCGCACCTCCTGGAATACATCCCCCCCCCCCCTCTTTTTGAAATACCGTTTACAGAAATGTGTTACGGTGCACTTAAACTATATAGAAAAGGACAAATACATTGTACCAATTTCATAAATTTTACTCAATTATTTCTATGTGAGGGCAAAAACTTATTGATATACCCTCGTATAATAGCACAAATCATGTAACTATCCTAAACTGATACTGGGCTGAACATGTCGCGTTTGATATGCCTGTCAGCCAGTTTTCTCAAAATTGTTTTTTCGAATAAAATTGCATAAACGTTATTTCGTTTAATCTCGCGATGATTTCTGTTTTAAAATAAATGATTAAATATGTTTTCAAAATACTACAAAGATTATCTTAATTTGACTTGCATTACACTGTCATCCGTCTGTTATTCTAAAGCTATTAATATCCATTACTCTTGTTTTACTTTCTGCCACGTATAAATTATTAAAAACGATGAATGACCACACACTTTGTATATATCAACTCTTTTTAACTTTTTCTGACAATACTATAAAGGAAATAGAAATAACTACAATATTCAGCATTGTAATAGTATGGCAATAAAATTATATTAAAGCATTAAAAATAATGAACATTATATATTATAGTTAGTTCGAAACGAAATTGAAAACGGCCGTTTTTAATTTTACTGAATCACTTTATTAAATATGAAAAAACTTTGGTGTTATAAATTATGTTTCAGTTATCGAAATTCCTGTCTATTTCGACGAACGCAATAGCAATTGTAATCATGCTTTTAAAGTAAAATGATGCAGACACAAAAATAAATAAATAAATAAATAAATAATAAGATTTTAAAATATTTATAATTTTTATGTATTTTATTTTACATATTTTCTATCGCAAAGGAAGATAGATTTAAAAGATGGTGTTTCTACATTTATTTTTCTCTCATAAAGAATTATCATATTCTAACTGATTGCTGTGCACTTTGCCTTACGAACACATACTGCGATCTCCTGTATCGATATTATTTCAAAAGTTTAACACCACGTTTGATTAGCCTTTTGATATATAACCTTACAAAGTGTTTTTTGGGGTTTTTTATGATCATATTTAATTTTCAAACTTTACATGCATTTATGAGAGATATTTGATTTTATTATTATACGTTATTTTTACCTTTGTCATCATCTGTATCAAAATGTGACTTTATCTATTTGGTGGAACCTTAGTCATATAACTACTGCCCTTTAAAAAGAATTTAAGTTTTCTACTTTATATTTACTTTTCATAACTTTAATTTTTAGTTCTTTTTTATATTATTTTATCTTTTATACTTGGAATTTAATTAGCTCTTTACTGTTTGGTATCTTAGTATTTTCCAGTATCCTTGGTTTGGCTCACCATATACAGTCGTGAAAAAAAAAAAGTAAACACCCCCTACTAACTCCTCAACAAATCATCGTAGAAGAAAGTTACTGATACCGAACGATTGGAAATAAAGTCTACTTTTAAATGATGTACATAAAATTTTCTTAGGGGGTCATCTACATATTAAAACGAATCCAAACTTTATTTTTTTTCAATGGCAACACCCAATTTTAACGAGATATTTCAAATCTTCTGTTCAAACTATGCCTAGACACCAAATTTCAAGTCATTTGAATTATAAGTTTTTGAATTATAAACATTCAAAATTTAGTCCTTCTAATGTTAAATTACATTTTCATATTTTTATTTATATCTCCCGAAATTATGCTCCTAATGTGCTAATTTTTATTTTGTAGTAATAATACTAATATACCCAAACATAAATAAGCTGAATTTGCGATTTTTATAATTTTATGATATGATTTATGAATTATGAAATTAATATCCGAAAAAATTATGAATTGCAACCTGCAATTTTTTTTATGGATTTAGATTTATTAAGTCCTGCTTTATGGAAATTCAAAAATTTCACATTTTTCTTCCAAGTAGTTTTCAAATTATGCTTAAAAAACGGAAAAATGATGGTTTAAGGGGCCGTCTATGATGGAAGTGAGTAGACATTTTGAAATTTATTCTGCTGTACTGTAATCTAACACGCTTCATTGTCTCCTTTAGTGGCGCTTAAGGTGCCTTGATCAAGAAAGGGGCTCTCTTGGTTAACAATCCAGTACGTACCTTCAATTTGGATACAGTCCTTAAAACACGCTCGTTTTAAAATGATTAATTTCTCGGAAACTTATGGTACGAATTGCATAAAAATTCGTTTTTACCCTAATTGAAGGGTGTAGAGTTCATTTATGCTGTCAGAATTGTGTACTGCTATTGAAAAAAACAAAGTTATGGTTCGTTTTAATATGCAGATGGCCCCCTAAGCAGATTTTATATACATCATTTAAAAGTAGACTTTATTTACAATCGTTCGGTACCAATAAATTTCTTCTACGATAATTTGTTGAGGAGTTAGTAGGGGGTGTTTACTTTTTTTTTTTTCCACGACTGTACATTTGTATACCTAGTTTAATAGAACCTAACAAGGAACCAACTTTCTTATTTTACCTAAATTTTACTGTGAGTTTTGTTAAGTATTTCATGATTTTTCTGCTATAAATGAACTTGCTGTGATTTTGTTCCCTCTCACTTTTTTCTTTTCTTTTTATTACAAAGATTTTGTGGAAACTGATCTATTAATTTAGTATATTTACATAAATCATCTGCGGTCAGTAAGTTTTAAATTATAATGAGAAACTTTCAAAAATAAACATTCTAATAGGAAGCTTAAAAATGCAAATGGAATTTACAAATGACGTTCTACAATAACGAACAAAAAAAAGTTATACATTTTAAATGCTTGAAGAATCTATTTTAATGTAAAAATGATTTGGCTAATAGTAAAAATGCACAATAAATTTACAAATGATATTAGAACAACAACGGTAATGCAAAGAAATGCATACATTGTTGATATTTGAAGCATTTGTTCTGATATAATAATGATTTGTCTAATAGCAGGGGTCGGAGCACATTAGGACAAATTTTATTATTTTTACCAGTATATTTATCAATAAGCTTCATGAGACTTTTATAAGATATGCAATAGAACTATATTATGAAGATTATGGATAAAAGATACTGGTAAGAACAATAAAATTTGTCCAACATGCTCCGAAACCAGGAATAGTAAAATATATACAATAGGTAAGAGTAAATCAAAAACATCTGAACTATACAATCACAATGCCAATTTAGGAAAAGAGATAAACACAAATTATACAGCTGTATGCACCAAAGTTTTTTACTTAACACTAGAAAGACCGAGAATTTTACTCAAATTTTAGAAAAATATTTCACACCAGAATTTTTATTTTAAATTATTAACTTATCCATTTAACTAATTTTTTCTTTGTATCTTTTAAACTAGTTTTATAAAAAAATTTCTGTTTCGAACCGAGATATATTCATTTGGTAGCAGTCAAAATGACTTATCGCGGGCTTTCTAGTGTTAATGATTCTTTACATTCAATGCCGAATACATATTTATTTTTGTACGAACTTTGGTAATCACAAAGCAACTCCCTACATTTCTTTTTTCATTTTATTTCGCATGGCGCATTTAGTCTAAATTCTAAATATCAGTAATTATTGCTATGTCACGAAAGAACGTAAAATATGAATGAAAATGTAATAAGGAACTGCCTAGATGCCCATTTTGAAGATTGTGTGATATTGCAGTTGAAGTGCTTTTTGAAGTTTCAAACTCTATTGTATAGTCCTTGGTGAGCAAACGACAAAACTGAAAAGCATTTGTTTATTCAGTTGTTCGATGTATTATTTGTAGTTATTATCAGCAGTGTTGTAGCCATAAAAAAAACAGAGAGTGTATGTTATAAGCAGAGGGTACACGCTGACGTCATGAGCGTTCATAGCTTGGGTATACGCTAATGCTTTATTTGAGAAACAGAGGGTATACGGAACTTCTTAAAAAAATCCAGAAGGTACACGGCGTATACCCCCGTATAACCTCCACTACATCCTTGATTATCAGTTCTTCAAGTATGTATACCGTGTAGGAACATTTGTTTATTGTTCTGGAGTACCACCAATTAAATCAGGGTCCTTCTGACACAAGGAGAAGTTTTCAAACGCAATTTCAAGTCGCAAAAGGTCCAGATGGGAAAACAATTCGTGCGTTTTTCAAAAAATTTCAACAGACAGGCAACGTGGCCAATGCGTTAGTTGGAAATGTGGGTCCGACCCACTCCGTCGTTACTCCTGAAAATTCAATGACACTTGCTGCAGTTATTGAGCGTAATCCGAATAAATCTGTCCGCAGACTTGCAGCTGAATTCGGAATCAAGCCATCCAGCACGTACAGAATCCTGCGGAAAACATTACACATGTTTCCTTACAAGATTCAATGCCGGAACACCATACCAGTTCGAGCTGATCGACGACGAGAGGATTTTCACCGCCCCCTGAATACTAGGCCTGAGCGCTGGACCAAAAATGGCGGCTGCCGAAGGCGGATTTTTTTCAGCGTGTGTACGGTCCCTTAAATATTCCTACCAATAATTTTTTGAAGTTTTTTCTGCTTCATTTTTCTGAGAATAAACAAGGTAGAGAAATCTTTTATAAAATACTGGTGTTCACATTTAAGGGACTGTACTTACGCTAAAAAAAATCCGCCTCCGGCAGCCGCCATTTTTGTGTCATTTTTGTGTGAGCGCTCAGGCCTAGTATTCAGGGGGCGGTGGGATTTTGCTAACGAGATGCTCGACAAGATTGATGGCTCTGGTTTCGATGTTGGCCGAATATCGTTTACGGATGAGGCCCATTTTTATCCGGATGGCGTCATTAACAGACACAATTGGCAATTTTGGGGTACAGAAAATCCACATCCAAAGTCACGCACGACCACTCTATAGCCAAAAACTTATAAACTTATAAACGCAAAGGCAATATTGTTTCCTTTATCTTAGAAACGGTGACGACTGAGCGGTATATTGCGCTTTTGAAACAATTTGTCTCCACTCAAGAAGCGTTAGACAATCGACCATGCACGGCCTGATTCATGCAAGATGGGGCTCGTTCGTATCGTGCACAAGACGTTTTTGACATTCTAGACGAATACTTCGACGATAGAGTCATTCCGTTGAACTATTCGACAGTGACGGGAAAAGGCATGGTGTGGCCTCCGTATTCGCCCAACCTCAATCCCTGCGATTACTTTTTGTGGGGCACACTATAGGACATTGTTTGCCGGAACATACCTTTAACATTCGGCGAGCTCGAAGAGCCTATTTGTCAAGTTTGTTTGTCGATTTCCGGTAACACACTACAGAGAGTAACTGACAGTTTCATTCTGCGTTTGCGACATGTCTGTTGTGTAAAAGGTGCACATTTTGAATCACTTTTAATGTGATACAGCCTATTTATCGCAGCGCCATCTATCGGCGTTATTTTTGACTAAATTTTGAGATTTATCAATAATATTCTTACGATTTTTTTTAATAAACATACCACTGGTTTCACGTTTCTATCTATCACCGTTTCCGGGTTATTGATTTTTAAAGTTAGGGGTCCTTTGTGAAACACCTTGCATGCAGAGTTGCCAAGTCTTCGGCTTTTTGCACACACTATTATCTTAGAGAAAATGTTGTACTTTTTAATCGCCCAAATGTTCCAATTAAGGAACATTTTCTGTATTAAAATTTTCGTATCCAAAAAGCCGGAGACTTGGCAGCTCTGCCTGCATGTAAAAAATTAACCCCTTGTAATAATATACTTCTTTTAATTTCTTAAAGGTATAAGATGAAAATTTAAAAAAATGTGAAACCTGTATTATGAAGCTATTTACATATTTCGGTTCTATCCGAACCGTTATCAAAATAAAAGAATAAGAATATTGTAAAATATCACGAGCAATGATTTGAAACGTCATTATTCAATTCATCCAAAATTATGGCTCTAACTACACCATTGTTACAAATATGGAAATAAACATCCAAGTAAAAATAATAAAAATAATGTGTATCATCTGAAAACATATGTGAAAAATTGAATAATGGGTTTCCAATCATTACATCATAAATCGTGCAATTTTAGAAAATTCCTATTGATAACGACTCGGATAGAACCGAAACATTTAAATAGACTAATAAAGGTATTTTTACTGTTTTAAAGTTTTCATTTGACACCTTTTACCAATTAAAAGAAGAATATTGCTAATTACTTTACAACTAAGGGTCATAAGCGAACAAAAATTTACGTTGGAAGGATTTCGATATAGCAGATTCCAATGGTGTAAAAAAAAAAACATACATTTCTATTTATGAATTTTTAATATGAATTTTTATTAACGGTTATGAATTTTTATTGATTATATAATTAATACTTTAAAAACATATGCATGACGATTATGTTTGGGCGTTTTTTACAAAGTATCACATAATAAAATAAAAATAAATGAAATAATAATACATAAATTACTTTTTGAGTTATTTCAAAATAACTGGCGAATATTTTCAATATTGATATGTTAATTTTTCATTAATTTATATTTTTCAAACTTATCAATCAAAATTGATGAAAAGTTTTCAGCATTTTTCTTTATTTTCTTTATAATTTTCTAGCTCTTTCTTCTTTTTCTAACTTTCCCCGTTCTAACTCATGCTTTAAAATTTCAGCCCTTTGTTCTTCATTTGTACTGACAAGTTGTTTAATATGCGGAAATTAAATGTGCAGTAAAATTATGGTGATGGTATAAAATTAACAAAACCTACGTTTCGATGTAATTTTTAAATGGCCCCTAAATACAAAATAATCCGCATACAAGTATAAAGAATTTTGTACGAATTAAAATGTAATCTTTTTTTTCCTTGCTGAACTAATTTTTGCTTTTATTAAAATTGAAGCTATAGTCATCGTTCCGATCTATATTTTCTATTTCTTTTTTCCATATTTTATAATATTTAAATTTAGAAAAAATGAGACGATAAACTTCCAAAAACCCTGATATATATTTACTTTATGAATATTACTTTAAGCGTAAACCAATAAATATTAATCTATGAGGTAACCATTTGCAAAATAGTTTATTAAATGCTTATTAGATTACAAGTTATATATGAATCCTTTAGTTATATAATTTCGTAATATAACTATCGAAAAAAAAAACCTTGATATTCATAAAAAATCAAAATATTTATTTATGGAAGATGGATTAGATTGTTACTAAGTTATAATAATAAACACACATACTACAATATACATTAAAACACACATTCACACATAAATAACGCCTGCATTCAACAGTTAAAGGTATATATATATATTTTACAGACATGCATACAATAAATACAATAAACCCAACTGGAGTGAAAAATTAGCCAGAGCCAGGAATCGAACCCGGGACCACTGCATTCCAGGCAGTCGCTCTAAGCACTGAGCTACTCCGGCCGATGCCTGAGTCTGCAATTTCTCACTAATAAACCATGTTGGGGAAGTCACCAGCCATTTACAACAGCCTTGGATGACCGGACAACGATGAATAGATTTTACTATTACATCGATCTACGAAATATAATAATAAACACACATACTACAATATACATTAAAACACACATTCACACATAAATAACGCCTGCATTCAACAGTTAAAGGTATATATAAATATTTTACAGACATGCATACAATAAATACAATAAACCCAACTGGAGTGAAAAATTAGCCAGAGCCAGGAATCGAACCCGGGACCACTGCATTCCAGGCAGTCGCCCTAACCACTGAGCTACTCCGGCCGATGCCTCAGTCTGCAATTTCTCACTAATAAACCATGTTACTAAGATATGTACTGACCATAAATGTTACTAAGTTGCTTGTAAACTAGTGACTATGATCTAACAACTATAAACAAGGTAACTCATATCACATTCATCATGGAGACACTTTCTTCTAACGATCTGTCATGAAAATGATAGAGATTAATTTCAGACTAGGTCACTGGATATACCACAATGGAGATCATTTTTCGTCATATAACATCGCTCGTCAGAATATCAACTATGCATTAAATGATACAATAAGGTACATAAAGTACTGTTATTTTTTTTTTTAATGAGAAATACGTTTTTCTATAAGTAATTCGAATAAACAATTTATATATAGAATGAATATTTAAAAAATATATTAATTAAATAAAAACATTTCTATTTATATAAAATCCAAGTCTCTGTGTGTCCCTCACAATTCTGTAGGACCGCCTCATTGTAATGAGTAATTGTTGAAAATTACTAATGCAGGGTTGCCACAGTAGCGTGAAATGTTGACCAACTTGGCGAAATATCGCCAAATTTGGCGACAAAATTAAGTTGTCATATATGAATCCAACTTGGCGATAGCAAGCTAATTTGGCGAAATTCCCAATTAAAACCATTAATATTTCATAATCGAGGTCACCGCAATTTAATTTAAACTCCTCGCTTTTAAGGAGTTTTTTCAAAATCTATGGGTGAGAATTTAAAGTGCAATATACGAAAATGTACATCTTTACATCTTCATCCCGATACTGCTAATAACATAACAGCCAATAGACGGCGCTGTACTGTCTGAGTTCCTAACTGCCCGATTTTAATGTGCTTTAGCAACTTTTCCAGTATAGGGGCCTTAGCGAGATAGAGAAAATGAAATTTGGTAACATGTTTTCTAGCAACTTATTCACTGTTTCATATACACAAGTAATTTTTCAATATTTATACAATTTGATTAGCATAAAGAAGCCATATATCTAATTTTATGATATAGACATGACTTGTAATCCTCAAAAAGCCTCAAATCCGCACAACACTTGGAACCAAGCTGTGCGGATTAGTGGTCTTCTACTGTATAAAGCCGCTATCAGATTCACCGACTTTTCGAGCAACCAACTTTACAGCCGATTTTAACACCAACTTTTTCCAGTTGAAAGGGAGAAAAAGGTTACAATTGTCTTTGCTAAAGTTGGAGGAAAACCCGGGAAAACCAGTACTACTAGTACCAGCCGTCAATATTTATCGCATTTTCGTATCAATCGCTTATCTCCGATTCGCTGAAATGTTGAAAGGTGGGAGGAAAAGTTGCGGCTAGGACAGACTTTTTTGAGATGTGGATAAAAAGTTGGGGATATTGCTGTTTGCTATCACACTGGGTGTCGAGACAACATTTCGCGAAAAGTTGGAGGAAATCAAGAGTTGGCTCAAAAATTGCTCGAAAAGTTGGTGAATCTGATAGCGGCTTTACAGATTTTCATAAACGTGTTTCGTTTTTAAAGTGTGTTATTTTCATCTGTTAATGCGGAACAAGCGAGAAAAACTCATATTCTTGCCATGTGTTTTATATATATTTATATCTCATATTCCGTCATTTTTGACGGGCTATCTTTTTAGTATTCTTATAACTTTATAGCCAATCATTATATTAATTCTTTAATATACATAGTGATTCAAAAAAAAAAAAAAAAAAAAAAACGTTTACAAAATGACATGGCAAATGAAACATACAACAAAAATAAAACATCACATAAAAACATAAGATCGCAAACCACTTATTTAGTCAAATACAGGGAGTTTCATCCTAACTGAAACCGGGTTGACGGTAATAATTTCGAGAAAAATAAAAACATTGTAATGGAAATGCAATGATATGTACTTTGTTTTGTGTGAAATGGGATAACATCACGAAAAGATTTGGAAAAACATGTTTCTCAAGCAATCTATCATCCCGTATGGTTTGATAATCACATTCCAAAATGTGTGTGGGGCGTGAAGTGCACACTGCTGGCGCGTATAATGTAAACTTCTACCACTTTTGTTTGGTGTTATCACATTTACAACAAAGTTGAGAATGTTTGTTGAGTGTTTTATTGTAATATACTTCAGGTTTCTGAAAGTTAGTACCAAAATTGAGTTGAGGATGAATTTGTGAGTAAATAAGTGGTTTGCGACCCTATGTTTCTATGTGATTTTTCATTCTTGTTGTATGCCTGATTAGCCATGGCATTTTGTAAACTTTTTTTTTTTTTTTAAATAGCCTGTATAATAAAATAAAAAATCACATAGTTTACTGAAAGAAACTCGGGCTGCCCGCACTACATTTCATTTGTCAGTAGGTCATTTCTTTTTTAAAACAAAGAGGTTAAAAAATCTGCATGAACCATGTAGTTTTAGAGAGAGGTGTGGAAATTTCTAATATGTTTTGAAAATACGTCGTTCCAAATATGTATGTTTCTTGAGATATCGCCTTTCATATCCTTCAAACCCACCATCTTTCAAATTTAGCCATGTACCAAAAACGCATGAATGAGTTGTTGCCCAGGCTACTGAGTTATAATCGAAACTATTGCGGATTACTGCTAAGCAATAGAAGCTCGTTTAGTGATGGGGGATAACGATATGCTTTATTGTGTTTATCTGTTAGTATGAACAACTCGCTTTTATCGACACTTTTATTTTTTTACGATGTCTCCCGTCAATTACTTGCTATTCTTATCCGATATCCGAGCTTATTTTATAAACAATCGCTTGCGATATGAAAGAAGATATGACTAGTTTTGCAACTAGAAAGATGGGAAGGTGTGAAAAGAGGGAAGAGAGAGATGGATAATCAGATGGATATGGATACTGGATACATAAAGTGGATCCAGAAGAGCCTATGAACATAAGATAAAAAGGATAAAATATCGTTTTAGCCAATAATAGGTTTTACAGCCCCTGATGGTAGAGGGTTAAAATTTTGTACCAAGGAGGCTGAGCATGAATGCCAAATATATACTAAGTTTCAACAGAAATGTTTGAAAATAATCCTAATTTGCAGTAGAAATTCTAATTCAAAACGCCCTCTGGCAGTGAAAATTTAAACCATGATCAACTTAAATGGCCTGAAGACAGCAGGAAGAATATTTCAGGCAGTGGTGGAACAGTGTAGCAGCAGTAAATCAATTGACACCGAAAATTTTCATTAGTACTATTCAACTATTTTCAGGACAAAATTTCTGAGATTTTTGAAGGCGAAGAATACTATAAAAATTTAGTGGTGACATTCGCTCAACTGCTGCGTCACTGTTCCATCACTGTTCAGGGGACTAAATAAAAGACTAAATAAATACGTGTTAAGTTATTGCCATAATTTAAATGGCCGCCAGATGTCTCTCTTTTCAACAAAAGTAATCTAGGAACAAAATCTAACAGGACTGCAATGGAACCCGGATGGATTAACAGCTTTTTGAAGTTCCCGATTTATGAAGGGGGAAAGATACGACGGTAATAAAATACTCTCTAATTTGAAATTTAGCTATACCTAGCAGCTAATAGTCCGCGAGCCAGGTGCAAATTTTGTCAGTTATTTCCTCTCGGCCGATAATTTGTAAAATGCTTCAGAGAGTTGTATCATGAAGCTCCGTGAACGTCAGCTGCGGTTCCGTGGGTGGGTGTAGCAGCGGTAGCCCCCCAAACATGTAAAAAAAAAAAAAAAAATAGTCATTTCCTCCCGGTTGAAAATTTGTCAAATTATAGCTAACCCAATATCTTAAAGAAAAAAAGAAGTCAGCTGATTATAAAGTGATGGGTAATGCGTCAGCTGGTCACACGAACATGAAAAAAAATATACAGGTTTCAAAGGAAAGTCCCTTTAACCTGAAAATATTTGCGAACAGAGAGAGCTACAGCTATGGAAGTGAGGTAACAATATATTAAAGTGACTACGCCCGATTTAATGCAAACGACGACAGCGCCCCCTAGTGGCGAAATTTGGAAGATAGCTATTGAAAATCGTAAACGAAAAGAAATAGAGCAAAATTTCCAATTAGAAAGTTTTAGAGCATCAGTTAATTAGTATGAAACGACATTTGGTTCACACAGATAATATAAATTGTCGTCTGTATACCTAAAAATGTCCGAAATCTATGAGCGACGATTCTACTTTGCATGTTCACATTCCTTAAATGTAGCAGTGCACAATTTCAGATTGTAACGTAGATGGAAATCCTCACTTTTAATCCAAAACTGACAAATGGCAGCAAGAATATTTTTAAAAAATTTGGCTTTTGTAATGAAAGTTAAAATTAGCGGGGTTTTATTTTGTAAGAAATTCGTTTGAATATTCTGGTGTTAGTAAATTATTTCATCAGTTTACGAACAGAATTCTTCTGCCACTGAAAGGGTTAATCTAAAATTTTAAATTCATTAGAAATTAAATTTTGACAGACATTACAGTACAGTACAACGTCACAATCTGAAATTGTGCACTGCTACATTTACGGAATGTGAATATGCAAAGTAGAATCTCGCACATCGATTTCGGACATTTTTGGGTATACAGGGGACGATTTATCTTATCCGTGTGAACCAAATTTCGTTTCGTACTAATTAATTGATGCTCTAAAACTTTCTAATTGGAAATTTATCTCTACCCCTTTTCGTTTACGATTTTCAATAGCTATCTTCCAAATTTCGCCGCTAGGGGCGCTGTTTTCGTTTGCATTAGGTCGGGCGTAGTCGCTTTACTATACCGTTACCTCCCTTCCATAACTGTAGCTCTCTCCATTCGCAAGTATTTTCAGGTTAAAGGGACTTTCCTTTGCAACATGTATATTTTTTTCATGTTCGTGTGACCAGCTGACGCATTACCCATCGCTTTATAATCAGCTGACTTTTTTTCCTTCAAGATATTGGGTTAGCTATAATTTGACAAATTTTCAGCTGGGAGGAAATGAATATATTTTTTTTTTTTTTTTTTTTTTTTTTTTACGTGTTTGGGAGGCTACCGCTGCTCAACCCACCCACGGAACCGCAGCTGACGTTCACATAGCTTCATGGTACATCTCTCTGAAGCAGCCGAGAGAAAATTGGTCATGCAAATCTGTTGCTGGCTCGCGGACTATGAGGGAATCTAAGCAAAATTTTAGGAAGGGGATGAAAGTGGAAGGGAACTTACCAGAGAGACACAGGAAAGTGAAACAGGGGATGTAGAAGAGGAGAGCTGTAAAATAGACGCTATAAAACCCCCATCACTACTTAACTTAAAAAGAAAGACATAATAGTCTGACGCGGCGTAAACACAAAGTCTATTTCTATTTTTATTGTATTTTTTCGTTTTTTATCTGCTGTGCCACTTGCAGTGTGTAATATTAGAAAAAAAAATAAAAATTAATAGAATTTAAATGGTTTTAAAGATAGAATTATTTATTTTAAAATTGATTTTAATAGAAGAGAGAGGCTCGTGATTATAGTGGAAAATAAATAAGTACATTGCATTATAAGAAAAGTAATCAACTAGATAAAATATGATGAATTCATGATGGATCATTACAATATTCATATACCTGAAAAAGAACCCTAAAACAACATACCGAATTTCTCGATAAGATCGTAACTAAATGGTAAATAAAATGAAACATAAATAAACATGACAAGACAGATTGAATTAACATAAATATTTTTATTATAATGATAATGATATTGTATTGAGAACTACCGATTCTGCAAAGTATTCACATCAATTTAACTTAAATTTAGAGAACAATATTACATCCATATGTGGAATCATTCTAAAATATTTACTGTTGCTATTATAGAAAATTACATAAATAAAACCTAAAATTGTGTTAAAAATTCTTTAAAGATGATAGTAAACAATAGTTCAAATATGCGAAAAATCCTATGTTTGGTACAAGTGACTTCCTCAATCAAAGTTTATAGTGTTTTCCGTACTGTTCTTAATTCAATAAAGAGTCTCACTTAAGAAAATAAATAAATTATAGTTCAGATATTTCAGATATCTTTCTTTCAAATAAAGAAAAGTCAGAAACTGCTTTAGAGTACA
Organism: Maratus speciosus; assembly: GCA_963932465.1. NCBI lineage: Eukaryota > Metazoa > Arthropoda > Arachnida > Araneae > Salticidae > Maratus > Maratus speciosus. The sequence goes on from OZ010789.1 coordinate 403,423,401, forward strand.
GGTCCATATATGATCTCTTCAAAGGTTTAATAAAGGATGGATACAATATTTCTTACCTTGATCAGAGGATATGGGTGCAAATAAACATCTTTCATTATAGGCGAAATGTAGATATTCGTAAATGATCATTTATAAGATGTCAAACGACGTTGATGAGAATTGATAAACCGACGCTTGACGTATCATCTCATTGGAGGTCATTGATTGGGATTGGCGATAACTCCTATTATTCGTGACCAAGCACTCCTGCTACTGTTTGCCAATGACATTTGTCTCTCATGCTGTATCATGACACTTTGAATTTTGGAAGATTCCAACGGTCATCCATCTTCCATGTAACACATGCAGAGTACGAACGTCGTTCATCAGTAATCATCTTTATATTTTCTTTAAAGGACTTTTCATATTGCGTACCTTGAATCATATTTATTTATTTTATTTTATTTTAATTTTTTGTTAAAAAAGAAAAAAGAAACTTATGATCAAGGGCGGCGCCAGAGGGGGGACCGGAAGGGGCATATGCCCCCCCGTCGGGGTCAAATTTAATCGTCGTCGGGGAAATTTTTTTGACTTGAGTGTAGAGTTCTGCATCGGGTCGGGTAATCCGATTTTTCCTGCACACGACCCGAGTCTTGTCAAGTCGGGTGCAGGTTAGTATTTTAAAGAAGATCTTAGGTTAGTTTGTAGAAAACCTGACCCACGGATAAGTCTGCCGCTGATTTTTAAAGAGTTTAATCTAAATTAAATTTTTTTTCCTTAGTCTGCGATCAGAAAATTTAAGAATTTAACCACATGGCGGTTAAAGTCTGTCGTCACAACGGCCGGATATTACCGAAAAACTTATATATTTTGTCTATAACTCATGCGCACTCCTGTTCAATGTTTATTTGATTGACCGCAAACTTAGACGCCTAAAAAAAATAGCATTTCAAGAAGAGACAGGACGTGGAAATTCATCTGCTCACTTTGATCTTCTTATTAAAAAATTAAAAAGCGTAGGGTAAGTATTTTTTTTTTTAATAAATGAATGAGTAAATGAAAAGAGAGTTTTGTATAATTATTTAAGCTAACTTAGTATCAAACTAAAAATTCCTTCTTTGTTCATTAATTTCAATATACAGTAGAATATCAATTTATAATAATATATGGATATTAATCTCTATTTAATATATAGAAGAGAAATGGAAGGTGTCAGAGTCCAGCATCGGGTCGGGTTACACGCTTTTAACCGAATCCGACCCGACCCGGGGTCGGCGCTATATTTTTCCGTTAATGTTCGGGTCGGATCGTGTTCACTTTAAGTTTTTTTGTTGCGGTCGGGTTCGGGTCGGGTTGGGTTTTATTGTTTCGGGTTCGGTTTGACCCAATTTTTTAAAAAGAATGTGGAAAATATTTTTTCACTTTAAAAGCCTTTATAAACCGCAGATCAAAGTTTCACAAAAGCAAAATGTGTGCCTGTCTGTTTTGTCTTTAGTCATCCTTTCACCAGTCTTCGAAATAACAAACTGCAACTGCGTTATATTTTTATCGTATTTTAAAAATACAATGCGCAGCAAAACGCTAAATGGTCCTTCCTGTCTAATGTATCAAATGAATAAATGAATAATGAATGTGATGATACACGATGCACTATATTAGACGGCAAATTTTTCAAAATAATAACTGCTGATAAAGTAAAGGAAATTAGATGGTCGGTTGTGTAAAACAAGGTGTATCATTATGTGGAACTTTTGAAACCGCAACTAATTTTAAGGTATATTTAAAGATTAGATTTTTAGTTTTATACCGTTTAGAGTCCTGCATCGGGTCAGGTTACCCGCACCCGGTTCTAGACTTTTTTTTTATCGTGAGTCCCGGTTTTTTGGCCCGAGACCGGCCCGGTCCGTTTATAATTTTATCGGCTTCGTCTAAATATTTATATCGGAGCTGTGGACCCGCTTAATTGTAGTTATCGGCCCGGCCTGGCAGGGCCGTTCAATTTTTATGCCGGCCCGTTTATTTTGTGTATCAGCCGGCCCTTTGAAAAACTGTCCTCATTCTTCGGCCTGGCCCGTTTGAAATTTTTCCGCACCGGCGGGCGCGGCCAGTTGACCGGGCTGATGCATGCCTCTATTAAAGATACAATTGTAGATTATTTTTCATAATGGTATTAAAACATGATAAGCTTTCCTTACATTGCAGGTTCGGGTCGGGTTGCGGATTAAAATATTCCGGGTTCGGGTCGGGTGCGGGTTGAAATACCTCGGGCTGGGGTCGGGTTTCGGGTTGCCGGAAATTATTTTTGCAGGTTCGGGTCGGGTTGGGGTTACCGAAAATTATTTTTGCGGGTTCGGGTCGGGTTGCGGGTTGACTTAAAATGAAATGTGCGGGTACCCGACCCGCGCAGGACTCTAGAAGGTGTAAATGAGAAAATAATTATATACATAGATAACTTCATTGTAAACTGCGGGAAGATGTAATAGCAACAACTAAAATCTTGCTTCGGGTCAAATAACCTGATTCTACCCGAGCGTGTTGACCAATGGCTCTAAAATTTTGCTGCGGATCGTGTTGATTAGTGTTTCCATTTTCGAGTCATCTGAGATTCGAGTTTTTTTTTTCTTGGGAGTCAATTCGAGTTCGCCAAATTTTTCCAAAGAAAAGTCCAGATTATTGTTTCAAATTATATAAAATAAAAAAAACTTGTATATGAATGAGTAATCATTTACATATTCATATGCATTCATTTTTCGAAATATAAAATTGATTTTAGAGATATGATTGCAGACTATTTTCCTGAATTATTTTAAATTATGGATTGATTTTTTTTTTCATTTCATGCTTTCATTTCATCATTTCATGTCGATTTTGGGTCGGGCATAACTCGAACCGTGCAGGGTTGTAATTAACAATTCGTGTTTAGGGTCGTAGGTTCGTATTTAGGAATTTAAAAAATTCGTGTAAATCAGAATACCGACTTTACTTGATAATTTAAACTTGATTGTATTATTAGACTGAAAGATTTTAATTAATAACTTTAAAAGTTCGGCCCGATATATGAGCTAAAAGTTCGCCCCGAGCCTGGCCCGGCAAACAGTTAAAATCTCGGCCATAGTCCGACCCAGCCCGACAGAATTTCTACAAAACATGTATTTTTACTTTGATTTTGTTAAAAGGAAGAGTTCTGACCAAAAATACTTATTTTAGCTTTTTTTTTTTTCATGTTTATAATCTTCATTTTTAAAGATGCGCAAAAGGTTGCGATATACATTTTTTAAATGAATCTCTATCTGTATGTAAATGTTTCAGCTATTATTAATATCGTTAATCAAAAAATTATGTTTTGAAGACTTAAAATCTGAAAAATGCTATACTGTAAAATCTACTAAGACGGAATCGTCTAGGAAAGAAAAAAAATGCGTTATAAACAAGTTTCCTTCTTAGCATGTGTAAATGTATTATATTTTTTTCTCATGTATTAGTATATTAATTTTGCATGGATCAATGAATTTTTCCGTGTAAGACAGGATTCCGTGATAGGCTGGTTCATTTTCACGCGTTTTATTGTATTTTAATATTATTACCTAGAAATCTACTATTCTTTAAAACGAATAAATTTTAATGTTTAATTGTAGAATGTCAACGGAATGTCAACGGAAATTTTTTGGTAGGTTTCGGACTGACTTTATGTTGAATATTTGGGTCCGGTATAACACAACCCGCGCAGGAATCTATTTCAGATGAAAAACTACACGTATTTTTATACACTATATGGCCAAAGGTGACCGGTCACTTGCGATTTTTGACGTTTTGATAAATATCTAGAAAAATACATGAAGAATTAACCTGAAATTGCAGGTGTGTAAACAGTATAGTATATAGGTCATATATTTCCGCGAAGATTTTCCCCCGAAACCCCATAAGGGACCGTCAAAAAATTGAAAAAGAACGAATATCTTTTGGATAACCCTGTAAAAAATAATGTAGCAAAAGCGTTTAAACTCGAGATTATTAATAAGTGACTTATTGTAATACACTGTGTTCATTTTTATGAGGATAGCATGTATACTCGTAGAGAAATTAAGGTTTTTATAAAAACAGTCCCAAATTTCCCCAAGTTTTTTGATTATAATTTGCAGAGTTCTTAATATAAAAAAAAGTTCTTTTCAGAAAATATGACGAACAACATTGTACACAATACCCCGCAATCAGAATGAAAAAATAATAAAAATTGGATGAAAAATGAGCAGGTTTACTAAAAAATGTTTTACTATGCATGCACGAAATCAATCAAAATATGATGTGCATAATATGTTAGCTAAATGTATAGAGCAACTTTTGTAAAAGTCTCAAAAACATAGTTTGAAAAGTCTGATAATAATCGTTTATAGAATAAGCTCAAAATCCGTTGTTCCCAAAATGAAGCAAAAACATAAGGGGTTGTATCCATATATCCATTGATTAGTGCCAATTTAGCATACACAATATTGCACGTAATACTGTATTTGGATACAATCCCTCATCATTTTGCATCATTTTGGGAACAACGGATTTTGAGCTTATTCTATAAACGATTATTATCAGACTTTTCAAACTATGTTTTTGAGACTTTTACAAAAATTGCTCTATACATTTAGCTAACACATTATGCACATTATATTTTCATTGCATTCGCGCATGCGTAGTGAAACATTTTTTAGTAAACCTGCTCATTTTTCATCCAATTTTTATTATTTTTTCATTCTGATTGCGGGGTATTATGTACAATGTTCTTTGTCATATTTTCTGAAAAGAACTTTTTTTTATATAAAGAACTCTGCAAATTATAAGCAAAAAACTTGGGGAAATTTGGGACTGTTTTTATAAAAACCTTAATTTCTCTACGAGTATACATGCTATCCTCATAAAAATGAACACAGTATATTAGAATAAGCCACTTATTAATAATCTTGAGTTTAAACGCTTTTGCTCTATTAGTTTTTACAGGGTTATCCAAAAGATTTTCGTTCTTTTTCAATTTTTTGACGGCCCCCTATGTGGTTTCGGGAAAAAATCTTCGCGGAAATATATGACCTATATTATACTGTTTACACACCTGCAATTTCAAGTTAATTCCTCATGTATGTTTTTAGATATTTAACAAAACGTCAAAAATCGCAAGTGACCGGTCACCTTTGGCCATATAGTATATGAATGACTTCTTACATGTTTATTTTTTTACATAAAAGATAACATTAATATTGGAGATATAATTACAGACTATTTTTCTATAATTGCATTATATTTTTGATCAATTTTCTCTGATTCCGGGTTTCAGGCTGGGTTTGGAATTATTTTGGGTTCGATCGGGTTGCGAGTGGACGGAATATTTTTGATTGGGTTCGGTTCGGGTTGCAGCTTGGTTTTAAATAAAATTTGTAGGATTGCAAATTTTATTTGTTACCCGGGACGGACCCTAGTTAGGTGTAACGTTTAACTGCTAGTTTTAACGATGATACTTTCAGTAAAAAATTTAAATATTTATAAATTAATTTTTGATCACTTCATGTGTTTTCGATATAGATTTGTTCGCTGATTTTTTTTTTCAGTTACGCTCGCCATTAAAATCCATGGTCAACCCGGCATGAACACGAACCGCGTTTCGAAAAAAATTGGTTACCGCCTTACCTGATGTGGGACTCTTTGTTTCTAGACCATTGCATTTTCTTAAGGGGCGGGTGGTCCGCAGTGGTTCGACTCATAACCGGAGAACTGTTCCATACTTTATCGCTCACACACTGCTGTGTATGCGCCATATATGTGCAAGTAAAATCTGTAATATTGAATGATCTCTTAATGGGACGTTGCTGGGTGTAAGATGAAGAAGAGTACGAAGCAGAGTTTTTCCTTTCGGGTAATACTCGAAAGTGTGGAAACTTTCTCTTGCGGATTCGTCCGCCTATAAAGATTAGGTGACTAGTGAGGTGCTTTAAAAATTACTTTAAGAGCTTTTTTTCACTTTATTTATCTACAATATTCTTTGACAGGCTTCGAAATTCATATTTCGAATAAAAATCTTTTGTCCCTCTGGAATTCATCTCTAATTTAAATCGCACTGTGAGTGTTAGAGATCTGCGTGTTTCAGGATATGCCAAAACGCGAAAATTTTATGTTTTTCTCGTGATTAACCAACGTATTCCATCTGTTATTTAAAAATCGGATAAAAAGAAATGTTTTATTGTTCATTTACTCCACTAATAGAGGAGAAAAGTTACCACGACATTACCGAGAGCAAAAAAATTCTGTAGTCCAGTGAATACAGCCCGGTTCGTCCCGAATATACAGAAAAAATTTAAGACCCGGATGTGACCCGCGAAGAATGAAGTTCAGGCCCGGACCAACTTTTCAAAAGCTAAAATTTAGCCCGAGCTCGTACCGAGTTTTCAATTAAAATTAAGCCCGGCCCGAGTTTAATGAAATAAACTTTTACCGATCTCGGGCTTAGGGACCAGTGTTGAATTCAGGGGAGGGCCCGGGAGGTGGACATTCCCCCTCAGAACAATGAGATCCCCCCCCCGGAAGATTTGAGATTTTCTGTTTTTAATGGTCAAAAAGTGCACCCCCGGAACGCTATAATGTCCCCCCCCCCCCGGAGCTACAGAAATCCCCCCGGAAAAAAGTGCCTGAATTTAACACTGTTCGGGACAGGCTCGGGTTCGTGGAGACCTCTAATATATATTATGAATTCGGCCCCCCTGTCGGGGATACTGTTCCCCCCCGTCGGGCAAGTTCTGGCGCCGCCCCTGCTTATGATATTAAATAATTGGAACATAAGCTCTCCCCCGGCGTACTGATTTCAACAATACAGTACGCCGCCGGGGGCTATGCGTCCTTTCGACACGAAGTTACAACGGCAAGAGAGAGAGAGACGCTCCGGAAGGACGCTATCTCAAATAAAAAAAACCGTTGAGCGCGCGAGTGACGGTGTTGCCACACAGAGAAGAGAAAAGATTCAAATTAAAGATCGTTATGTTCAAATTTTGAATTTAATATTTGAAAATTATTATAAGAGTACTTATTTTGGCTGAAATTATTAAAATTAAGATTTATTATTTTATTATTAATATTAAATAACGATCTTTTTTGTAGAATAAATAAAATTGTTTTAAAGTGAAATTTAACTGAAACTGAATTTTGAATAATTAATAATGATTAACTAATTAAATATTTTAAAGTAACTAATTAAATATTTTAAGGTTTCTAATTTAATATTTTAAAACTTTCTATTACCTAACACAGTGGGAAACAATGGAAATTGCACTTACGGCGGTCCCACTGTAACTTATTTTTGCCTTTTGTTTACGATCTCAATCTATCATTCGTTTTTATTCTCTCTCTCCCGTCGAATCGTCAGGAACATATCATTGTGAACGATGGCGGAATTATCCATAAGCCCCCGTTCTACAATCACATTGACATGACAGATGGATTGCTAAGTTTTGAAATTATTGTTTTTAGCTCATTGGTGCAACAATTCCGCTACCCCGCCAGGCTGGCAAGCGACATCTACTTTTTCCATTTCAATCGCCGACGAAAAATGTCTTTCCTCTGATAGGGTTTGATCTTCGAAGGCTTCGGTAGAGTAAAAATATTTCGCGGAAACTCGGGACTAAGGTCCTTAGCCCGGCGCTCTTGTGAGTATCCGGTATTCTCGAGGCCTTCGTGATGACCTGGGGTGGAAACCTTGTCTAAACCTACAGGAGCTCAGGCTGTAATACGACGCATGTTAGATGAAAGTAGCACACGCCACAGCCTCCATCTGTTTTCATACTAGATTTATACTCGCTGCTTAGTGCTGCTGCCATTAATACACGCGAGACATTCGCGAACGCTATGCTGCAGCACCTGGATGCTGCGAACTCGATTTCGGAAACATTTGGTTCTCCGATGAAACGTAATTTTCCCTGGACAGTAATCGTAAATAAGCAAAACTGGTGCATTTACACTGTAAAAAAAATGGTAACGTTCCATGTAAAATCCAGGAACGTTTCGCCTTTTCTCAGGTTTTCAGAATAATTCAGCTCTTTCCTGTGAAATTCTGGTTTTCTTATCTGAAACGTTCCTGAACAAAAGTTGGAAACAGCAAAACGCTGCGGCCGCCATTTATTTTTTTTTTTTTTTGCTATAATCCGTTGCTCGCGCGCGAGTGTCGAAAAAGAATTCCTTAAATGAATGTAAAAAAATCAATATGGAATGCAAATAAATCAATAGACGACATAATCCTTTACGTCTCTATTGTCAAGACAATTCAGATGAAAATACAATACCTCCGTGACATCGCTAAGATATTATCTCTCGTACTTGTCTGTGGAATGTTTAAGGAGCAGACCGTGTAAAAAAAATACACCTATTATTGCGATCTCCATTAACCAGGGGACCATCAAACATGATTCTCACCGATTTTGATTAATTTAAAGTATGTTTTAGAGTTCTTATCTCTAATTATTCTTGTGAAAGGATTTCTTCAAATGGGACTTAGATTTTCAGAAATTAGATGCCGAGGTTTAGCATACGTTTCAAATACCCATTAGTTTGCAGCTCTCAACGTGTCCTTCGTGGTGTGGACGCAGAAAACTCGCGCGCCACCCGTACGGCCCGAGTTCGATGCTACCTCTGGACTTATTTTTTTCTTTTTTAATTAATTTTATATTTTAACACTTTATTACAATTTGATTTAAATTTGATATATATTTGACACTTTGAATTGCTGCAAATTTGAATTTTTTTTTATTTTCGGAAAAAATATACAATTACGTTTAGGTTTTTTTTTTTTTTTTCATGAAAATTTATATGTATTTTATCTAACTTGTAAACTAACATAATTACTAACGAAAATCCAAAATATTTTATGTCTAGATTTTTTTTCTAATTATTATTTACATTTATATATTTTAAGCAAAGTTCAGAAACAATATATCATATATATATTTACTTTATTGAATTTTAACTGAAAATTTATTTTTTCGTGTAAATTATAAATAATAATTTTGATGTCAATTTCAAAATATTTTTTCATTCTAACAAATAATGATAATAAAGCGAAAATTGTCAACTGGAAATGTAAAAATCGTCTGCGGATCCCGCATGCTGTGAAATGTCAGTAATGTTTTGCTGTCAACAGAAATATTCCTGGTATTTCGCAGGAAACTTACTGGCATTTCTGTAGAAAGTTTTTAACATATACAGTAAAGTTCCAGTCATTTTCAAGAAATGTTTCTTGGAAGTAATGGGCAACTCAGCTGCCCATTTTATCCCAGGAACGTTGCGGAATTTTTTTTACAGTGTAGTTAACGGAGAGTCCTCATGCTGCCGCACTATCATCCTTGCGTCCCCAAAAGTCATGGTTTGAGCCGAAATATCCTCCAAAGAACTTACTTAGCAATTTTCCCGATGCCAAGCGATTACTGCAGAGCTCTACCTGGCCATTCTGTGTGAAATTGTGGCGATACAAAATGCCTTGGAAAACCCTGAGAACATCTTGTGGTTCATGGAACACAGTGCCCGCCTGTTCTTATCTTCAAGTTTAATCTTTAAACTGGAGTCTTCAATTTCTTGTACGAACATTTACATGATATTAGATGTAAATTTCCAACTGGGCGAAAAATGTCCGGACCAGGATTCGAACCCGGGGCCTCTTGGCTGAAGCTGCCAGTGCTCTGCCATCTGAGCTATCCCGGACGATTCTGGTCGAACTTTTTCACCCAGCTAACCTTGATGATTACAGTAATCATCAAGGTTAGCTGGGTGAAAAAGTTCGACCAGAATCGTCCGGGATAGCTCAGATGGCAGAGCACTGGCAAGTAATCATCAAGGTTAGCTGGGTGAAAAAGTTCGACCAGAATCGTCCGGGATAGCTCAGATGGCAGAGCACTGGCAGCTTCAGCCAGGAGGTCCCGGGTTCGAATCCTGGTCGGGACACTTTTCGCCCAGTTGGAAATTTACATCTAATATGATTTGTTTACCAATTAGAATAATTGTGTTAAAATTAATCTAATTTACATGATATTTTTTCTCCTTCCCGTTACAGGTTAAACCTGGTATATGAAAGGGCATAAGTGGGTTTAGACCCCCCCCCCCCCACGGTAATACAGACTATTACGCCTCATGTAAGGGTTATTACCCTGGATTATTTAATGTATTGGGGAAGCGGTAAGGATTGGCCTCACTATTCGCCAGATTTGACTCCTTGTTATTTTTTTCCTTTTTTGTACTTTAAAGACCAGGTGTATCACCAAAATTCGCAAATTACTGACGAGCTGGAACAGCTTGCTGCAGCTGCTGCATGTGAGAGCATACCGTCTGCAGCGTTGGCACGAACTTCTGCTAATTTTGTGCTTAGACTGAGCCATGTTGTTACTGCACATGGTGGATGTATGGAAAATATCGTTAGATAGTTTTTTATTACTTTTTTAGCAATATGTTTATATAGATTTTTTTGTTCACGTAACAGCGGCATCTATAGTCAAACTTTGTAACTAAATTGGAAATTCTATGTGACGGAAAATTTACAGGTTTCCCGAGTAGAATGTATCAAACGATGCATTTCTAACGCTTTCCGTTTTTATTTAATTAATTTTTTTAATGCAGCCATCATTTTTGGGACACCCCGTATATATCATATGTCTAGTTTATGACATTACACTAGATATTTATATTATATTAGTTTATATATAATATACTAGAAAAATAATTTAATAAAGATATTTTTTCCAAATTTCTCTTTAAAAAAAAGTAAGAATGACAAAACGAAAGGGTGCTGTAAAATATGATATAATCATAAGACAAAAGTTTTATGTGTAAGTGATGTTGGTTCGTGTATTAGTAGATTACGATGTTTATATTAGAGATTTTATTTTTAAGAGTTACTTTGGTTTACTTTTAAAGACTTGCCCCTCACTATCACGACGACAAAAGATTGATCTACATCATTAACATTTGAACTTTAAAAATTTTACTTGTTTTTATGCAAAATTATTTTCCAGAATTTAATTGTCTAGAAGTGTTGGTTATAGAAACATAATTTTTCTCCCGTAAATTGATTTGCCAAAGTACACATGTGTGGAATTTCATGAAAACATTTAAATATAGAAGTTTTAGTGGATTAATAAATAAATGCAGTCTCTGATATCGTACGTCCCCTGTTATTTTTTATTTTTTCTCCTTCCCGTTACAGGTTAAACCTGGTATATGAAAGGGCATAAGTGGGTTTAGATCCCCCCACGGTAATACAGACTATTACGCCTCATGTAAGGGTTACTAGAACTTCTTATACTAACTCTTTTTTGCAAATAATTTATTAAATTAAAAAAAATAAAAAAACCCGACTGAGTAAAAAGCGAACTAATTAATTATTTCTCATCAATGTGAAACTACTTTTTTTTTTTCAATTCCTACTATTAGCTCACACTATCGCTATATGTATCTTGTTCAAATTTTCAATCGTTAATAAAATACTTATTATTCATCCAATCAAGCTGAAATAAATTTTTTTAAACTTGTAGTGGATGACACTTGATGTTAATCCAGTTTTTTTCAAATATTAATTCATTAATTAAATTAATAAATTTTCAATAATCGAGAGAGCCGTCTTCTTGATCAAGGAATTTTAAGACCGAGAGAGCCCTCTTCTTGATCAAGGGATTTTAAGCGCCACTCAACAGGAAAGAAGAATGGGAGAAAAAAGTTCTCTTATTGACCTAAGTAGGAATTGACTTAAAATATTATTTTTTATATTACTTGTTTATATTACTTACCTATTTTTCTTATTTACTTATATGGATGACTTTTAAGTTGTGTTTAATTGTTAGTTCCTACCTATAAACACTGTTTTGATGAGGTCTCTAGATGTCAATGATAGTTAGAGTTGCAGTAAAGCTAGAGATCCACAATATATGCACAACTTCCAGGCTGTATAATATGTTAACGGAGCTTCTGCCTGTAAAATAAACAATAAAACATCGTCTTCATTTTGAAAGACCTATCCAATGATATGCCACTCAATAGGGTGCGTTTTTTTCGTCTCTACCACCATTTTGTATTTTACGACTGCCATTTTGAATTTATAAAAACAAAACCTAGCCTATAACCATCGGGACGTTAAGACGAATTGATAGAGACCTCATTCATTAAAATCCATTCAGCCGTTGGGATGTCTCGAGGGTATAAAGAAATCCACATACACAGATACGCGTGAAACAAATAACGCTTCTTTTCAATCGGGTAAAAAATTGTTGTGTCCCTAAAAATTTTGTTTTCAGGTAAATCGTATGCTAAGAATCATCTTTCTTTTTTGGCTATTAAGCTTATCAACTAAAACACACAATATAAACACCATTACATGTAAAATTATTATGCGAAATAAAATAAATTCTTAATTGAATTCTAATTTTTTAAACATTTATGGAAACGAAAGCTAGTTACTTAAACATCTATTAAAATAAATGCTATTTAAATTGTTATCTTATATAGAAAAAAATAAGTTATTTTCTTTGCACAAAGCCTTAGGCGCGTGACCTAAGCAACCGCACCTGTCGCACATCTGTAAAAGTACGGCTGTGTAGGGAGGTTTTAATGTACTAAGTGGCTCTACTTATCTTTTGGGAATCAAAGATCAAAGACGATTGTTTCTTTAAAACCTACGTGGGGCCTAGTGTCCACGTTTACTTAACATATACAGGGTGATTCATAAAAGATGGGCAGAACTTTAAGGGGTTATAGTACACTTAAAGACAAATAATATTAAATAGGAGACTAAGGGTCCCAGACGTATTCCCAAGGAGATAGGGGGCATTAAAGTTTAGGGTCCGAAATTTCAAATGATTATAAAACATGGAAAAATTGGTCGATTCGTTTGCGGTTTTTGCAAAAAATTTTCTTTATGCCAGTATTTTCTTGAAATAAAATTTTAAAGTTCAATTTCAAAAAATGCCGATAGGGGGCGCTTTAGACTTTGGAGTAACAAACAACTATTTTTTAACGTTATTTTTTGTATTTCTTTAAATGATTTCGAAAGCTTAGACTTAAACTTAAATTTTGATCTAAAAATCTGAGTCCTAACGAGTAGTTAAGTAGCGTAAACTGAAATTTGAAATTTGAAACCCTTCTCCCCCCAGAACAAAAATGAGTTATTCCCGATCTTTGTGTCGTAGATTAGGCTCTAACTACTGCCGCGTTTTGCTAAAATTATTCTTTATGTCAGTATTTTCTTGAAAATAAATTTTAAAGAAAATTTTCAAAAAATTCCGATAGAGGGCGCTTTAGACTTTGGAGTAACGAACAACTATTTTATACCGTTATTTTCTGTGTCTTATTAAATGCTTTCTAAAGCTTAGACTTAAATTTTCAGCCCAAAATCTGAATCGTTAGACGTGGTTAAGTTTCTGGGGAGAGGGGTTTGAAATTTCTACTCCTGAGCACAGTTCAGTTTACCATGTCCACACATTGTGTGCTGTGATACGAGGTAAAAAGACACAAATTAGGATTATGTTACCAAAGCATATTTATTAACATGTAATTACAATAAATGTTCAAAATTGTGACCACCAGAGGTTATGCACGCAGAACAACGGCGAAGAATGGAACGGCGAACATTCGCGAAAACATCAGGCTTTTCGAGCACTTCCCCTACAGCGGCGGAAAGTCTGGCGACCAGTTCCTCGGGGGATTCAATGGGTGTCTCATACATAAGAGCCTTCAATCGTCCCCAAAAAAAGAAATCGAGGGGTGAAAGATCTGGCGAGCGAGCAGGCCAAGCAACAGGACCACCTCGACCAATCCATCTGTTCGGAAATGTGATGTCCAGATAGTTGCGGACGTCTCGTACGTAATGGGCTGGCGCTCCATCGTGCTGGAACCACATGACCCGCCGGATGCGTGGAGGAACAACGTTTAACAGGTCTGGCAGCACATGTTGCAGAAATGTGAGGTATGTTTTACCGTTGAGGCGTTCAGGAAGAAGGTACAGTCCGATTAGGTGGTCTCCGAGGATTCCTGCCCAAACATTGATGGAAAAGCGTCTCTGATGAGCATGTGGATACGTAGCATGTGGATTGACATCCGCCCATACATGTGCATTGTGTGTGTTAAATGTACCTTCACGTGTGAAGGTACATTCATCGGTGAAAAGCACAGTTCGTCCAAAATCTGGATTTAGCGCGTTCTGCTGCAGAAACCAGCGGGCGAATTCAATACGATTTGGATAATCCCCTGGAGACAGTTTCTGGACTCGTTGCACATGAAACGGGAGCAAATGTTCATCCTTCAGTACCCTCCAAGTCATGGACTGTGAGGTATCCACCTGCCTAGCCACTGTTCGTGTACTTGTACTTGGCTGCGCCGCTACTACATCCAGAATGGCTTCTGCAACAACTACTGATTCGTCCTTTTTTGCACGACCTGCATTCGACCGGGAAGCGAGAAATGATCCCGTCTCACACAACTGTCTGTGCAAGCGCTCGAAAGTTTTGCGGTTAGGCAACCGCCTGTTGGGAAATCGCTCTCCGTACATTCGTTGTGCCTCTGCACCATTTCCATCTGCCGCTCCGTAAATTAAATGCATCTCAGCCTTTTCCTTATTCGTGAAGGGCACCATCTTCCGATTCATTACTACAGCGACTTACACTTGACTCACCGTTCAGTGGTTTTTATGCCTGAATCGTGTCGAAATTTTGCATACGTGTTCTTCTTCTTCCCCATTTGACATTTGCATACTTTCTGTTTCCTTCTTCACCCGGTGACTAGCGTCAGGAATGGAGCTTTAACGTTTGCATGAGCGACGTTTCCAACTGTGCCAGTGCCTTTATGAGTGAATTCCGACTATGCAGTCCTTGACGAAAGTTGTATTTTTGCCTCGTATCACAGCACAGAATCGTTGGGCATGGTTAAGTAGTGCAAACTGAACTATGTTCAGAAGTTGAAATTTGAACCCCCTCCCCTCGCTACTGAACCACGCTCAGCGATTCAGATTTTGAGCTGAAAATTTAAGTTTAAGTCTAAGCTTTAGAAAGCATTTAATGAGACACAAAAAATAACGGTATAAAATAGTTGTTCGTTACTCCAAAGTCTAAAGCGCCCTCTATCGGAATTTTTTGAAAATTTTCTTTAAAATTTATTTTCAAGAAAATACTGACATAAAGAATAATTTTAGCAAAACGCGGCAGTAGTTAGAGCCTAATCTACGACACAAAGATCGGGAATAACTGATTTTTGTTCTGGGGGGAGAAGGGTTTCAAATTTCAAATTTCAGTTTACGCTACTTAACTACTCGTTAGGACTCAGATTTTTAGATCAAAATTTAAGTTTAAGTCTAAGCTTTCGAAATCATTTAAAGAAATACAAAAAATAACGTTAAAAAATAGTTGTTTGTTACTCCAAAGTCTAAAGCGCCCCCTATCGGCATTTTTTGAAATTGAACTTTAAAATTTTATTTCAAGAAAATACTGGCATAAAGAAAATTTTTTGCAAAAACCGCTAACGAATCGACCAATTTTTCCATGTTTTATAATCATTTGAAATTTCGGACCCTAAACTTTAATGCCCCCTATCTCCTTGGGAATACGTCTGGGACCCTTGGTCTCCTATTTAATATTATTTGTCTTTAAGTGTACTGTAACCCCTTAAAGTTCTCCCCATCTTTTATGAATCACCCTGTATACGGGAACAGTCTATGCAGGAAGCATCAGGATTTTCTGTAAGATAGAAAGTTCATCTCGCAGCAGGCTTCGGTGGAATGAAGCTGATGGTGACAGGAGCTTTCTATAGATGTGCTTTGATCATTGTCAGATAGTCTGGAAAGGCGAGCAATAATAGGGAAGGGAGTGTGGGAAATGGGCCAAAACAGAGCAATACATTTTTCTAATTTTTTTTCTAAGAAATGATGCAGAAGCAATTTTTAATATGATATATGATGCAAACAGTTTAGAATAAGGTACATGTACAATAAAAGGTTAAAAGGTGCAACCAAGGTTTTTTTTTTTCTAACTATAAAAAAACATGAAGCTAAGAAGGAAAGGTAACAGAACCCGTTGCCAAAAGCAAGGCTGGAAGACGTCCTAATAAAATTAATGGTAATAAGTCAAATAAGATGTGATACATTAAATTTAGAATTTGAAATTTCTCAACGATGCGTTTAAGGTGGCTCCTTCCTCCTTCTTTTGGAAGGCGGTGCAAAGTCGTCAAGCTCATGATGGCAAGTGCTATTTTCCTTCCACGAGCACTATTTATGCATATGGTTGGATGGACCGCAACACTACGTTGGGTATGAGAATGCGATCTCTGTGGAAATTTTGAGCAAGCTTCTTTATAAATTGAGTGATAGGCCTAATCTTGAGATCAGCGTGAATGACATCATTCCGGACAAACGTTGCTTTTGGGAATTTTTAGCAAGAGCTGAGGGTGGGGTGTGCTGAAGTAATTTAGAAAACTTTAGCGGAAGTTGGCAGCGTTGGGTCACCTTCTTTACACTACAGAAACTATTAATTAAAATTGCGCTCTCACAATTTTCAGCACTTTTACTTTGTTAATGAAACATTTGTTTTCCTTAACAGTAAAAAATGTACTTTACTCTTTACTCAGCTTTCATCTTCTGTTTCAGCTACTAATTTCAAGTCAAAATTAGTCGTTTTCAGCAGAAAAATATAAATAGATTTTTTTAATTAATTTTTCAACTACATTTCAGCAGTGAAATTACGCTTGAAATTAATGAATATTAATGATGTGAATTATCACAATGCTAACAAAGCGTAAACCAACTTAGTGAAAAATGTCCAAGCCGGGAATCGAACCCGGGTCCCTGGAATAGATCTCCAGTGCTCTACCATCGTCCTTGTGGTTTAATGGTAGAGCACTGGAGATCTATTCCAGGGACCCGGGTTCGATTCCCGGCTTGGACATTTTTCACTAAGTTGGTTTACGCTTTGTTAGCATTGTGATAATTCACATCATTAATATTCATATAAATAGATTACAAAATATATTAGATAAAAATTAGGCAACAAAATATTCCTTGATCTATTTTTTGGCAGAGGTTTCTAACATAATTCGAGTACTTACGATAATTTTCTGACGATATTGTGCATATTAAATTATGTTTATATTAATCCTAAATAACTAGAAATGGTCCTAATTTATTCAGCGTATTTATCCTAAGATTTCATATTGATTAATATAAAAGGAACGTATGTGCTCCATTTACAAATTCTTAATGACAAATTCATTTAATTCCGCGAATGGATTCTCCATGTGCCTTGTGATTAAACGCAGATTTAATTTCTTGAAATATAATTATATTAATGTCATAGACAAGAAAATGTGCTTATTTTTTACCGTAATAAACTACTTCATTATATGTTTTACATAATCTATTTGTAAAATTGTCTGAAATGAATTTTATTGAATAAAATATATTTAATCCCTTTCAGACAAAATTTATTCGTACTGATTTGATGCTAAACAAAGTTTTTTTTTAATTTTTATAAGTAGATAAAAATCATACACAGTGTGACAACGTACAGGGTCATCGAAAAAGGTGTCCCTGATTTTAAAAATAAATTTTACAAGAAATATACAATCAATCGGTACGAAATCAACGTGAAATTGTAGAACATCTCAAGGAGTTTTGGTAGTGTTGCGTTGACCTTGACGTGACTGCACGCATGCACAGAAATCACTTCGTGACGCGATGCCATTTTATTCATCTATCAGTTTGCAGAAAGCGCAGAAAGCACGCTGAGTGTACAACAGAAAGCGCGGTGCATGTTGTGGTACGCCGAGTAATCTGTTATTGTGGTAAAACATCATTTTCGCCGTACGTATGGAGAAGATCCTCATACAAACAAAACCATTGTTCGTTGGTTTAATCTGTTTAAAACGCACGTGAAGCGCTACTACAAGCACGCCGAAATGCTTCCGAAACGGGAGGAACCCGACATCGAATTTTTATGTTTCCCGAAAAACTATCCCATACACAGTTTAGGCGGCACCACGAAGCAAGCAGCAATAGCTTTCGATTTTCAAGATTCCTTTCCAATTAGGCATCGGAAAAATGAAAAAAAAAAAAAAAAAGATTGACCACTTAGTCCTCACGTTTCTTCTCTCTTTTTCTCCATATTAAAAGCAGAAAACAAATGTTTGAAATTGCTTTCCGTGTTTATTAAAAATGTCAACAACACACGCCTAATTCAGATATTTTGATATATATTTTTTAAAAACTAGAGTGAAATATTAAGATTTTTAGCTATTAAAAGACCAAATGGTAGTTTTTTAGAAAAAATAATAAAAATTTGCTTTTTTTTTTAACTAAGAAAGGGCTTTCCTTTAAAAATTAATAAAGAATTAACACTTTACTTTACACTGTAAAAAAAAAATACTGCCAGTTTTCCGGTAGGAGTCGGAAAAATAGTTGCCCTTATCGTACCGGAATACTTTCCGACCCAACTCGGAATAAAATACGTAAAAATAAGGATATAGTCAGTAAAACGGTATTTTACGGATTTTATTCCGAGCTGGGTTGGAAATTATTCCGGTACGATAAGGGCAACTACATTTCCGATTCCTACCGGAAAACTGGCATTATTTTTTTTACAGTGTAGACATATTTAATAGATATCATATGTTAGGCCCTATTCTAAACTTTAAATATTCTGGAAATAAAAAATATATTAGGGTTTTTGTAAAATAAATATTAGCATAAATACCCAAACATTTTAAGAAATTCTCTTTATATGAAATAAATGGGAAAATATTTTAAGCTTTGAAACTAATTTTAACCGCCAATAATAAACGTACTTTGAAAATATTGCTTGCAGTTTTTGGTAAACTTAGATTGATGTTTTTTTTTTTTTTTTTTGCAGTATGCTGCCTATTTGAAATGAAAATGTAACTCAATATTTAAAAAAATCTAAAATGATTAAAAAAATAATAATCTCAGTACCTATTAAAACGTACTCTAAAAAAGTATCAAGTGCATCTTTATTGATCTGTTTTAAATATATAGTGCGCTACGGTATGAAAACTCTAATCATACAATAGCTCTCACATAAAAAAAGGAGAATAAACATTTACTGCATACCTAAAAAATAATTGAAGAGATATTTTTTCTGAAATTATACTAAATATAACATTTGTGGAAATATTCAAGTCTATGTGGGCACTATCATTCTTTACCCAAATAAACTAATTATTAAAAAATTCCAAATTTTCTTTTTTCTTTATTATATATGTATAGGGTAGATGTACATTGTACAAGTAATGGACACCATTAAGGAATTTCTTTATGAATTATTTTTTTAATTAATAGTTACGATTACTATATTCTAGTTTTTTACTTTCTTCTATCTTCGTAAGAAGAAAGTATTGGATTCGTAAAAATTTTCGAAATCCGATTTTTGGTGGATTTACGCATTTTAGGGGTCAGAGATCACGGAAAACATGTTTATTACAAAATATCTGTCGGTGTGTGACACAAATTTTGTGGGCGCTCTATCTCAAGAACTAATAAGCGAAATTTAATAAAACTTTAGATTCAGTTAATCCCTGATATAAATTGGTGCTGATTACTTTTTGGTGTAAATCACCTAGCAGATGGTGTGGCTATGCTGTATTATTCATGATTATCGCAATAGCTCTATCTCAAGAGCTAATGTACGAATTTACATCAAACTTCAGATTCTGTTAGTCCCGGATATAGCTTAGTATTGTTTAGTTTTTAGTGTGAATCACTCAATAGGTGGCGCTGCTATGCTGCATTATTCATGATTATCGTAATAGCTCTATCTCAAGAGCTAATGCATGAATTTGCATCAAACTTTAGTTTCAGTTAGTCCCTGATATAAATTAGTGTTGTTTAGTTTTTGGTGTAAATTGCCCAACCGGTGGCGCTACTGTGCTGCATTTTACACGATTTCCGCAATAGCCGTATCTCAAGAACTAATGCATGAATTTTCATCAAACTTTAAATTCAGTTAGTCCCTGATATAACTTGATCCTGTTAAGTTGTGGGTGTAAGCTGCTCAGCTGGTGCCACTGCCATGCAGAACTTTTCACGATTTCTTTAATAGCCCTATCTCGAAAACTAATGCGCGGATTTTCATCAAACTTCAAATTCAATTAGAAGTTGACATAAGTTGTTGCTCATTACATTTTTTATAAATCACCTAACCAGTGCCGCTGTTATAATACATTTTTCAGGAAGTATTAACATGTATGAGATAGAAGAAAGTTTTGGGATTGCCACATCCGACTAGTTCAATATTATATTAATCTTTCAACAATATTTAACCATTATCATAGTCGCACTTTCCAATGTGAACATAAATTTTATTGTAAATAACGGAAATAAATTGAACACTCACTGTTCCAGTAATTGATACTCTCTGTTCCAGTAATGGACATCTTACAAAAAAATAATATATATAACTGTTTCTATGATTGTATTTTGAATAAGAATTTAATGAAAGCATATTAAATTTTTAAATAAATTTAATAATATATAGATAATTATTGAAATATTTGAGAATTCATTGTTTAAATTAATTATTGACAGTATCACAAGATCTATATTTTAATTACTTTAGATAGACGAGATTTAAAATATTGAGTGTCAGAAAATTACAGTTATCAGAGGGAAGGGGGGGTGGGGATAGTTAAGAAATAATAATAATAAAAAAAAGATTTTGTTGTGTAGTGCATGAAATCGTATATTTCCCATTGCTTTTAACATTTAAACTGCCCGAAACGACTTCATATATTACATTTAGTAATTAATATTACAAACATGAAACTGCAGGATGAATGTTTTAAATGCTAAATAAAATGATTTCAAAATAAAACCGTAGAACTGACGTTTATGGCTAGTGATCTGCATATGTACTATTTTCATTACTAAATTACTACTATAAATTTAATGTTATAGTATTTTTTTAAGGTACGGGGTAGTTTTGTCAGAGATGGATGATCAAACATTTAAGACAGAAAATAATATATTTCTAACAACTTGTGTAACTATCGTAACAACTTGTTGTATTTTTTAAATGGGAGAGGGAATAAACCCCACGAGCCCCTGCTTCCCCTATGCCCTTTAAGAACATCTTATGCTGACTGATATATTTGATTGACTGCCAGATTAAAAAAGTATGCAAGGCATAGTTATAAAAAAAATTATTTACAATATTTAAAAATTTATTTATCACATGAAATTAATTAAAAGCAGCTATATCACAATATATATTCCAAACGATAAAGTAAAATATTTATTTGCTTAAAAGACGTTACTAAAAACACATTAAAGGTAAATTAAAAACCTATATTGTCATGTTTCAACTCATTCACTGAGTCGTCGTCAGAATGTATAACAGAAATTACAAATACAATGCATATGAAAAGTGGAAAACGACTATTCGGAAAAAAAAGACCGACGGAAAAGAATGGTGATGACTTAGTGAAGGAGTTGAAACATGTCAATATAGGTTTTTAATTTACTTTTAATGTGTTTTTAGTAACGCCTTTTAAGCAAATAAATATTTTACTTTTCCGTTTGGAATATATAATGTGATATGGTTATTGGCGGACGTAACTAACTAAGGCTTATTACTCGTGCTTACTTACATTTGTAAAAGCAGCTATTTATAAAAATTGTGTTCTTATTACATTCTAGTAAGTACAATTTAAAAATTAAATTTAATTAATTAGTTTTTCAGTTTTATACACTATAAACGCTACAGAAATTGCATTTTTAGTAATGTCCATATGGGGTTTTAAAATCTTGAAAATCAATTAAATTTTGTAAATGGCCATTAGTATATAAAATTCTAATTTTTTCATTACTACCAAAGCAAAAACATGCAAATTTTGCAAGAGAATAAAGAATATATAAATTTATTAAGTGAAGCATGTTCATTAAGATTTTCACTGAAAAACAGTGGAACTTCAAAACATTATTTTCTACTTCTTGATTGGTTTGATTAAGAGTGTCAACAATAACCTAGATTATAAAAAATGCAAGGGGGAGTTATGAAAACAATTATAAAAACAAAATTTTTATCGTTTTTTTTTAAATAAATAAAAAACTTTGAAGGATGTCCAGTAGTGGCACATCTAAGCTATATTTTTAAATGTTATATCAGTTTTAATTATTGCAACTTGTTGTATAAATAATAAAATCCTTTAATTACCTTCATCGAGTATTTCTAATTAGTAGAAGATGTTCAATATTAAGAAAATTTAGAAAAAATCATTAAAAAAAATCTTTAGTAGCAATTGCAGGATTTTGAATACTTTAAGCTACTATATTTTTTATGCGCCATATTTCATTGGGGACCCAGCAAATCCTAGGAGATCACTTGAAAAATTCTACATATATATGAATCGAGGTTTTAATCATTCGCAGTTTGTTTGGAAAAATCTACGGGCCCGAGTAACGCCGAGTGGGTCTGATATAAAATAATAACATCCTTTAATAACATTTATCGAGAATATATGATTAGTATAGGTTAAAGAAAAAACAATTTTCTAATTTATAATATTTTCCCTGTTATATCTAAGCAGAATTACTTGAAAATTTTGGGCATTTACATTCATATATATTTAACAAGAGCTTATACAATTTTTATTTTCATACCATTTAAAAGCCTAGAATAAGGCCTTTCTTATAATAGCTATTAAATATTTCTAGCGTAACGTCTTAATTTTTTAAGGAAAGCCCTATCTTGTTCAAAAAAAGCAAATTTTATTTTTATTTATCAATTTCTAAAAAATTGACGTTAAAAAGTTTTTAAAGGCATCGTAAAATTAAGTGTATTATTGTAGAGAGAAAAGATATTGTTTATCGCAAATCCAAATTGTGATAAACAATATTACACCGACCGATTACAATAGCAGTGTTAGCAACTTAGAAATACAATCTGAAGAAGCAGGTGAAAAAAACATTGCTGAAGTTCTAAATCATCTAATCGGAAGAAGACGACAGGGAATAGGAAAACGAAGAATGGGTGTCATGAAAATGTGCTGCGGAGAAGGAGAGTGAACAACTTAAGAATACATTTCAAAGGAGATAATGTTGATTGCAAACATTTAAGGTTTTATCAGCTGAAAATCTGAATATCTCACTTGCGTTTAAAAAAAAGATTACGAAAATATCTTAATTAGGCGTGGGCCGATGGTATTTTTAATAAATAGAGAAAAAAATACCAACCGCTTTAAAATCTCCCCCCCAAAGGCGCGCTCCCGACAATATACAGGATTGCCATGGTTCAGGGAAATTTCCAGCGAAAATATCAGTATTTGTTTATAGAAAAATAAATCTAGGTTAAACACACGAAATTTCGCCTTAATTAAGGAGGATTTTGTATGACAAATTACTGGTACTAAGGAATTTCTTTGTCAGGAAATTCCCTGAAGCGTGGCAACACAGATATATACCTTTCTCACTGCCTTTAATGGGAGTTGGAAAGTTTCAAGGAGATTCTGATGTCAGGTACCGATGAGAGGCATTCTCGATGGCATTGTGGTATCGTTTAACCACGGAGGATCAAAAGGCAACGTCACGTTGGAAAATTCAGAAGAATTTCCGAGAGTGTGGGAATTACGATGGGCCATAGTAGGGCACCTAGAAGGAGATCGACTACCGCTTGGATGTTTGCCGAGAAACAGGGGGAGCTTATATTGAAGTTTTCTAAGTAATGTAAAAGGAAAAAAAAAACCTCACAGATTTTTCCAATCTAACCCTGTAAAAAAATGGTTTATCTTTATTAAGGCCTTAGTTATTTTAATTCGAAATCAGGAACACCTTTTTCGATGACCGTGTATTTAGTGAAACAGAGCTCCCGAACGATATTTCTGATTGAGCTCTAATTCTTAGAATATATTTTATACCATTGCCGCAAGAATTGTGCAGATTTTCGTAAATTTTGATTGGCTGTTTAGGTATTTAATCCCCTTTTAAACCATTTGCATCAGAGTCTTTAGGGAAAATCACTGCGAAAATGTGGAATAGCATAAGTGATAAATATTGCGTCTATGTAATAAAGCATTAGTAGCGCAGAGCTAACAATGAGGTCCGGTTTCAAAACAGGGACATACAGCGTTTGAATCCTGCTAATTTCATTGTACCAGAAATTTATTAGACAATTATTGACATGATTTCTTGTTGAATATTGAACAAGAACTGTATATTTTGCATGAAAACAGTTTACAATGTCTAATAACACTACGAAAATTCAGTGCCACCTAAAAACTTACATAAATAGAGAAATTGCTTCAATCCATGAACTTGTGAGAAAGCCTATTCACTTCTGATTCCTAAACTCGAAAGCAAGAAAATACTAGAATATTATTAGAAATTTAGAAACTAGTGCGATATAAACTTAAACCTAGAAGAACGCAGGACACAGATTTGAATTCTTAACTGAAAAAACTCCAGACTGCAATGGAATTCACAGAAAATAGAACACCCATTCTTGTAGATAAAATCAGTTAATTCTCTTAATAAGATATAAAAAAAATGAATGAGAGAAATAAAAATGCTGATACAAATACAGAAAGACAGACCAACAAAATGTTATGACAATGGAGGATCAACTATAAGGTCTACCAACTCCAAATGACGAGAAGAAAAAAAGATTTGAGATTTCTATATAAAAAAATTAAATATTAGTCACAATCACAAAGAACATTTATCACTACCAGAAATATATGCCATAAAGTTGAAATCGAAAAAATGCAACCAAACCATCAATACTTATATTGAACAAGTCACTCTCAGACTGGATGGTTAAATAAAATATCAACTAAGTACGCTTCAAATAAAAGAAATATCAATCCAAGGAGTTAAAGACATGGATAAAACTTTATCCAAATCAACTAAAAGCGGGATTCTGATAGAACTACGAAAGAGAAGAAGGTGTTAAGAAATTTAAAACACCAATAAAAGCAAAGAAGGAAATCTCAGTAAAATTGGAAGTTTCATAAAGTAAAAAGAGGCCAGAAAATAATCATATTCTTAATTTTTCAACCCATTAAGGAAGCGGATCAAGAAATGATAGGAAAACAAGTATCTGAAACACAGTTCTTAAAATTCGTTAAAATTTAAAAGAAAGGCACAACATTCCATCATGTATCAGTAGTGGGCGCACACGCACTCTTATTACTATATCATTGTACATTATTCTGCGTTGTACATTATTGACGGATTAATACCAACTTTACTTTTCTGTAAAATAATGTCAGTGCAATGTTAATTAAATAAATATATTTTCATCAACGATTAATTGAATCTCCCATTCAGTGTTTGCCAAATCTGGAGTTTTTTTTTTTTATTGAGATATTCTAAAACCACACCAGAAAATTTTGAATAGTCATTTTTAATAATTTTATTCGCGGATTGTTTATCTTTATATAAAACAAAAGTAACAATTTAAACTTTCTGGTGAGAATTCGGGATATCTGAATAAAAAACCCAGCAAATTTGGAAACATTGTTTCCGTCCTTGGAGAATCGGACGGAGTTTTAATTGGGAGATCTTTGATTTCAGAGCTTTTTTCCAGGATCAGCCATTTGTTTGAGATTTTCAGTTAGATTTTCTTTTGAGTTTACCTATTGACA
Organism: Maratus speciosus; assembly: GCA_963932465.1. Classification (NCBI taxonomy): domain Eukaryota; kingdom Metazoa; phylum Arthropoda; class Arachnida; order Araneae; family Salticidae; genus Maratus; species Maratus speciosus. The sequence goes on from OZ010789.1 coordinate 403,449,012, forward strand.
GTGCAATGTCAATTAGTTAAATACATTTTCATCAAGGGTTGAGGGAATCTCCTATTCAGTGTTTGCCAAATCTGGAGTTTATTTTTGTTGAGATATTCTAAAACCACAAGAGAAAATTTTGAAAGTCATTTTTAATAATTTTATTCGCGGATTGTTTATCTTAATGTAAAAAAAAAGTTACTATTTAAACGTTTTAGTGAGAATTCGGAATGTCTGAATAAAAAACCCAGCAAATTTGGCAACATTGTTTCTGTCCCAGTGTTGCCAGATTGGGAACTTTTTTGTCCCCAGATTGTTGACTGTCACCGCTTTTTTTAATACAAATGTTCGGTCTATTTAAAATAGATTAAAAATTCTGTAAAATAAGGCGAACTATACTATTTAAAAAAAAAGCGGTGACAGACAAATAATCTGAATTAAAAAAGTCCCAAATCTGGCAACACTGTTCCATCCTCGGAGAATCGGACGAAGTTTTAATTGGGGGATCTTTGATTTCAGAGCTTATTTCCAAGATCAGCCATTTGTTTGAGATTTTCAGTTAGATTTTTTTAAAACTTTACCTATTGACAGGAACGTATGCTAACACATTTTTGGTAGGTCTCACTGTTGTTTTGTATGTGTCAAAAATTTATGAAAATAAACTTTTTTTTCTTACCTTCTGGACGTGTGAAGTGAAGAACCTCCAAATGTTTTTCGTTCGGAGGTCAATTCTGTTAGCTTTCTGCGCAGCACTTTTACTTCCTTCTATTTTTACAAGAATAAAGTACTGGATTCATAAAAAATTTCGAGTTCCGGTTTTAGGTGGATTACACGTTTCAGAAGGTCCTGAATACGATTTGACTGTTTTTAGAAAATGTCTGTCTATGAGCCTGTGAGTCTGTCTGTCGGTATGTGTCAAAAATTTTGTGAGTGCTATATCTCAAGAACAATTGCGCGGAATTTAATGAAAATTCAGATTCAGTTAGTCCTTGATTAGTGCTGATTAGTTTTTAGCCTAAATCGACCAACAGGTGACGCTATTACGCTGCATTTTTTCCTGTTTTTGGTAATAGCTCCATCTCAAGAACTAATGCACGGATTTTCATCAAACTTCAGATTCAGTTACACGTTGACATAAGTTGTTGCTGATTAGGTTTCGGTGTATATCGCTAAACATATTGCGTTGCTATGCTGCATTTTTCGTGATTCCTGCAATAGCTCTAGCTCAAGAACTAATTCACGGATTTTAATTAAACTTCAGGTTCAGTTATATGTTGACATGAGGAATTCATGATTAGACTTTGGTGTATGTAGCCCAACAAGTAGCTCAGCTATTCTGAAATTTTCACGATTTTCGCGATAGCTCGTTCTAAAAAAAACTAATGTACGGAATTTATAACAAAATCCATACTCTGTTACGCTTTCACATACATAGAATCCTTTAGAATCCTTATGTTGGACCTAGATTGTTATTTAATTTTGGCACTGGGATGGTGAATTTTGAAGTATTACATGTATGAGATAGAAGAAAGTTTTAGGATTGCCCCATCCGACTAGTTTGTGTTACGTTTATAAAGGATACTGAGACTAATTTTTGATTTGAAAAAACCATAGTATTTATTTTTTTAACGAAACATTGCACTGCATAGTTTATTAGCACTGACTTAAATTATTTTCAAAATCCTTTTTTCCCCTTTAATGCTAGAAAATGATAAATTATAATATTGCTTACCACATTCTTATGATACTTAAAAAAAAAAACCCTCCACCCATTTAATAAATTTTAATTTACATTTTAAGAAACACATTTATATTTTAAGAAGAGTTGCCATCCCTTAACTTGCGTCATCATTTTACTTTAATCTTGTTATTTTTATCTCTATAGATTTTATTTTTTATAGTTTGTTTATATTTATTTATTTACTTTTTGACGTACAAAAAAAAAAAAAAAATGTTCTTTAATGCAATATTCAAATACGTTATAGGGATGTCGATATTCTGTGATTTATACAAGAGATTTTGGAAGTAAATAACGTAGTTCGTGAATGTAATTATCCCATTTATTTCCTAATCCAACTTTAGAGCTAATACCGAACAAAGATACTTAATTTAGAGCCCTTTGGGATGTTTAAACGTCTCGAATGTTTCACTCGCAGTCACCCATAAAGTAAAGTTGTTTCTGCCTTGTCTCTAAATACTTTAATTAGAGATAAAGCTGTTCGCCGAATGTCCATTAGTAGATTAATTCGATAATACATTGCTTCATTTTCTATTCGGGAATGATGCATGGGATGGAATGCAATTTGCGTAAATATTTTTATATAAATTAATAATGAAAAGGTAAAATGACTTAATTTGCATAACAGATAATGTCAATAAAGCATAATGTATATTTACAATTAAATTATTCATATTTTTCATGTTTATTTTTATTTGAAGGCTAAATATATATATATTTACGAAAGCTATAAATCGCTTTAGAATTTTTATTCAACTGATATACAAGGGTTAACCTAACCAAATTTGTATTTTTTTATTACATAAAATGCTATTATATAATAACAATAAAAATTATCACATATCATTATTTTTTAATTGTCAAATTTTTATTTTATATTTTGCTTAGTTATTAATATGAACACGTTAGAAATCTTGGCACCTTTCTTTTTAGTATTACATTCTAAACTAGGATTTTTTTTTTTTTTTATGTAAACAAAAGGACTACGTCTGAGTTCATTCATATTTATAAAAACTTTTCAAAATAACAGACATTACATTACATTACAAGATAAAAACACTAAAAACAATATAAAAGGACGTTTCGGATTCATTCTGAATCCCTCATCAGCTAATTCCTAACGTAAAAGTCATGCGAGGTTTTAATGTTCAACAAATAGAAAAACTTGTTTCAATATAAATATGTCAAAACACTGTCACTACGTCAACGTTTTTAACAAAAATGTTTTAACTATAATTTTTTGGCAACTTGATGTAATGTTTTTTTTATTTGTTGAACTTTAAAACCTAGTATGACTTTTACGTTAGGAATTAGCTGATGAGGGATTCAGAATGAATCCGAAACGTCGTTTTATATTGTTTTTAGTGTTTTTATCTTGTAATGTAATGTAATGTCTGTTATTTTGAAAAGTTTTTATAAATAGGATTCTTTTGTCACACGTCGGCTCTTTTCTTGCATCCACGAAACTTAGGTAAATGTATGTGCATGAACACTTGTTTCATGGATAACAAGGAAATAGGAAAAAGATTTGGAGGTAAGAAAACAGGCTGTATGGGACTGTAATGTCTTGAATGTTGGAATATATCGGTCTTCATGATCTTTTTTGAAATACTTATTAAGACAAAACATGGTACAAATAATTAAAATAACTCATAATAATAATAATAATAATAATAATAATAATAAACTATGTATTATTTTAACATTAACTAAACTATCCGATATTTATACTAGGACAAAAAAAAAAATAGGTATTCTATTTGGTTCACGCCTCAGTCTATCTCCTTTCTTCAGTCCTTCCTTTCTCAGTCTCTCTCCTCTCTAGTTTTTAATTGCAACATTGTTATTTTATATTTTGCTAAGTTATTAATATGAACGCGCTGGAAGCATTGGTATAATTTTTACAGTATTATATTCTGCATTATGATTCGTCTTTCACACGCCTGCTCTTTTCTTGTGTCCATGAATCTTAGCTAAATATATGTGTATAAACACATGTTTCATGGATAACAAGGAAATAGAAAAAGGAATTGGAGGGAAGAAAACAGGCTATGTGGAACCTGTAAAGTTTGGAACATTGGAATATAGCGGTCTTCGGGATTTTATTTTCAAAATGTTTATTAAGACAAAACACGTACAAATAATTATAATAACTCATAATTTTAATAATAATAATAATAATAATAATAATAATAATAATAATAATAATAATAAAATGATGGTTGGGTGGTTGATTGTGTGACGGCCGATTATCTGCACTAGGGATATAGGCCCGAGGGAGAGTGCCCTTCGTGGGGGTCTTTCTAAGGGAACCTAACCCGTATTAATGCATGGAAATCCATGGTTCGAAGAAAACCACGAAAACTCCGAACGATTAGGCCGACGGGCGCGATTGGGATCGAACCCAGCACTTCCCGTCTACCAGTTTCGAGAGCAGAACCTCTCAGCCACTGGTGGGGCAATAATAAAATGAACTATGTGTGATTTTCACTTTAACTCTACTGTCAGATATTTAAATCAGGACAAAAAATATGATACTCTATTTGGAACACGCCTCGGTCTACCTATCCCATTGGTTCTGTATTCATCACTCAGATCAAATGATGCCTCGTAGCATTTCCTCTTCTGGCAAAAATAGGAGAAAAAAAGGCTCTCCATGTTGAAACTTAGTTTAGCGGTTTAAGAATATCGTTCGTAATTGCTTTAAGGTTTACGTACTCATAGGGAGAGGCATTATTATCCAAAAAATTGATGTAAAAAAACAAATATATGCAAGTGAAAATGCCACAGTTGATTTGAATAGCTACATGAGAGAAGTGTTAAAAAATAAAAAAGTTGTTATTCTTGTAAAGCATTGTAAGAAATTGTTATGGAACGTTAGTATGGTCTTGTTATGAAACACTGTAATATATTCTTATTAATAAAAAATATTATATTATTTAATGCGATGGCATTTATTTTTATATTACTATCTGTACTTGCGCGCTTCACGGCCTTGGCGAAATTGACTGCAACTTGGCGCAATCGCAATTATGGGGGCCGCTATAACAAAGAACTACGGTAAAAGTATTAAATAGTACATAAAAGTTTAATTTTAACTATACTATTGCAACTAGACCGATCATACAGACTATCTGAATAGTGTTTTCGCATGATATCTGCTGTGAATAAAATATTAAAAAACATATTTGCCATGGTTTATCATTTAGTGCAAAGCTAGTAAGTGCAAAGCCACTTTTTTAACCCTTGAATTTTAGCTAAATATACATCTATGGAATATTCTCAAACATATTTTTACCCGTCGAAAATACGTAGGCTAGATTAAATTTCAAAAGTTTTAAAAATAAGGTAGAAATTTATGATAAGTGTGACGAAATAGTATTGCATTTTTTTTCAGAAAGTTAGACATTTAGATTTTATACAGTTCCTGAGTCCTATAAGTGATATTTATAATTTTTTTTTCATACTCTGACCAAAAACAGCAGTCAAATGTCTATTCTTCTACCATCAAAACTCTTCGAGTTATGATACTATAAAATTTATGGAATTTCGGAGCTTTCTGTCTCTAAATACGCGTTTTCCAGTTTGTGAAAATAATGGCAGCAATATTGAATTAACACAATATTAATTAAATATTCATTTCTTTATTTTGAAACCTTTTTCACGATACATTGCCTACATATCACCAATAGAAAAAAAAATAATAGCTCGTTTTAATATTTTTGGTATATATATCGTGTATATATATATCGATATGTAAGATTAAGAATGTTTATGCAATATGTACCTAATACATGCAATAAATAAATAAATAAATAATATATTACACCACCTAGAATATAGAACGCAGCCCGATGGAACTAACACCATTTATCTGCATGAATCTGATGTTGTCATATAGGTTCTCATACTTTTAAAATGCGAATTAATTTATCAGATTTTTTGTTTTTGTTGTTGTGAACTATTAATAAAATTTCTCTAAAAAGTGCAACTAAGTTACACCATTTTTTGTCGATGAAAGAGAAAAAGTGGAAAAATAAAATGAATTATCATATTTTTATTAACGTAATTTTCTCATTAAAACTGAAAATAAAAATTAATTTCATTTTGAATAGATGGTGAAAAATATCTTGATTAAATTAATTTTTCTAAGTATATTTTATTTAATCAAGTAATTGTAAATTTCTAAGACATAAAAAATAATTTTTCGGCTTTACATTCAACAAAGAAGGAAGATTTAGGTTCCTTTTATTAAAGTGGACAATTATTGCCCGTATTTGAATTGAATTTAAATAAAAAGAATATATTATTATTTAATTATTTTTAAAAGATGGAAGTTATCCAAGTTAAAATCCAAGATGGCGTCCGCGGGAATATATGACATCTGTTCCAGCAGTTTTAATCAATTAAAGGATAAAGCAGAAACGACTGTGCAAAATAGGGATCGCTACTAAAATGTTTATATACTGGGTATATCAGGAATGATCGTTCAAATTTGGGGGGGGGGGATAGAAAATAGCAAAAGAAGGAGATCTTGCATAGGAAGATATGGGCGCAAACGAACGCATGACGTTGTAAAGGCCACGAGAATCCACAACGTCTAATCGCACGTGAAGCTCTCTAGTAAATCTAGCCGGTCGTCATTCGAGAAGGTGACTTAGTAGAACTAACATGAATCATTATACGAGGGTGGTTTAATAATTATTGTCCCGAGTGTGTATAAAATATTTGTACTGCGATGGTTGATGGGGAATATTGAAGCATAAGGACTTAGATGCCTATGTGCTCAATTTCAGAACCGTAACTGCTATGCATACATGCATCTAACTTACGGTGCGGCAGGGTACAGCAGTCGGAAAGTTGCGTAATACACAGAACACTACTCCAACTGGCGTAAACCTCAGGATCAAATGTTTGCACGTGTTCATCAACAACTGTGCGAAACTGGATAGGTAATCAATACCTGTCATGATGGAGGAGACAGCCGATCGGCACGAATAGTTCCAATCGAGGAAACTACAGCCTTCTGCATACGTTTGAGCAGCTCTCTGACCACTTTCTCCTACAGCACAGTAAGTTACATGTATGTCTGCATATTCATTTAGCGTATACTGATTCATGTGACTTCTGCAAAGACACCTTGTCGAATAATGACCGGCTGGTCAAAGCGGTTATATAGGAAAGCGAAGACACTCCCATGTTAAATGATGCCGCAAAGTAGCGCAACAGGGCCACTAGTGGCCGTGCTGTTAACTAAATTGTTCGGTAGTGGGCGGGGCACTCCACAAGGGATTTGGTTTTGCTTTCACGGATCGATTCATTTATTGCACGGCAGTACAACGGTAACGACAATTAGAAATTTAACTGCTATGATTAAACTCAGATTAATGAAATATTTAAATTTTTGATAACTAATCTCATCATGTATTTCTTTCAGTTGTTAATATTTTCTGTTTACTTCTTATAATTTATAATGGCGTGAGGAATACGAATGTTTTAAGAGAGATCCATTTATGAAATAATGGGTATATATATTATTTAATGCATTCGACAATTTGTTTCAATGGAATATTTACTCTATATGGGATCTTGTAAAAACATTCATATTTTTCACGGCTTATAAATTATAAAAAGTAAACAGAAAATAAATAAGATTAAATATAAAAGAAATACATAATCCGATTACTTTTATCAATAATTAAAATATTTCATCACTCAACGAGTTTGTTTACTGACAGAATTGAAAACTTCTGATTGTCGTTTCGTTACTGTTATACTGTCGCGAAATAAACGAGAAGTTCAACGGTTAGTTTTCATAAAAAATTCCTTACTGCAAGTGTATGAAGTGTTTGTTTTATAAGGGTAGATCACTAGTTTTATTATAAGCAGGAAGCATTTAGAAAAAAAAATCAGATGTACATTAGATTTTAAGTAAATACTAACTTAGGTGTTTTTTCTTGAAAAATTGCTTTTTTGAATTTTTGCGCACAACTATTATCAGGATTTAAAAAAAAAAAAAAAAAAAAAAAAAAAGAATTTTGCTCTGAAGAAAATTGACTTTTTTTCAGTAATACATATAACTTTGAAAAAAAAATTAAATTGGATAAATGATTTTTTTTTTGTTACTTAATGTTTAATTATTAATAAATTAAAAAGTTTCAACTATTACTTTATACCGAAAATACATATACAGTTTAAATAAGTTAAAATGTATTCTATACCCTGTTCATGAACCCACGAAATATTGTTTGTGATGTGTTATTGTTTCTTATCTTTTTTTTTAAATGTCCTTTATTTTGCTGATAAGTCTAAGTTATGCTCAGTTAATTTAGCTTCATTAAATCCATTAAAATCTCAAGCTAAGCTACCGAAGCTACCGAACTACCCCTTGCTTCTTCTAGCTTATTATTATTACCGCCGCGACGAGCGGCCCATCTTCGTCCACAGCCCTTTATTCTTCTACTCTAGTCCGACTTTTTTGCGGAAGCAAGATTCTTAGGTCCCCAGCCACGTCCCGAACGAAAGACTCTCTGGCAAAAGCCAGATTAAAAAAAAAAAATAAAATAAAAAATGATTGCATGAAATTGCATAATTTGATTTCGTAAAGATTTTTTTTTTTTTTTTTTTTTTTTTTTTTTTTTCAGAATCATTTGTATCTTACATTATATCAAACTTGAACTTGATGCTCCATAATTTAATTTTTATTTAACCCGTTATTAGTCGCGCGTTGATCTTTTCCCCGCCAAAATTCGTATATCATCCTAAAACCCATCTCCCCTTAAAGTTACAATGGTGGAATGCCGCATAGCTGACCTTCACTGTTCGACCTTCTGTTTACAGAAATTACAAGTCATTCCTGCGTTTTGTCAGGATTTTATAGCATTTTAAAGTTGAATTCGGTCTGAATGACCGGCGTGCGACCACCAGCGTTAGTTTTTTTTTTCTCCCTACCCATTCTTCATTCCCATCCCCCCGAATTTCCTGGAAGGCGGAAGAAGGGTTCCCAGAGTCTCTTCCGTTTGCTCTCTCTCTCTCTTTTTCTCTTTCTGATATTTTTTTCATAGACTATTTGATTATTTTAACAATGTCTCGTAAACAGTTTTTAAATATTCAAGAAGCTCTAAAACTTTTTGATAATTTAGAAGAGGATTACATTAGTGATGAAGCCAGTTCACCAGAGGAAGATAATAATTTAATTCTAAACGAAGATGAGGAAACTGATAATGAAGAATCAGAAAATTTGCTAGCTTCATGTTTTTTTAATATTTTGCTATGTATTGTAAGAAAAAGTTTTTAGTGAATTATTCGGAGCATGAATTGATATGCCCAAATGTATATTTATTTTAATTAAATGAAGCGATACAATCAAAATGAACCTTTTGTCAGTTCGGTTCTTTAAAATTATTTATCCGTAAGTGGGATTAAAATCCACAGTGAAAATTTATACAAATAAAATATTTAATTTTAATAAATTATTATTTATTATTTACTTCATATATACGAAGCTCATCCCCAGAAGGGTGAAAAAAGAACGCTGTCCCACCATGAGATAACTCCGTATATTTTCATTTGTTTCATTTTTTTTCATGCATATATTTTCATTTGGTTCATACATTTTCATTTGAGAAAAAGTATTGAATTATGAAATCTCTAAAGTTGCACACACAAAAACGACTCAACGAAAAAAAAAAAAAAAAAAAAAAAAGTAGCTACTGCTGTTACATTAATAATTTCAAATTATTAGTTATTTTATCTCCGTTTTTTATTATATGTACAGATAGATATGGTAAGAAAAATATATTAGAAATGTATTTTTTTTCAATTTCAATTAGCTCCTAGTGCCGGACCACTGTTAAAATCAACCTGACTGCGCTGCTGTCCTTTCAAAAAATATGAATTACGATTTCAAATTTATAGCTGAAATATTGTTTTAATTTGTTATCCATTGTATCTTTACAAATTCAGTCAGTTTATATAACAATTTTTATCATTTTTACAAATTTTGCAAAAAAAAAAAAAAAAAAAAAAAAAAAAACAGTGGAAATTTATAGAAATAAAATATTGGATTTTATTAAATTATTACTTATTATTTACTTCATATATACGAAGTTCATACCCAGAAGGATGAAAAAAGAACGCTGCTTCACTCTGAAATATGTCCGCATATTTTCATGCATATATTATCATTTGGTTCATATATTTTCAGTTGAGAAAAAGTATTGAATTATCAAATCTCTAAAGTTGCACACACAAAAACGACTCAACGGAAAGAAAAAAAATAATGAAATAAAAAGTAGCTACTGTTGTTATATTAATAATTTCAAATTAGTAGTTATTTTATCTCATTTTTTTTTATTATTTGTATAGATATGGTAAGAAAAATATATTAGAAATGCATTTTTTCAACTTCAATTGGCTCCTAGTGCCGGACCACCGTTAAAACCAACCTGACTGCGCTGCTGTCCTTTCGAAAAATATGTATCACGATTTCAAATTTATAACTGAAAATTTGTTTTAATTTGTTATTCATTGAATCTTTACAAATTTTGTCAGTTTTTATAATAGTTTTTATCATTTTTACAAATTTTGAGGAAAAAAAAAAGTTATTAAACGTTTATTTAAATGTTAACCAAATATATACTTAACGTAAATGCGTGCTAATTGCTATAACTTTTATCTTATCGCATTCAAGCGATATTTCCCCCTTATTTTCGCCGTTTTCGATCTTCGAGTAACACTGGCAATTTTCCTCTGTTTTTTCGGCCAAACGGGAACGGCGGCAAATAGACCGAGCGCGACTACTAGCGTTCTAAAAAAAGACGCGACTACTCTCGGGTTAAATCAAGTAACATTATTTAATTTTTCTCTAAAACTTTTCTTTTCCAAAATCTCTCATATCTATTATTATATACATTGAAAATGTCAAATATTTAAATTGATTTAATCAAAATTAATTTACTTTAAATTTCACAGAAATGAAAAGCATTAAATACGTTTAATAAGATTTTCCAATTCAAAGAACTTGTATAACAAAAATTTAATGAATTAAGATTGCCCATTTAAAACCATCTGTTGTTGAACGGTATTATTTGAAATTTTATACAGCAACAGATTAATAGGATAAGTGAAAATAAAAAAAAGCGCTTAAAATAATTAAAAAATAAATGATTTAACAACTTTGAATAAATTACATTTCAAATACTATACACAGAATAAATTCAATTCAATCGAAATTATTAAAGATTTTTTTAATACATAAATAATGTTATGTTTTAAAATTGTGGAGCATCAAATAATGTAAACAAACGATAAACGAATGTATTTCTGTATTTGTTACACAAAAATACGTTTAAAGAAGTAGCACTAATTAATACGAACTAAAAATGTGCTACATATTATGCAAGCGTACATAATAAAAAAGATAAATGAAAACTGTTGAAAGGTATTTTTCAACTTTCACTAAACTTTAAATATCTATGATAAAAATATCTACGGTTATTTAATCTTAAAATGAGAATTAATCTTATGGAAATACAAATATATGCAAAAATAACGAACTTAAGTACGATTAAATAGGATTTAATAAAAAAAAAAAAATTACGAGCATAGTATACATGACTTACCAGCTTTCCCACGTGCAACGAACGTATCCGATTACCGCAACGCGAGCTTTAGCATTTTCCACCTTGAAATGAGGCGAGACTGGATTGATAATCAAAATTGTGTCGGGGAGAATATGCGCGCAGATTCTTCGCTGGCGGAGATGATCGCAGCGCTCCTAGTTAGCGTGCTGTAAACTACAATTGTCCTGTTTTCAAAGTCAAGAACAGCGCGCCCGTCGTCCCATAGAGATGTCGTCGCTTTTCCTGGAACCGCTTTTCGGCTGGTCTTGTCAGAGAGCTTTGTGTGAGAGCAGAAATTGTGGATACACAGCGCCCTCTACAACATCATGCGTTCGTTTGCGTCCATACTTTCCTATGTGAAATTGCCTTCATTTGTTATTTTCTACCTCCCTACCATGTTTCAATGATCATTCCCGATACACCCTTTATACTCACACACGTACGGCACTTAAAAAATAACCAGAAACAACCTAATATGATTTTTTACATTAGTTTTTTAATGTGCAAATAGAAAATAAACTAATATTTCAAGGTTTCCATTGCCTAAAGGGTGAGAATTTTAAGCATTCGAATATTCTTTTTTCGTATTCTAATTGTTCATTCGAAAGATTAATATAAAAAAAAAATAGCAAGTATTTTTTTTCAAATGCCGAAAGCTAACATTGTGAAATAATTTTTGATGTATTATGTTATTTTATGAGTCCTTAAATATAAAAATTTACAACATGCTTAAAGGTTTAAGTTATACACTATAATATAAACATAATGATCCAATAACAGATTCTCTAACACCCCACATTACCAGAAAATTGTTTTAACCATTTTTGTAACCATTGATGTAATCATAGTTGGACCTTTGTTCAATTTGTATTGTTGGACATTGTTGCAGCATAAATCTTTCAAGAAAACCTTCATTTCAATTTACTTTGATACTAATAGGCTTACCTGTGCACTGAACTGGGAATTTTATAATATCTTCAAAATTAACAGAAATATTTCAAAATGTGTCAAAAAATACATCTATTTATTAAAAAGTACCATTTTTTAATATTCGTGTACATATAAAATAATTACTTTATCACACAGGGCTTAGATTCTATCAGTTCCGTCAGTGTTGTAGTCGTAAAAAAAAACAGAGGCTATACGTTGTAAGCAGAGGGTGTACGCTCAAGGCAAAGCGTATACACAGTGTATATATACTATAGCTTTCTTGAGAAACAGAGGGTATACGGTGTTCCTTAATAAAATCCAGAGGGTATACGGTGTATACCCCCGTATACCCTCTACTACATCCCTGGTTCAGAACATAGTGAATAATAGGGAAAGTATTCTGAGAAATTTTCACTGAAATATGTTTAATCCTTCACTGCACGAATTTTTCTATTTTTATGAAAAATTATTTTTGAAATCTATATATCGGTCTAATAATGGGAAAAATAGTAAAAAAAAATTAACTTTCAAATTTTCAGCTAAAATTTGATATTTTATGGTGTGTCCTATACGTACACATTTAGGATTTAAAAATATTGTATTGCTATATTTTGCTACTAAAGGAGCTTAAATTAATTAATTTTACCTGCTTAACACCATGCAACATTTTTATATTGATAATTTTAAGTGTTCAATAAAAATAATGAAAGTAAATCTTACCTTAATAGTTTGATCGAATTTGTTTTTGTTTCCGTAGAACAAATTCTAATTTTTTCTCTAATGTAGCCATCTGTCATGGGCAAAATAAGTGCTATTTCATTCTTTGGAATGTTCTTGATCAGTTACAGTGATCATACTAGCCAAATTCATGGTACATAATGAAAATTATAATGTTTTTAGTTATGTGCCAGATATAGCACGCGGTGCAGTGAATGGTTAAAACATTTTATGCAATTAAGTTTATCAAACATGGAGATAAGATAAAAAATGTATTTCCAAAAATCGCATTATTATTATTATTATTATTATTTATAGCTTTCAGATACACACATAGTTACTTTATAATTGAAGAGCTGAGTGGAAGAACATGTTATGCTACATTTTCTTAAAAATGATTTTATCGTTTGGGCGAAGGCGTTATCAGATATTCTATCACATGGTAAAGCTAAAATACCAAAGCTCTATTTAGCCTTGAAGATTTAAGATATTATTCATTAATATTTAATATTTTAATATTTAATAATCGAATAATATTAATATTTTTTAATAATAATATTATTAAATATATTTTTTAATAATAATACTAATATTTTTTAAAAATTAAATATGAATAAGTTTTTTTGATAGAGTTTAGTACCACACCTGTTAATATTTTAAACACATGGTATCAAACAGAAAATAATCATTAAAATTGAGAACAAAAACTTTCACATCAAATTTTTTCAAATGTAATTTTTGTTACTTAACACGTTCTTGCACTTAGCTCTTGAATTGTCAGTTAAGAATTATTAGTATTGTTTTGTAAAAAACTTAAGAAAAGGCTACATAGAAGCATTGTTTACATTCCTCCTGGCTTTCCTACCCCCCCCCCCCTTTCGGTATTTGACTCATTATTTACTGTTTATTAAATTGGCCGTAACTCCTCTTCTAGCACTCATATAAATAAAATTAAAACAGATTTGGAATCGTAATAGATTGCTCTTTCAAATAAAACAATATAAGAAATTAAAAAAATTTTTCACCAAAACGGCCATTTTGATGTAAGCAGATATCTTAAGAAGAGCATTGTACTCCCCGATGAAGCTGCTAAAAAATATAAATATGAATTCATTTATCAAAACTGAATATATATTTTTTTGTAAAAGTAATTCATCAGATTAATAATGGAAACAAACTTTCTTGGAAACAAACATGTGAATTGCAATGAATTAACTAAATTCATAATAAAAAAAAGTACTAATTAGTTGACGATAGATACATATAAATAACAAAGAAAAAACTGCATTAAGGATAATCAGATAATAAATTTTGATAAACGAGCATTGTTTATTTTCTGAAACATAGCACGCTACCCAAAATTAAATTCAAGTAGAAGAATAATACTGTAAATAAGAAGCAGGTTTCTTGTAAATTATGTCACGAGTTTCCAAACTGTATGATTCTTAAGCAGATTTTCTTACATTAACTAAGGTTTTATTTCTACACGAACTGTTACTTAAAACAACAAAATAAATGCACGAAACATTAAAGAGATATAGGTAACACACAGTGTTGTATTAAAATTACTACTTTTTAAATGTTTTAATTAGAAAGAAGCATAATCAATCATTTTGAGTTTTACTAAATTTTCAGACATGGGGTAAACAGAAAATTTTCTGTTATTTTTGGAATCCTTTTAATGAATTGAATACCAAGTTTTACCCTTTTTTTCTTTTAAATGTTTAATTTGAAACATCTCATTATTAAAGAAGGCAAATATCTAATTGATTTGTTGCGAGGTTATGTTCAAAAAAGTGTATGAAAAATAATTTATCTTTGATTCCGGAGCACAAAAATAGAACTGCATCCCAAGAAAAAACGCATTGAAACCTGTTTTCAAGAATCCCACAATATTTCCACAACTTCTGTAAACTTATATATTGTAAGCAGAAGATGTATTAAGAAGCTTGATGTTGTTGTTATATCTATGATAATTCATGTTAAAAAAAATGTTAAACTCCCGCAAGGGCAGATATGACAGACCTGTAAAACGATGTGATTTTATTATTTTAAATGCATAAAGCTTTTGGCAAAATACCAATCTTCTTCAGAGATGACAAGAGAGTCAAAGTTGTACAGTTTTGTATAAAACGTAATAAGACCAAATTCGGAAAAAATATGTATTTATGATATCGCTACAAACAATTAAAATTCTGAGAAATAATACCCTTGGGCATCGACACACTTCTGCTAACGATTTGTCAGTGCTTTGGAAGGCTTGGAACTCCTTTTCTGGAACGTCCTTTAAACAGCACACCGAAGCCACTTTGACCTCAGATACGGTCCCATGGCAGTGACAATTCAGGACTGTTGTCGCTAAGGAGAATGGAAAAA
The DNA here is from genome assembly GCA_963932465.1 of Maratus speciosus. Lineage (NCBI taxonomy): Eukaryota > Metazoa > Arthropoda > Arachnida > Araneae > Salticidae > Maratus > Maratus speciosus. Next base: position 403,464,375 of record OZ010789.1, read on the forward strand.
TTCCGCCGGGGCGAGATCGGACTGTAGGAGGACTGGAGAAGCGTTGCGACGCCATTCCGAGGGCCAGGTAGTCGTTGACTATGAAGGTGGCGTGGCTTTGTGCTTTGTCATGTTGCAGCACCCAATTTGCTGCAATGCCTGGCCTCATTCAATTGACCCTTGTCTTCAATCTTTTCAGTTCAACATATCACACACAAGTTGCACAATGCCTCGTTTCTGCTTGTGGGCGGGCGTCCGGATCGACCATCTTTGAAGCACTTGTGCTATCTGAAAACAGTGGAATTTGATATGCATTTGCATTTTAAAGCTTCAACCTAGTCTAGCGGCAGGGGTCACTAAAACCACGATACGAACAGCCAACAAGCTCCTGGCTCACGGACGCTCCTCGCATGTTAATTGACTTCCATCTACATCGAGCCCGCCAGCAGCATGCCCGCTGCGACGTACAGCCGTGTTAGAAAATATAGGTCTCATTACTTTTCATACAAACCCTATATATCGGTGTCAGTTTTGTGTCAAAGCAATTGTTACAATTTCTGTTAAATTTTCTAGCATAGCTGTCAATTTAAATTCTCCTATGGTGACCATTTATTAGCCAGAAAATTGTTTGGGTTATGCGTAGTTCTACTTTGTTACTGCAGATTTAACGATTTATCAGGAAAGACTGTTTTTTATGGATCTACACTAGTCATGCAATAATGTACTAATAGAGGATTCTTAAGAAAATTCTTATTTGCATTTCAATATAATGATTATTTTTCCATACGGTATCTGAGGTCGATATCTAACGTTGTATCTTCTTACTTTTTTTTGTCTTTTGCTGTTTTATTTTCCTAAAACTTTTATTTTTGGAACCAAGCAATATTTTTAATGACTTGAAAATGTCCTCAGAAAAAAACTGGAACCAAACTTTGATAAATATGTAAAGGAATGCAATATTAGACTCTAAAACTCAGATATCCTATGTTAAAAGAATCATCTAAAAGTACTGAAATGCAAACGAGAAATTTGCACAGAAAGACTATATTGCTTTAACATTATCTTTCGAATTTTTATGATTACTAGTTTAGGTTCTTAGTTTGAATTACGTCAGAGCAGTTACATCTGACAGCTATGTCATGGTTTAGATGTCAAGTTTCTTTGGCCAATTTATAAGCAGTTTTAAACAGTAAATAACTGTATCTGGTAACCATTCGCCAGTTTTCGCCTAACTTTTTCTCACTGACTTCAGAAAGGCTTTTTTGGTGATAGTTGAGCTTCTATGTTTTAAAAAGAAATACCTCAATTTCATATTTAAGAAATTTCCAAATTTTGTTGTTAGCTATGTTGAACGGGCACGTTTGTATATCGTTATTAACAATATAACATAAGACGGTAATCTAGATCTGAAAATTGTAAAAGAATGTTTATTAATTTTTTAATAAAAAATTTTATTTCTGAAAATGACTTTAGAGGCAGCAAACCTTTTTTGTACATTTCTTGGAACAGTTTTTGTCATTTTTCATGATTGCAATTAAATATAAGAACTAAATATTAGTTTTTAATTAAACTATTTCAATGTTTTGTTATGAACTATGCAAAAAAAAATAATTAAACACTTTAAATATTTTACATTTTTTTAATGATAATTTTTTATCGTTCTATTTTTAGTTAAAAAAATAAAAATCCCTCATTTTTATCAGAGCATTATAAAAATATTAACAATTCTTAAACCATTAACAAATATTAAAAAAATTAATAAAAGTCATTTTTTTTCTGCGATGATGAAAAAGCTTTTAAAAGTGCTTTTTTTGTTGTTTTGCAATAAAGCCCTTTTGGATTAACTCCATAATTGTAGTTTATTTTTCTTAAGCTTTATTCATTTTTTTAATCCCATCTTTAAACTTTTTTTAAATGTTTTAAGTGGTCATTTTTTTAATTGTGTATTTAGTATATGTATTTTGTAGGGTTTTTTTCTGAGTTGGAATAAAGGAAAGATTTCTCGAATCCTTAGAATGTGATTTCATTCCACTGCGGATTTTAAAAGTTTATGCAGAATTTCAAAAGTCATAAACTAAGGTATTGATAAAAACAAATTATTACATTTATTATTCAGCATTGAATTTCGCATTTGTCCTGATGTATAACTTTCAAATTTAACTACTACATATATAAATTATGACATGTACTCGAGTATGAAACATATAACAGCACAGTATTGAATATATTTTGGTGCAGTATTTTACCTAATTTTTCAAGGTTTTCATTTTGGAAATATTTTAAATGAAACTATATACTATTAGCAAAAGCATTTCTATTCTGTTCAGGATATTTCCATAAATATTATTATTGAATATGACTATTAACAATATTGTAGCTGGTTACTTAAAATACAATAATGGAGCAATATTCCCACATTGCATTCCATATATTATCGATGTAAATGATTGGTGCAATATTGGCAATTATTCATACTATACTTTTACCTATTCCGTAACAACACTGGGCTGAAAATATTGCACAAAACCATATACGTTAACATCAATATTAATAACATGGCAGTTAAGTTATTTAAAGTATTATTTTATTCCTTATCCATTATTCATTCACTTACACACATATAAAATCCGGATTTCTAATTGACGAAGCTTCACTGTAAAAAAAATTCCGCAACGTTCCTGGGAAAAAATGGGCAGCTGAGTTGCCCATTATTTCCAAGAAACATTTCTTGAAAATGACTGGAACTTTACTGTATATGTTAAAAACTTTCTACAGAAATGCCAGTAAGTTTCCTGCGAAATACCAGGAATATTTCTGTTGACAGCAAAACATTACTGACATATTCAAGGCTGGAGTAGCACAAGAGCGAAAAATGTCCAGACCAGGGATCGAACCTGGATACTTGGCGTGCCGTGCCAATGCCTTACCTGTTAGGCTATCCGGACCGATACCTGGCTGACATAATTCACTCTGGATGTTCGTTCCCTTCATTATGACATTACTGATATTTCACAGCATGCGGGATCCGCAGACGATTTTTACATTTCCAGTTGACAATTTTCGCTTTATTATCATTATTTGTTAGAATGAAAAAATATTTTGAAATTGACATCAAAATTATTATTTATAATTTACACGAAAAAATAAATTTTCAGTTAAAATTCAATAAAGTAAATATATATGTGATATATTGTTTCTGAACTTTGCTTAAAATATAAAAATATATAAATGTAAATAATAATTAGAAAAAAAATCTAGACATAAAATATTTTGGATTTTCGTCACTGATTATGTTAGTTTACAAGTTAGATAAAATACATATAAATTTTCATGAAAAAAAAAAACCTAAACGTAATTGTATATTTTTTTCGAAAAAAAAAAAAATTCAAATTTGCAGCAATTCAAAGTGTCAAATATATGTCAAATTTAAATCAAATTGTAATAAAGTGTTAAAATATAAAATTAATTAAAAAAGAAAAAAAAAAGTCAAGAGGTAGCATCGAACCCGGGCCGTACGGGTGGCGTGCAAGCTTTCTGCGTCCACAACAGGAAAGACACGTTGAGAGCTGCAAACTAATGGGTATTTGAAACGTATGCTAAAACTCGGCATCTAATTTCTGAAAATCTAAGGCCCATTTGAAGAAATCCTTTCACAAGAATAATTAGAGATAAGAACTCTAAAACATAATTTAAATTAATCAAAATAGGTGAGAATCATATTTGATTGTCCCCTGGTTAATGCAGATCCAAATAATAGGTGTATTTTTTTTTTTTTTTACACAGTCTGCTCGTTAAAGATTTCACAGACAAGTACGAGAGATAATCTCTTAGTGATGTCACAGAGTTATTGTATTTTCATCTGAATTATCTTGACAATAGAGACGTAAAGGATTATGTCGTCTATTGATTTATTTGCATTCCATATTGATTTTTTTACATTCATTTAAGGAATTCTTTTTCGACACTCGCGCGCGAGCAACGGATTATAGCAAAAATAATAATAAATGGCGGCCGCAGCGTTTTGCTGTTTCCAACTTTTGGTTCAGGAACGTTTCAGATAAGAAAACCAGAATTTCACAGGAAAGAGCTAAATTATTCTGAAAACCTGAGAAAAGGCGAAACGTTCCTGGATTTTACATGGAACGTTACCATTTTTTTTTTACAGTGTTCTAAATTCATCAAAAATATTCGTTATGCAGAAAATAAGTTAAACAGAAATTAACTTTTTAACATAATTTAAACTGCACGTGCACAATGACAAATTTTAAATTCGTAAATGCTAAATGTCATATGAAAAGCACACTTATTATTATATAACGTTGGTCTACAAAACAAAACTGTTTCTTTGCCTTTTAAATAAACGATGTATTTTATATTCATTTGGAGTCATAGAACATGAATTATCAATTAAAATTTTAATGTGATTTTATGATTTTAGGTTAAATGTAAAAGAAAATAAACTATTTATTTAAAAAAAAACATAATTTTTTAAAACTTTTTACATGAAATTATGAATATATAAACACTATAAAAACTAAAACTTATATCATCAATCAAGACGTGCTCTTGATTTTCGTTTGGCTTTCGACTTAAGTTTCAGAGGCATCTCTAATCAAGTTTCAGCAGTAGTCTGCTAACATTGACGCATTCTATCGCCCCTTGTAACTTTTTTCATCGTCAATATGTTTTCGTGAAATCGTTAACCATGTTCGTCACTCACAACACCGTAGTTAGCAGGGAAAATATTGAGATGAAAGTGAAGAAAGTGAATTTTTTTGGGACAGATTCCAATCCAGCTGTTGATACTTGTGCAGCAGATTGTTTAAAAGCTCATCATAGTTCTCAGATCTCCTTTGGTCACAAAATCCATAAAATCCATATTGGAATCGTAACAAACTTTGACATTTTCAATATTAATAACTAAGTTTGATATCATATTTGGACTTCATCCAACTTCGAACTTGGATGAAATTTGAAATTTCCATTTGATTAAATTTTATCATCTTAAAAATACTTAGCATTTACGTGAACAGTTTTTAAAAACGCACATCATCGGCTTCTGACGTCTGCTTTCTGACAATGAAAACCGTATTTTAATAATTATATTAGGTAATGAATAATCGCACTTCAAAATTTTCCCATAGATTAACATGGGATTTCGCAATGGGGGCTGTTCACTCAGCTTTGTAATTCTCCTCCGTAATGTTAAGTCTATGGACTTTTGATGCATTCGTATATTTAAAATATTTTCTCGGGGAAATTCATATTTTTAACATCTTTTTCCTGTGTATTTTTCTTAAAGGATGTCTCATTTTTTCTTAGTTTTAAAAATATTTCTAAAATCTATGCTGAATTTAATATTTTATGCGTTAAAAGCGGGCGAACTGTTAGTAACATTTTAATACTTCATATAAAATTAAGTCTATACTTTAGAAATATTTTGAGAACTAAGAAAAAAAAGAGACATCGTTTAGGAAGTGTACACAAAAAATAGAAGTTAAAAATATTGATTTCCCGAGAAGATATTTTAAATACACTAATGCATCAAATGCTCATAGATGTTACATTAGAGAGGGAAAAACGGAAGCTGAGTGACCAGCCTCCTTAACGTCGTGGAAGAGGTGAAGAAAAAACCTTGAAGTCTTGAAGGAGCTTGAAGTCTAATAGGCAGATAAGTCTGAACAATGTTTCCAACAGTGGAATCATCTCTTAGACAACTATATATAGACTTCAATGTACAGCATATTGAAGGTGTTAAGATTCTTTTGAAAAAAAAAAAAAGGCTTTTTAAACGAAATTCAGGTTATTTTGGTGTCCCCCATCGTATAGGATCTACGAAAAGGTCCACTTTTCAATATCTCGTGAAGGCGTTGGAATTTTGGAAAACTATAAAACACATGGCCCCAAACAATTTAAGGGGTGTTTTATTTGGTTAAAATGATTTGCAGTAGGGAGCATAGGGGTCCCCCGAAGGATTCAACTTTGAAATTTTTAATGAGAAGGGAGGTTTTGTGTAACATATCGATGGAATCTTCTTTTCTAAACAAACTTTTTTTAAAGTTTTTGTTCTGGGATGCTTTTAAGGAAGTTATGAATTATTGAAAGTTTACATCTAATTTCGGTAAAAGAATAAATCTTGCAGTATTGAGATTTTATGGGTTTTATTATCGCAAACTGACTTCCTTTTACTTCTTGCCAGTAATTGAGTCAGTTTAGGAGTTCATTCCAAACAGTCTCAAAAGTCTCTGGGCAGATGTTTTTACACCATGCTGCAATTGGATGATATCCTCCAAACTATCGTTTTCAAGTGTCCCCAAAATAAAAATGCCATTAAGTGCCAGATCAAGACAACAAGGAGGCTATTCTAAAAATGATCCTTGCCTGCCTATTCATAGATTCGGATAATGTTTATCGAGATAATATCTGACCCCTTTTTTGCAATAAGAGTAGTAGCCATCTTATTATAGGACAAAGATTTCTTGTAAAATAATTTGATAGTTTGGAAAATCAACGGCGTTTTTAATGACTCATTGTACCGATTGCATCCTGTAGGAATGTTAAACAACAGTCACCAGTCACATTTTCGATAAAAAGATAGACCAATAATTTTATCTCTGACAAATCTTGGCCTGGCATTATTTTTAAGAATATTGTCTTTCAGTCTCCCCCCCTCCTCCCCCCCCCCCAAAAAAGCCTGGTTAGAGCGGTTTTGCCAATTTAGCCTCTTTGTTATTAACAAAAATGTATCGACCTACCAGAATTGTTTCATAGTAGTTTTTATTTAAACACAGAAAGACTGTCATTAACTAAAACAAAATTAAATATGCAGAAATTCTGGTAGAATGATAGTTCTTTTAATAAAAAAAAGACGCGTCTGCACTGCACATAAAAAAATAAAATAAAGTCAACCTTAATCTGCTCTGAACGAAGCACGTTGCTTATCAACCTCTAAAAAAAAACTACTTCCGAATGCTTAAGCAACTTAACGCGACACTTAACTAACTTTTTGATGTAAAAAATGTCAATATTTGTAAACAGACTTTTAAAAAAGTAAATAAATTGTAATTTGAACTCTTACCTGGTTTTTCTACAACTTGTTGAATCCAAAGATACATTAATAGAGACTAAAAATTCTTCGAAAATTGACCGGTACTAAAATTCATTAATTCATTTATCACTAACTAACGCTACTTACCCTCATAGCATGCATGGTCACAGTGACGTCGTGGTGACGTCACTGTGAGTCACTGTGGTCACGTCACATCTGTGACCGAAATGCCACCACTCAGTGATGTCACATTGTGAATGAGATGTGAACTTCTTAGAAAACTTTAAAAAATTACAAAAAATCTTCAAAACATGTTGTTACTGTAAAATTTTATTTTTTTGGCAATAAAAAAGAATTGTTATGTCACTGCATGTAACGTAGGTCACGTCACACTCACAAAAAAAAATCCCCCCATATTGTAAGTCACAGTGTGAGAAAAATATGAACTTCAAAAATCTTTGAAAATGAAGAGAAATGTTTTAAAAAGGCCCCAGTTACAGCGGCATAAGGAATGAAAATATATTAGTGGGTAGCAAGTAGTAAATTCAGACAGGAAATGATGTTGGGGGGGGGGAGGGGGCATATAAAGGAAAATGCACTGTACAAGTATCAACAAACTAGATTTTCATGCTATATTTTATCAATTTGATATCTAAGAGTGTGAAAGTATACTTTTTTCCTGATTTCAATTTTATCTAGTATTGCAATTTAATATAATAATCCTTCTCTTATTCTTATTATTATAAAAGTGTTTCTCGGAAAAATGGTACGTGCTGGAGCAATTTGGATAACATATTTAGAATTAGGAATATTAAATATATACACTTTACATATTTAGTTTGCAGGAAGGAAAATTTTTAATTTATTTTTACTGACCACTGGTATTCGAAACACTTTTGTGTCTTCAAACTAAAAAATTTCTATTATAGTTAAGTCTGCAGCTTTTAATGAGCACGTAGAAAGAGTCTTCAGAGTTTAGTCATACATACATTTCTTGTTTTATAATTTGCATTCAAGTCATATTTTTTCCTGTTAGTGTACCTATTTTAAGTAACTATTTTTAAAAAAAATTCTACTTCTTTCAGACTTTTAAAATAAAATTAGCATTTTCCGAATAAAAAAATAATATATACAAAATTTATGCAAAACCCATGATATAATTTATTATTCGTATTTCAAATTTGTGTTTTAGAGATATGACTCTTAAAAAAAGTTATTTTACGAATTGTTTTATTCTACAGGAAATTAACATGAAAAGAATGACGATTGACAAAGAATTTTTTTTTATCCTCGATATTTATTTATATCTTTTTATTTTTTAGGAAGATATTTTGTATTTATTATGTGTGAAACAATCTTTACTTAGAAAAAGGGAGGGGGGGTGGTTAAAACTGATAAAAAGAAAAGGTAAAATACATTGGAAAATTCTTCAAATACAAAAATTTAAATACAGACAGTCTCATAAAATGATTGCACATATAAGTTCCATATCTGTTTATATAAAAGCAAATAACCTAACACCTGCCCCAAATCGTCTGCCACGATACCGCAGGGTAAACAGAAAACTTTTTGTTCTAACAGATGCGGTAAGTTACTAGTCTAAAATGTAAGCTTTTGCGTGTGCTTTTCTTAATGGAAGAAAAAGACGTTGCCATTTTCGGATACACACGGATATTAATAATTAATTTATGGAGCTCAAAAAGTAAGTCTTATTTAATTTAAATTGTTTATTCCTGTTTTGTATATTTGGTGAGATGAGTTAAATAGTTTTATATTATACCTATAGAAAGAGACTGATCTGGGATTGTTTTTCAGATTAGAAATTAACATTATACTGAATGGGAAATGCCGTTTTACATACTATAGTAGTGAAACTTTTGAAAGACTTTTTTTCATTGCTAATAATATTTTAAATTATTATTTAAAATCCTAAATCTTCATATCAATGTTTTCAGATTTAACATTTGCCAAAATTATAAAATAATAGGAATTCCTTGTAACATATGGAGAGATTTTTGAGAAATTGTTAAATCTAATAATACATTTAATTCATCTATTGTACTTTGTTGTTGTTTAACAGCACAATTATAAATACTAATTGTATAGTGTTTTTCAAATTGGTATATTTATTTTTTTTAATTGTATGTAAGCACGTTTTTGCTGTTCGTGATTTTAATCAAACATTTAATTGTAGACATTCAGAATCAGTTATTAAATTTTCTTCGATTGTAAACTCATTTTCTACGTTTTGGATACACGTTCGATACTTCGCATTAAAAAATGAAATATGACAATTAAGCATTGAAATAAAGTGTTTTTCATGCCTGATAACAAGTTTATAGATTAAACTGCTTTACTATACTTTTTAAAATTTGATATTTATAATATTTATAAAAAAATATTTATAATTTATGATATTTATAAAAGTTGATATTGTACTGTTCATTAGCGATAATTGCTGGAAATGCATTTTTAATTATAATATGCGCTTTTATGATTCACTATATTTATGCATAGTATATGGTGTATATAAAAGCTATAATTCATATACAAGGTTACACAAAAGTATACGTAAGAGTTAAGGGGTACGGGCGCAAATTGCTTAAAGGTGTTTTTTAGATGGGTTATGGATTTTTATGTTGAACTGCATTTAATTTACTGAGAAATGTTTGTAGAATATGGATAAAATGATACACAAGGTCACGCAAGGAAATGGATATATGGCCGTCTATAAATTATAATTTCTGGAAATGTGATTTCAGCAGTTTTAAGAGTGTTTTAATTTGAATTAAATTTTAACTAAATAGTGGCGTGTAATAAAGATTCTAGGTAAACTACAGGGTTGTACGAAAGTATTCAAGTATATTTTCATATATTAGTATAAATTGCTAAATGAGAATTTCAACCTGTTAGGCGGTTTCTTGCTAAACTAAATTTTCGCATTATATACTAGTATATATCAACCTACAGATTAAATACAGGGCTATTCAAAAGAATTGGAAAACGTATTTGGCTATGGACGGTATCTGCTGAAATCAGTTTTTCAAATGTTTTATGCGTTTTCTAAAATATTTACTTAGTTATCTTATTTAGGTTATTTCCTTAAATTACGATGTCTAGTTAAAGCATTCAGGAAGCGTTGGAAAGTGCTTTATAATCTATGCTTAACGCATGATTTTTCTTACTTGTTTTTTCTATTTCCCAGATCAGTCATTTCCTATAAATCATACCAAAGCTATTTAGCTCATATTAACAAAATCATGGAAGACGGTAGTATTCCGAGTGACGCAGCCTTAAGCCTAAAATCGTATCGTATCGTATCGTAGAATTCGTAGATGGCGGAACTCATATATACAGCTAACTCGACATCAAAGAAAATGCGAAAAGCCGCCTGTTAATAACTCATCAAATATAGGTCCTATTGTTCTGATTTTTTTTAAACAGTCTTATATCTGCAGTCTAATCCTATTCTGAATTTTTTACAATTCTACATGCAGTATATTTTCAGATCTGTAAACCCATTTTGAAAGCAATTTCGATGGTGTAAGTTTGTCTTTTTTTTTTCTCCGAAACGGTCTAGATTTTTTAAAAAACCTTAATATATAAAATGAATCCGTTTTTGACGAAGTGGATAAGACTAACCTAGTATCTAGGAAAACTCTTAATTTTTATATAATCTGCATGAAAAAATGGACTTCTTAGGATCGCGGATTACATGTTATTCTATGGGCTAGCAGACAGAACGTTGCACATCGGTTTTGCGCGGTTTAGGTCACAGTTAAAAATCTGAATATTGGCAATAAATCTTTTTCTAAACTACGAAAACAGTTTATTATGTGCTTTAAAAAACTTAGGCTGATTTTTTAAAATGGAGCAGTATTTTGTAATTATAGGTATTTTATTTCACTGTTATTCATAGTAAGTAAACATTTTTTAAGGAGAAAATATTTCACATTTTTAAAAAAATTCTCATATCGAAATTCGATATTTATCGAAAATTCTCGTATCGATATGAAAATTCATCGCATTCGCCATAAGACTTCGCCATGTATTACTACGCGATACGCGAAGTTGACTGAAGAAATAAGAAATATCAAAGATCTTGAAATGGTATTCCAAGGGGAGAAAGTGAGTACAATTTCTAATTATCCAGACAGCATTCTTTGCAACCGATCCTTTCTAATTAGTATAATGTTCTGAATTGTTTTTATTTTCAACAATACTTATAACTGTTTTCCTTACAAAATAACGTTCTTGTTATCATAGGTATTTCTTGTGATATGTGAGTGTAATACAGATAGATTAATAATTTAATTTTGAGTTTTCTTTTAAAGAAATTAAACAAAATCTTTCATTTTTAAAGAACGCATAATTTAAATAAAAGGTATGACGAAATCAAAATTAAGATTTCCAATCCCGTTTATAAAATGATTCATTTGCGAATCGTTTCTAATAATATTATAAACGAAAATTGACTTAAAATGACATCTTTCGTTTATTTATTTATTTTTTTTATACAACTCTTTTCAGCTTCAAAAATTAAAGCATCGTAGTATTTTATTTTTATAAAATTTAACCTAAAGGGAAAAAAAAATTCTTATTGCCGTTTATCTCTGTAACAAAAGAAAACTGAAAAAAAAAAAAAAAAAAAAAAAAACCCCACCTGAAGCTATGTTTTTAGGCTAATTGATTACAGCCATGGGTGCAAGACCTTCAGTCTCAGGACTGATTTCAGTCTTGGACATATTTTTGACTGATAGTAAATTCTACTTTATATACTTAAATTATCACGATTAGCTCAAAATGAACCCTTTTATCCTCACTGGTTGTTTTGAGCTCCTAAAAGTAAAAATTTTCATCATGATACTTTTCCTTATTTAGTAATTAAAGTTTATAGATAAATGAGATAAAACAGCTTTTTTGCAAAAGTAAGATACTTGTTTTTATTTAATTTTAAAGTTAATATGCTTAAAAGAAAGCTTTAAATAATTTACTTTTAAAAAATATAAAAGTAGCCAGCTCCCTTATATGGTATTTGTGGTAATGAAGTATAATTGTAAATAAGAACAATTCAGAACATGTTACTATTTAGAAAAGATTGGTTTCACAAAATTTCATTAGCAGCTGCATTGTAGCTGTCATGATAATTAGACTTTGTATAAACTAATAAAGTGATTACTCAGTAACCATTTCAATTAATATATTAATCTGACTCGCATCTTAAATTAAATATTAAGTATTTATTCTGCTTTCATTAAACCAGTCACTATTCTGTAACATTCCGCATATTCCGACTACAAAAACTCTTTTTATCAATTCCACCTGTATACTGGAGGGTTGCCGTGCCACTTACAGAGTAGCGCGTTTATCGCCTCGTTGTGCAATAGCATTTGAAAGATCACCACACTAACATAAAAAAGTAGCAATAAAAGAAAAACAAAATTAATCAGTTGATTGTAAAAAACCCGCTCCATTCTCGGTCAGGGGAGGAACATCACAAGAAAAAAAAAAAACCTCGCGAAATTTGACAGTATGTCAGGGGGGGGGGGGGATCCAAAACTTCATGAAAATAGTTGAAACTTTTCTAATAGATATGTTACACATAACATATGGTAGTAATAATCAGTATATCTGATGAAAATACAAGTAATTTTTTAAAATAAACTATTTAATGATTTTTGTTATCCCTATTACTGTATTTGATTAATAGTAGTTCAAGAGCCATAATTTTATATTGTAAAATCCTTAAAAGCACTCTGCAAGCAGTCCTTGTTCAATCACAAAAGCCTGCCACTAAAAAATTTTAATGCAGAAGATGTAATGTATTTCTCAGATATAAACAATGAATTTTTCAGTTAAGAAGCACATGTATTTTACAAATATTGCTATTTCTTGGAACACTAAATATGATACATTATCGCCTTTAACACATTATTTTGGAGTAATGAAAACATTGTTATTATATTAAAATTTTTTGTAAATGAGTGTTATAATCAGAGCAGCTCATGACAGGTTTTTCTTGCAGCACTAAAATGCATGCTTTCCAAAAGTTTTTTTGTTGTTGGTTTTTTTTTTTATAAATTTTTGCTTTATTTAATGGAAGAAAATTCTGCTAAAAATAAGGCAAAGATTTCATTATTAAAAATAGTGAAAAAGAATAAATTGGCCAGCCATGCATTTAGTGTTCCCAAAACTGTCAGTCATGAGTTACCACTATTTATAATGATTTTGCCCAGGCATATTTGGATGTTATATTTCAAGGTAATATCTTTAAGGTAATTTAATAATGTGTGATCTATACCTATTATGTAAAATTTCATAATTTGCACATTTTCTAGTTCCAAGGAATGTAATTTAAAGCATATATACGAAGTAAATTTAATGATGTATGAAATATGATCTATATAATGCAAAATTCTATAATACGCACAACTTCTCATACCAAGGTGTGCATTATAAAGATCTTCTACTGTAATCATATGTAGTTCACACATCAAAAACCTTAAAGATTTAGTATCCGTAAGAGGACATTATTACAACTTTATATTTTTTTCATTCTGTAGCACAAATTACTCAGCTTAGAATTTGCCAATCAAAACATTGCCATCTTGATTTTTTTCCACTGTCTTTATTTACCTCAGAAGTGATTAAGATTTTTTTATATTGTAAATCCTAAAGGTTATAATAGCAAAAAAGCATCTTTAAGCCCTTAGGGAGTAGCGACCGGTATACTTAGCCACTTAAGGTGTTCAGAATCCTTCATTATTCTCACCACTTATTTTTTATTGTAAAGTTTACCTTCTTTAATGGGAGCATTTCTGTGATTCAATTACAGAAAATTTTCTGTTTTTAAAAACCTGTAGTAAAAGGTTAAAAATTAACCAAAGGGCTCTTGTCGCGAAGGGGTTAAACATCTTGAATTACAGTGAACTTTAATAACCCTTGGCTTTAATTGCCAGCACTCTTCCAATTGAGCTATCTGTACGACAGCCCAGTCAACACAATATTCGCTCAGAACAACTATTATCATGACATCAATTGATTGTGTGAAAAATAATTAAAAGTGTACATGATTATACGTATATTTTATTATTAAGCAAGAGACTTTGCAGATCCGATTTTCTAAAAAGCTTTAAAGATTGAAATCTCTAGGCTGGAGTGGGAAAGTGGTAATTTTGAGGAATAGGAGGATAATTTATATAGAAGAATTTTCTGTATAAAAATAAAGATTTAAATTTTTTTAATGTTGGGGAGTAGGAGGAGGGAGAAGAGCTGAAATGTACAGTCGTGGAAAAAAAAAAGTAAACACCCTCTACTAACTCCTTAACAAATTATTATCGTAGACAAAAGTTATTGGTACCGAACGATTGGAAATAAAGTCTATTTTTAAATGATGTATATAAAATTTGCTTAGGGGGCCATCTACATATTAAAACAAATCCAAACTTCATTTTTTTCAATGGCAATACCCAATTTTAACGAGATATTTCAAATCTTCGGTTCAAACTATGCCTAGGCACCAAATTTCAAGTAATTTGAATAATAAGTTTTTGAATTATAAACATTCAAAATTTAGTGCTTCTAATGTTAAATTATATTTTCATATTTTTATTCATACCTCCTGAAATTATGCTCCTAATGTGTTAATTTTTTGTGTAGCAGTAATACTAACATACCCAAACATAAATACGTTGAATTTGCAATTTTTACAATTTTAATATATGAATTATGAAATTAATATTCGAAAAAATTATGAATTGTAACCTAAAATTTTTTTGATGGATTTAGATTTATTAAGTCCTGCTTTATGGAAATCCAAAATTTCACATTTTTCTTCCAAATAGTTTTCAAATTATGCTTAAAAAACGGCAAAATTATGGTTTAAGGGGCCGTCTATGATACACTATGACGCAAAAGTTTAGACAATGAAGAAATTCTTACATACTTTGAAAACTATTTATTCAATTTTCAAATCACTGCTTGAAATTAATGTGCTGTACATATAAACAATATTTATAACAAAGAAAAGTGGAATTGTGCATATTGCAATAAATTAAATGGTAACAAAAATAAACTGCTGTCTCAAAAGTTTAGACACAAATTAAATAAAATCGAAATAAACAATTTTTAAAACCTGGTTGCGCATCCATGCTTATGTATTACGTCATATACACGAGATTGCATGGAAGAAACTAAATCTTGCATAGTTTGTGGATCGATATCGTACCATGCATTCTCAATAGATGTCTTAAGTTCCTTTTCAGAAGAGTATTGTCTAGCGTTGCTATAAACTTTGCGACACATGATGCTCCAAAGGTTTTCTATAGGGTTAAGATCTGGGCTACATGCTGGCCAGTCGAGAACTCTTATATTATGGGAATTAAACCAAGATTTTGAATGTTTTGCAGTGTGAATTGAAGCATTGTCTTGCTGAAATTCCCACTGAGGACCCCCTAGAAGCCCAGCAAATGGCAGTAGGTTTTCTTCTAATGTCTGTGTATAATGCTGTGAAGTTTGACGACCACTGGTGAAGGTCAGAGATACTTGTCCATTATAGCAAAAGGCTGCCCAAACCATCACCGAGCCCCCTCCTTGTCTGCGACTAAAAAAACGTCGAGGTTCCTTCCGCAAGTCATGCCAATACGATAAACAACCATCTGGACCATCCAGATTCCACTTTTTTTCATCGCTAAATATGACTGACTGCCATTTCTCTCCATATGACATATGCTTTCGAGCCCACATAAGTCTTTGTAACTTATGATGTGGTTTCAGAGCTGGTTTCTTCTGCATTTTGCTATAAACGATTGTTCCTTTTTCCAAAATTCGTCTACGAATCGTATCCTTTGATACAGAGAGTCCCGATAAGCTTTGAACTCCACGTACGCTCATTTGTTGAGTACTCGCTAGTCTTTGTATCAGGCGATCCTCTCGTACATTTGTCACACGTGGCCTCCCAGACCGACATTTTGCTTTATATTCGGAACCACTCGATAAAACTCGATAAATAGATTTTTTTGACCTATTAATAATAGCAGAAATTTCAGAAACGCTCTTCCCTTCACCTTTCAACTGCCAAATCCTTGAAACCTCATTCACTTGAATTTCTTTAGCTCTCGGCATGTCGACTATGAAGCGCAATCGTTTGCAGAACTTAAGTACTCCAAATTTGTGACATCATCGATTCTAAATTTGCATATGCCAGCGAATATTCAAAGAAATTTAGAATAGTGTCTAAACTTTTGCGACAAGCACATTTGAATTTTTATGAAAAAAATTAGTATTATAGCAAATAAAACGACTGTCTTCTGTACATAGCATTTTAAATCAGTTTTTGAATATATTTACAGGTTTTTGTAATTCTGACGTCATAATTCTACATTTTAAAGCTGAATGACGTCATTGTCTAAACTTTTGCGTCATAGTGTAGAAGTGACTAGATATTTTGAAATGTCTTACGCTGTCCTGTAATCTAGCAAACTTCATTGACTGCTTGAGTGACGCTTAAGGTGCCTTGATCAAGAAGGGGGCTCTCTCGGTTAACAATCGAGTACCGAACTTCAATTTGGATACAGCCCTTAAAATAAGCTTCTTTTAAAATAATTATTTTCTCGGGAACTTATAGTACGAATTGCATAAAAATTTGTTTTTAGGCTAATTAAATTGTGTAGAATTCATTTATGCTGTAAAAATTGTGTACTGCTATTGAAAAAAACAAAGTTATGGTTCGTTTTAATATGTAGATAACCCCTTAAGCAAATTTTATATACATCATTTAAAAGTAGACTTTATTTCCAATCGTTCGGTACCAGTAACTTTCTTCTACGGTAATTTGTTGAGGAGTTAGTAGGGGGTGTTTACTTTTTTTTTTCCATGACTGTACATTAGGGAAGTTAGAGCTTATATATTTATTTATCTTAGTGAGCAACAAATGTTGAAGATTTTTTTTTTTTTTTCAAACTAATTTTTGAAAGATTTTATTATTTAGGTAAGCTGGAGAGGTGGGGGCAAAAGCAGAAGTGGAATCTTCGGAGCTCAGGGGATTATTTTATATGATTTATTATTATTGTTAATAAAGAATTTTAAATAGGGATGGTGAAAGATTATTTTATATAAAATTAAAGAATGTTTAATTTTTTTGCACTAGGAATGAGAAAAGGGAGAAGCAGAAATTTGTAGTTTTGGATTTAATATAAATGTATGGAATTACTTTTATAAGTGAGCGATGATTGTTATATATATATATAAAGGTTTAAAGAGTAATATTTCTTGCTATTTTTCTTAACAAAGTAATTTTTTTATATAGTAAAATTTAACATAGCTTTTTATAACTCTGAAGCAAACCAACAGAAATACCCTCTAAACATGCATGTTGTACATTACTTCCATATCTTACCAAAGAGTTCTTATAAAAATCTCATTGCACGATGCTCTTTAAAATTGAAGTATGGTCATCCTTTTTTGCGGGGAGGGAGGGGGGAGAGATTGAAGGTGAATTGAAATCCTGACTTTAATTTTTTTTGTGTGTGTTTATTGTTTTTTTTTTTTTTCAATAACCTCAAAAAAGTAATGATATCAATGCAAAAACCCTTAACGGGTTAAAAGTTTGTGGCGCAGCACTTTATCTTATGCTCTAAGAATTTTAAATATGGAACTTAAAAATAATGATATCAAATTTTGAGTGACGCTATGCTATTAATTATAATCTCTCTATATATTATTTATTTCATCTTTTTATTTTTTTATAATCGCATGTGCAAAAATTATGTTAAATTTAAAAAAATGTATAAAAGTTTATTCATTGATGCTTTAACATTTACACCTCTCATAAATTCCAAGTATGAGTTTTAAAAGATATGATATCAAAATTTTAGTGACGCTTTGATGTGGCTTTAAACGATTTGTTTTAAAATTAAATTTAAATTATTTTTGTTTTGGCTAAGATATATTCACACATCTAAATAATAGTTTTAATTTTCCAATATGCTTTAAATATGTCACTTTCACTGAATTTATATAATGCATTTAAATGTATTTATTTGAATAAATTGATTTATCCTTTGTCCAATGCTATTAAAAATTTAAAATAAGATTTGCGTAAATAATTTTTTTGCGTCATTGTATCCAAACTAAGGGAAATGCATTCAAATGGATACTATGAGGCAAAAAAATTATTTACGCAAATCTTATTTTAAATTTTTAATAGCATTGGACAAAGGATAAATCAATTTATTCAAATAAATACATTTAAATGCATTATATAAATTCAGTGAAAGTGACATATTTAAAGCATATTGGAAAATTAAAACTATTATTTAGATGTGTGAATATATCTTAGCCAAAACAAAAATAATTTAAATTTAATTTTAAAACAAATCGTTTAAAGCCACATCAAAGCGTCACTAAAATTTTGATATCATATCTTTTAAAACTCATACTTGGAATTTATGAGAGGTGTAAATGTTAAAGCATCAATGAATAAACTTTTATACATTTTTTTAAATTTAACATAATTTTTGCACATGCGATTATAAAAAAATAAAAAGATGAAATAAATAATATATAGAGAGATTATAATTAATAGCATAGCGTCACTCAAAATTTGATATCATTATTTTTAAGTTCCATATTTAAAATTCTTAGAGCATAAGATAAAGTGCTGCGTCACAAAGTTTTAACCCGTTAAGGGTTTTTGCATTGATACAATATACACGGGAATAAAAAATTTAAATAAATATGGCTTATCTTATTCTTCTTTAAATAGGAAATGTATTAATATCCGTTAGACTCCATGTTCTTATTTAATAAAATAATAACAAATCACAACACATAAAAACGTACACATTCTTAATATAAAGCTTGAACTCAAGATCAAGCTTAGAACTTAATAAAAAAGGATGCCAGTTGATAAGCATTGTTTTTTTTCAGTGTAAAAATTAAAAGTATTTTAGAAGAATAGGACTCCAAAATAGCGATACATTGCTAAAAAGTACGGTAAAAAGATAATATTGTATATTTCAAACAAAACTTTATTTTAAAATTCATCACAGTGCTTATAACAAGAATCATCACTGTATTAATGCTTGGAAATTTTTCCAGAGAGAAACATTCGCCTTGCAAACAACATTTCAAATAGAAATCAAATTTCAAATTGATTGCTTAAAAGGCGAAAAAGACAACATAGTGAAAAAAATTCCATAACGGTACTTGAATCCGGGCCATCAGTATAGCGCACTGACATTCTACCGACTAAACCACATGGAACGAGACCCAGCCTGGAAAATGTCTTACTATTACATGTTGGCAAGGCTACAAACGCAGCACAAGATGGAATATTTATCATGAGCCACCGACATGGGGCAAACACGAAACTTAATTAAATCCAGCAGCGATTCAAACTATATGAATACTTGGAAATTTTTCCAGAGAGAAACATTCGCCTTGCATACAATATTTCAAATGAAAATCAAATTTCAAATTAAAATTGCATTTTAAGCAATTAATGTCATGTAAGTATTCATATCTAACGGCAAATAAATATAATCCTTAGCTTTAAAAAATTAACAAATCATTTTAAGAAGCACAAATATTAATTCAAAAGAATGAAAATAAGACAAATCAGTGCTGACATGGCGCAACAACAACTACACTCGAATTATTAATAATGCGCTTTGTAAATGCGGGTTTCTTAAAAAATAAGCGCTGAAAAAATTAATTTTCTACTTAAAATAAGTTACATTATAATTGTTTAATTGCCTTTTTTCTAGCCTTGAGGAGAAACTTATAACTATTTTTATCTTTAATAATTTTATAGCGAGGGGAGAGGGAATATCATGTAAGAAACAAGATTTTTTTAATCGTCTTACAACATGTGGCGAAAATACTTCTTAATAATAATAACAATAAAAAGATTCAATTAATTTTTGTTGTCTAAAAATAAAAAATAAAATAAAATGAATTACTTTCTCTTCTGTAAAAAAAAAAAAAAAAAAAGAAAAAAAAAAAAAGGTAGAAATCATGAAAAGAGACAAGCATTCCAGAAATAATCCGAAGGCAAACACATGGATTGAAAAAGTTTACTTTTGCAATAAAAGAAGGAAAATATTCTGTTAGTCATGAAATTAAAAAATACTTTTAAATAGGTAGAATACATTTTTTTAAACAGAATAATGCAATCTGGGGGAACAAAAATGGCGTAGTTCACAATGAATAGTAGCAACTCCATCTGAGAATAAATTATAAATGTTAAAAGCAACAAGTACTTAATAACTTTGAACGAGGAATTGGAGAAAACGCCTAGAATAATGACGAAACACCGGACATGTTTGTTTTCCATCATGACAATCCACGAATGGTGAGATCAGTGGACGGTCAAGATCAGTGAATTCAACCTAGAAATAATTCGCAGGGATGAGTTGCCCTCCGCGCTTTACAGTGTTAAAAATTTTATGCTGAGTTAAACTAACTTTTGGTGCTGCAATAACTGCAACCGTAAGATGGTAAAATTTCATTCCAACATTTGGAGCTCCGATTGAACCATACCTCCAAATGTTGGAAGAAGATGATTTCACCATCTTATGGGAGGGTTGCCAGTTTGGCCTTTTTTTAAATTCAGAAATTTCATATTCATAGCAGAAAATGCGAATAAAAGTTTCCGTTTTATTTAATGACAGACATTTCATGATTACATAAATTAAAAATTCTTCATTCTAAATTTTCGGTATGATCTCACAACTTGTGAATAAAAATGGAGGCCAAACTGACAAGCCTGTCTTATGGTGTCAACTAGTTAAGCACCAAAAGTTGTTAGAACCCAGCACTACATATTTAACAGTGTATTAAATAGACGTTGCTTCTTCAGATTACCATTTTATTTGCTGTCTGCAGAGCAACCTTTTAAAAGAACAGTTCAGTTCTCTTGTTGAAATCTAAAAATTGGCTTCATTGGAAACCATTGTTTCAAGACAGCCATACTTCTTACATTGCAAAATTCGCTAGTTGCTTGACAAATGGTCGAATGTTGAACTTTTTAGTACGTGATACTTCTGGTACGAAAGTACGTGAATAAATTTTCCTTTCATTTTAACAAAAAACAAATGTTTAAAATATATAATGTGAAATTTTAAAGTACACCGTTTACTTAAAAGCTGACCATAACCAACACAGATGTTAAAAGTTTAAAATATACATTTTTTTTAACCTCTGAGTATTTTCGGTTTGTATCCGCACACTTCAACAGGCTGAACATTTTCCTGTGTGGTTTATAGTTACCTTTTAAGTAAACATTGGTCTTTTAAAGTTCACATTATATGTTTTACAATTAACTCAAGGTGAAATTTTGCAGCTCGTCTTATGTTTTTGATAGAAATTGTTTCTTTTCTACTCGAAAAAGAGCGGATTCTTATTTATGCATTTAAAATATGCAGTATTCCGTATAAGTAAGAACTGAAACAGCATTTTCTTTCATAAAAAATATATCATTGTATAATTGCCGCTTTTTTCTTTCTTGTTTAAAGGAAAAAGAGGTAAAAACTATTTTTAGAGTTAATAGCCTTACACCGGGAGAATAAAATATATTGTAACAACTAAATTTTTGTAATTGTCTTTGAAAATGTAATGACATATTTTTTGATAACTAAAAAAAAGATTAAATTACTTTCTGTTGTGTAAAAATCAAAGAAAAGGGGAAATTTGATAGAAAATGTATTAACAAAGAAACATTACCAGAAATATTCCTAATGAAAATTGAGGTTGAGAAATTCAAAGCCATCATTTTCTTTTGTGATAAAAGAAGAAAAAAAGATATCCTATCTATAAGCTTATAAAAATACTTTTAAATCGTTGTATATTTGTTATTCTAACAGGATAATGTTAATTCTCTTTTTGAGGAAAAGAAAAATAGAGTGTAAATGAAGTTCAAGCGCTTTTTGGATGATTAAAGGGAACTTGAACGATTCTACGTGTTTAAATAAGATTTGCATCAATATATAAATATATGTTTATGGTTTGTAACGCTCTCCAATATAGTTGAAAAATATTTATAAATTCGGTCTGTCTGTCTGTGCTCAAACTCTCTTCACTGTAGTCAGATTGCTACGCAATTTATATATCATATACTAGCTGTTACCCGTAACGTCATTCACGTAACATCAAAAACAGAATAAGTGCAATAATTAAGCAAAACATTCCACTCCCGATAATTAAAAACATATATGTAACGTTATAAAATATATCTTCGTAATATATGGCAGAGGAATACGTTATAAATGAAGAAAATCGTACTTAAAAATGAACTAGAAGACTAAAGAATGTATCACTGTTAAAAATTTTGCAGTAGGTTGAACCAACGTTTGATGCTGCACTAGCTGCAACCATAAGATCTCACCTCATGATTTGGAGCTCCGGTTGAAAAATACATAGCTCCAAATGTTGGATCCATATTTCACCATCTTATGGTTGTAGCTACTGGAGCACCAAAAATTGGTTCAACACGTCATAAAATTTTTAACAGTGCAGATATTAAGCAACCTGTTGTGTTTTTTTTTTCTTTCAAAATTCCTTTTTTATGATTTTATAAAAAGCCTACATTAACTGTTGCATATACGCTATGGAAGTAAAATTAGTTTTTGAAACATAAATGGAAGGTCTGTTATACTGGTTTAGCTTATTTTAAAAATATATTTGTCTTAATTTATGATTAACGACGGGAATCATTAAGTACTTAAATGATTAAATGTCGAAAAGAGGTAAAATATTTTAATATACGTATGCGTTTAATCTTATTTATTTATTTTCTAGCCCGGCCTATTTGTGTTTAAAACTTATTTCGAAAATCTCAATTAATTGCAGCTTATAAATATTTAGAATTCATCTCTATTCGCAAACGAAGTTTTTAAAAATATTCGACAACTTGCATTTTCGCTCCTTGCAGTGACATATAATGTTGCTAATCTAGCAATAAAATGTCAAGTTTTATACTGCGTTCCTGGAATTGAAGAAAAGAAGAAAATAGAAAAAGAAAGCATTACCGATACATACAGTGTCGTCCTTCTGCAGTATCATTTCTAAAGCACTATCATACTTGACTTTACCGCAAAAAATTTGAATGATTTGCTATGAAAATATATTTACTTTCTTAAAATATAAAATTAAGTTTCAGAAATGAAAGAAAACATCGGCTATTTGGTACCTCTATCATATAAATTATATTATCAATTAAGTTTTAATATTAAATAAAAAAAAACGCGCTTAAAATTAGGCATTGGAACAAAAGTAATAATAACAAGTTGGAAATTGCTCGTCAAACGTGGCAAATGAGGTGCGTTCGTACTATAACCAGTTTTATAATCATTTTTTGCACCACATATTGCACTAAATGTATATATTTTTTAACTTCATAAATACACAAGTCTGTAACATCATTAAAATGCACTTGCAATATTTTTTTTCCCATTCCCCGTAATGTAACGGGAAATTTTTGACTGTCCCTGTAATTAAACTATACATCCGATTTTCATAAAATTTCAAATGGCTCGACAAAATTTTGCAACAAATATATATTTAAAATTTCAGACCATTCGGAAGGCTGTAACATCATTAAAATGCACTTGCAATAATTTTTTCCCATTGGCCGTAATGTAACGGAAAACTTTTGACTTCCCCTGTAATTAAACTATACATCCGATTTTCATAAAATTTCAAATGGATCGACAAAATTTTGCAACAATTATATATTTAAAATTTCAGACTATTCGGAAGGCTGTAACATCATTAAAATGTACTTGCAATAATTTTTTCCCATTGGCCGTAATGTAACGGAAAACTTTTAACTTCCCCTGTAATTAAACTATACATCCGATTTTCATAAAATTTCAAATAGCTCGACAAAATTTTGCAACAATTATATATTTAAAATTTCAGACCATTCGGAAGGCTGTAACATCATTAAAATGCACTTGCAATAATTTTTTCCCATTGGCCGTAATGTAACTGTCCCTGTAATTAAACTATACATCCGATTTTCATAAAATTTCAAATGGCTCGACAAAATTTTGCAACAGTTATATAGTTAAAATTTCAGACCATTCGGTCGGGCAGTTTTTGCTCTGTTATATGCGGACAGACGGACAGACGGACGGACAGACAGACGGACTGAACGACGACTATAGGTGCTACGTATTTATATAATTACGAACGCACCTAAAAAGGAACATTGAGTAGAGAAATTTCTTTTTCTATTTCGGTTATTTTGCAGTCTTCGTCATGATTTTATGAAAATTATCAACTAAATATTCATTAAAATTTAATAATCTTTACTGGAAATTAATATTTTTGGCATTGGCATATTTATCTATATTTATATTGGCATCCTAAAATTTTAATTCATCAGTTGATATTAATAAAGTCGTGTGATTCTGCAGTTGATATTGATAAAGTTAGTTTCAAATTTTTAAATGTTTTCCAATTTCCAACTTTTATGAAACTCTAATTTTGAATTATTGAAAGAATGCGATTTGTGTTTAGAAATTAGTCTTTATTTTAATGGCACACAATCGATCAAAATACTGAAAAAAAGGATGTAAACAATTAAGTTAAGCAAGTTTTATGCTGCTTAAATACGTGGAAAAATGTTCATCTATTAATAACTGAGGAATAATAAAATTTAACTATATTTCATTATTTAAAAACACAATTTTAAGAAATGTGTTTTAAACATTCTTTTAACCTTGTGTACAAGTGAACGTAATAACTTTTAAGACAAAAAAGTTTAAACACTTTCGCTAATTATTGCTATTTCAAATGAATCTGACTCTTTTATTATTTTACAGTTATTTTATTTTGAACCTAGATGCCTCTGCTTATTACAAAGGTATTTTAAAAGATAACATTGGTAGGTTTAACATTTTCCCCAGCATGCTATTTTGTTAAAACTGTTTCATATTTTCTAGACTTTCCATATATCCTCCTCATATGGGACTTTAAATCACATAAATCCTTATATATGTATATCTGTACCTTGGGACAAAAAGGGCCAATGTCCAAAATTGAGAAATTTGAGTTAAATACACGAATGAATTCAGGATGCGATATAAAGTAATTGTTAAAAGGTCCAAAGTCCTCCCAATATTAGATCATTAAAAACAAAATATTTTGCTGAGGCCAATGTTACTTACTGTTAATGTAACAAGTAGGAAATTGCTCGTGAAACGTGGCAAATGAGGAGCGTTCGTATTTTAACTAGTTTTATAAATATTTTTTGCACCCCATATTGTACGGAATGTACATATATTTTTTTACACTTCATAAGTGCATAGTCTGTAACATCATCAAAATGCGCTTGCAATAATTTTTTTCCCATTGCCTGTAATGTAACTGAAAACTTTTGACTGTCCCTGTAATTAAACTATACATCCAATTTTCATAAAATCTGAAATGGCTCGACAAAATTTTGCAACAATTATATATTTAAAATTTCAGACCATTCTGAAGACTGCAACATCATTAAAATGCACTTGCAATAATTTTTCGCCTTTGGCCGTAATGTAGAGAATAACTTTTGAATCTCCCTGTAATTAAACTATACATCCGATTTTCATAAAATTTGAAATGACTCGACAACATTTTGCAAAAATCATATATTTAAAATTTTAGACCATTCGGCTGGATAGTGTTTGCTCTGTTATATGGGGAAAGACGGGCAGACGGACGGATGGACAGGACGACGACTATAGGTGCTACGCATTTATATAATTACGAACGCACCTAAAAATGGCCAATTTAAAATGTAAAAGAAAAACTAAATCAATTAACATTAGATTGTAGTGAGAAAAACATTACTGAATTGAAAGGTACAACTTTGAAAAATAATAGTACAGAAATTGAAGCAAGATTCTTAAAATTCCTCAAACTTAAATTGGGTTTCCTGCCATTTGAGAAAAATGGACATTGCGATTTTTGTTCCAAGGTACAGACATGTGCGTGTGTGTTTTCCATTTGAAAAGGATTCCTTTTTTTTACACTTTTTTATTTAACCCAGCCTGGTTTTGCGTGTAGAGATGTAATTTTGCAATCGATTTTTAATCCTTTCCTGATATGCTCGAATTATACAAATTATGTATAAATTCATGTTTCCGATGAAAATACAACATTTTAATATTTTTATAACTTAATTATAGATTAATACATTCATTTTTTTCCCATTAGAAATAGCTAAGTATCCTTTGTAATGGGTACAATTCTACACTGATGTCCAAAATTAAGGACCAATTACAAAATGCTAATTTTCAAGTACGCGAATACTCAAAAGGAAATAATATAATTCGAATAATTACTATCTCTACAGCACAGCTAGCCCATATAGCATCTCATTCATGTCACACATGGTCACAAGTGTCACAGTCACTGCGGCGAAGGAAAAAAATAGGAAATTCCATACATCCCATTATGAGTCTCAAATGATCACTATATGTGACTCTACTGAGACGTCACTGTGACTGCTGCTTTGTGACGAGTCACCATGTGACTTTACAATGTAGTTACATTGTGACCGTCATGTGACTGTCATTTGCAGACTCAATTTCAAAGTCATCGTGAACGCTGCATTGTGATAAGTTACCAAATAATGCCACATTAAAGTCACACGATGACTTTCAGGTGACAGAAAGACTACTGTGAAGTCACCATTGTGCTCTTTTGTGAAAAGTCACCATGTGACTATAATGTGATATTATTTGGTGACTTATCATAATTCAACGTTCATGATGACTTTGAAATTGAGTTAAAAATGACAGTCACATGAGAGTCATAATGTACCTACATTGTAAAGTCACTTGGTGACTCGTCACAAAACAGCAGTCACATTGACGTCTCAGTGGAGTCACATATAGTGATCATTTGAGACTCATAATGAGACGTGTGGAATTTCCAATTTTTTGTTTCACCGTAGTGACTGTTACACTTGTGACCATATGTGACATGAATGAGATGCTATATGGACTAGCTGTGCTGTAGGGATAGTAATTATTTGAATTATATTATTTCCATTTGAGTATTCGCTTACAAAAATATTAGCATTTTGTGACTGGTCCTTAATTTTGGGCACCAGTGTATATGGGAGTTGAAAAAACAATGGACTTAATGATACGCCAAATAAATTCTCGTCAAAATATGCCAAAAATCTGTCAAACTAAAAGAATGAAACATTTTACAGGCTAAAAAGTAGAAAAGAAAAGTGTAATGTTAAAAAAAAAACATTTTTATCAATTAATTAATTAATATTAATTAATTTATGATTATACATTGAAAAATCAATTTAGAAATTCTAAAAAGAAAGTTTAAATAATATATTTTTTTTCTTTCTGGTTGCTCTACCTTAAAAAATAAACAGATAAAAAATTATATACTATATTTTAATAAATTTATTTGCTTGCGCTTTTTACAAAGCGAAAAAAAGTTGTTTTTCATAATTAAGTTCGGTGCACATGCCAAATTAATGCATTGTAGTGTAAAATTTTGAAAAAAAAACACAAATTGAAATAAAAATAACAAACGTTATTCTCATGACGAACAATTAAATACTTAAAAAAATTATTTTTACTTTTATACTTATTTTATATGTAGACCAGAATTTTATTGGGAAAAAGAGAACAGTACCTTCAGGAACCTTTTAGCTGGTTCAGAATCACTGTCTCTTTTTAGATAATCCTTTTATCCACGTTATCGTAAAGAAAATCTCATCATTAAAGTGATTCGATGGAAAATTTTCTCTGTGATTGTTTTCTTTTTTCTCCCTTTGAGCAACTATTTATGTAATGGAATAGGATTTTCAGGATATGAAAAGATCTGACATCCAGAAGAAAAAAGAAAATAAATGAAAAAGAATTTCTATTCGGAAAGAAAAACGATGCCGAATGACTTTGGATTGGATGGAAAGAATTATAAAACGAATATACTTTAAATACCATATGATATTCTAAAATTGATTTAAAAGCAAAATCTTGGGATTTTTTTAAAAACTATTTTAAACGTATTTGTAAAACTTTTTGTAACCAAAGTAATAAGTAATTCATCGCAGCATAAGGAAGATCGAAAGAGAAATTCAGTCAACTATTGCGCAAAAATGATACGCTAATCTTGAATTCTCGTAACTAAATGCTGCATATAAATTTAATGCCAAATATAGAAGGTTTTGTTACTTATAGCAATCTAATATAAAAGTTAGGCATTTGAACTAAGGTGCGTATATAATCTTTGGAACTTCCAAGGAATCAGGCAGCACTACTTCAGATTTAAAATTTTACATTAAATGTTTTAATGTTGCTCATGCGCAAAAATGATACACTACTTTTGAATCCTTAAAACTGTATGCTGCATATAACTTTAATGCGAAAACACAGAAGGTAGGTATTCTAAATATAAAACTCATACAAAATTTATGCATTTTAACCATGCTGCTTACGCAGTCATGGGAGCTTCCAAGAAATTAGGCACCACGCTCTATAACATATTTTGTAGATTTTACAGAAAAATCCTGTCAGCCATGCAGTAGTTTTCCCTGGTGTTTCTACTGAGAAATCCTGTTAACTCGGTGTAGAATTTGTCTGTATGATACAGAATTTCTAAAAATTAGAGACAAAGTAATCCTGTTAAACTGAAAGAGTGATTCCTTTAATGAAACAAGATTTAGTCACCTGAAAGAAAACACGATCCCGGACAACAAAAAGAGAGTCTCACTGAATTCAAGATATTTTGACTCTGTTACTTAATAAGAGTAACAGGAATCTAGTTTAAATAATACCACATTCCAGATATTAGATTATTTTTATTACTTTTTACAAAATTTCTGGTATTCCAAACATCATTAAAACACATTTCTTTGTACAAGATCAATTTTATTTTTCTTTACAGTATTTTTGATGTTTACGAATTTGTTTGTTATTCAAAAATGGAAATTTTTATATATTTAAAAGCTTCCACTAGAAGGCGAAAATGATATATCTGTTAGATAACAGAGAAAATACATTTAGTTTAGATGAAATGAAGAAATCTTGTTAAAAATACATTAGAATATCTCTTAAAACAACAAGCATTGTTAACAGTGCACTATCTCTGATTGAAAAATTCTATTAATCGTTTTATGGTCAGATATGCTCAAAAATGATACACTACTTTTGAATCCTCATAACTGTATGCTGCATATCAATTTAATGCGAAAATACTGAAGGTATAGCTACTAATATCAATATAATATTAAATTTGGGCATTTGAATCAAGGTGCGAAGACAAATTTTGGAACTTCCAAGGAATCAGGCACAGCATTATTTCTGATTGGAAAATGTGTATTGATTGTTTTAAAATCAGATAATGCGCAAAAATTATACGCTACATTTTTTCATCCTCACAAACTGATACGATAATCAAATTAATACGACAATCTACAAGTTTCAGTTCCGAATATCAATCTCATATGAAATTTGTGCATTTGAACCAAGGTACGCACACAATCCTTGGAACATCCAAGGAATCAAAATTTCTATTAATTGTTTTGCGATGAGATCTTGTGTAAAAATGGTACGCTACTTTTGAATCTGCATAATTCAATACTGCAAATCATTTTTATTCGAAAATCTACAAAGTATAGTTAATAAAATCAATCTCATATAAAATTTATGCATTTGAACCAAGGTACACACACAATCCTTGGAACTTCCAAGGAATCACAATTTCTATTTTTTCTTTTACGATCATATCATCCGCAAAAATGATACACTAGTTTTGAATCCTTATAACTCTATGCTGAAAAACAAATTCATGCGAAAATCTACAAAGTATAGTCATTAAAATTAATCACATATCATATTTATGCATTTGAATCAAGATGCATGCACAATAGGGTGGGCCTAAAAAAACTTTTTTTCGATTTTCGCTGATGGGTAGTGCGGAAAAGTTGCCACTGGTGGCACTAAGTTTACACAAAAAAAATGAGATTTTTCGGACAATTCCTTCATTTGCCGCAAATGGCTTAAAGTTTTGCTCAAATGCTGATTTTTGAACTTTTTAAGAAAATTTTTTTAAATGTTAAATTAATTTTAGCTGAATTTACTTGAAATGTCATTTTTAGTGTGAGAAATGTTTAAATAAGCTCTGATTATGTATTATTTAACAGTTATGTGTATTTTAAATTAGGCGAATTTTATACCATTTTTGCATATAAGTGAGAAAAATCGTAAGTATTGTTTGATTCGTTCGTCTGTTTCTCTCTTTTGTCTTCTATAATGTTCCTCGCTCTTCCTTCTGGATTTTCCGATGCATCTAAAGTCAGATATTTGGATGACAGATGGCGCAGCATGTTTTGACAGCAATTCTGGAAGGAGAGGAGAATGTGGAGCAGAAACCAATGACAACGCATTCAGTCATCATGAGGATGAGGGATGAAGCATTAGTGTGTGAAAGTGCGAAAGGGGATGTTAATTATTTTTATGCTCTAAAATACAGATATTGCCAGAAGATTCAAATAGTAGAAATTTTGAAGTAGGCAGTTCGTCTGAATCAGAATTTGAACGAGGGTGTTCAAAAGTAGACACTCCAATAGGTATATCCCTTTTTCACACAGTGTTCGCCAAAATTACAACTGGTTTCGAAATGCAGGAATTATGACAGCAGAGGAAAAGAATCTCGTCATTGCTAACGACAAGGTTAGGTGTCAGAAAAAGAAACTTTGAAAGAAGATATAGGAGGAGGAATAATAATCTTGGAAGATGAAAACTTATAAACATATTCTTTCATGGTAGAAAAGATAAAACAATCTTCATAGAAAAAAATTGACAATCGGCACCGTCGAGAGAAAGACGAAGCACATATCATTAATGGCGCACGAAAATGTACGCGTCGCTTTCTATGATGCTATTCCTGTTACATGGACATCAGAAATGCAAAAGGCTGAAGATTTGAGTACTGTAATAATCTAGCACCGATTGGGTTGGTAAAGGTCTTAGGTTAAGTGGTTCTACCACCTAGTTTAGACAGTTGATGTCGGTGTAGAAGCTCGTTTGTATGACGAATGAATATCTAATGTTCCAGTTCTCTCCTTAATTTTTCCAAAGCAGGCTTTATTATGGCTAGGAAAATTATGTAATGATTTTGCTTTTTCTCCGCAATGACCAGAAGGAAATGTCAAGTGACCCAAATATTCCGACCCACGTTCAGAGAACATGGTGATATTTGATTCGTCTTTCTCTTGCCGGTGCCGCTTGTCCCCTTTTTTCTATAATGACTGTTTTATCTTTTCTTCTATTAAAAAACTATGCTTGTAATTTTTATTCCTCCAAGATCTTCCTCTGCTGTATCTTATTTCTGAGTTTCTTTTACAGTAGCCTGATCTTGTCTTTTTCGATGACTAGATTATCATTCCATGTTGTCCCAATTCCTGCATCCTGAAGCTCAGGTGAAGCTCTTAATGCAATTTACCCATATGATACACCAGATCTAAATGCGGTGAATGTTGTGTGAGAAAGGGATATGCGCTTGAGAGTCTTTGCGTTTGAAGACCCCGTTTCAAATTCGGATTCAGACTTACTGCCTGCTTCAAAGTTTCCACTATTTGAATAGTCTGACAATATCTGTATTTTAGAGCATAAAAAATAATTAACATCTCATCTCGCAGTTTCTCCCATCTAATATTTCCTCTCTCATCCTCATGATGACTGACTGTGTTTTCATTGGTTTCTGCTCCACATTCTCCTCTCCTTCAAGAATTGCTGTAAAAACGCTGTGAACATCCGTCATCCAAATATTTGACTCTAGACACATCGAAAAACAGAAGGAAGAGCGAGGAACATAATAAAGATAAAAGAGAGAAATCGACGAACGAATCAAACAATACTTACAATTTTTGCTCACTTATAAGCCAAAAAGGCTATAAAAATCGCCTAATTCAAAATACACATAACTATTAAATAATACATAATCAGAACTTATTTAAACATTTCACCCACTAAACATGACATTTCAAGTAAATTCAGCTAGAATAAATTTAATTTAACATTTTTTTTAAAAAGTTCTAAAAAAGTTCCAAAATCAGCATTTAAGTAAAACTTCAAGCCATTTGCGACAAATGAAGGTATTGTTCAAAAAATCTCAAATTTTTTGTGTGAACTTAGTGCCACAATTGGCAACTTTTCCGCACTGCCCATCATGGAAAATTGAAAAAAAAGTTTTTGTTTCGGCCCACCCTAATCCACAATCATTGGAGCGTCCAAGGAATCAGATACTACTATTTCTGATTGGAAAAATTCCATTTATGTTTTTCTAAATCGCAGACTGCAAAAGCAATTTGTTTATCTGCAGAATTTAAAAAGTTTTTGGAATTAAATAAGACGAAATATTCTATCGAAAATTTATGGTAAAAATGTACGAGCCTTGTTATACATCAATAATATATTGACACTTACGCTTTGATTAATTATTTTAAAATTGCCAAAGCCTTTGAAAATTGTATTGACATATAATTTTCTTCAGCAAGTTATATTACTAGAGTAATTTCAAAACGTATGCCTCTCTTCGCATTTGAAAACATAATCATATAATTCCTTTTAAAAAATAATTTTTTGCAACAACATTTTATAGAAAAAGAATAATAAAAGTTAATATTGTTATCCATGATATTGTAAGGGAAATCTAATCATTGAAGTGATTCGATGGAAGATTTTCTCTATGATTGTTTCCTTTCTTTCTTACTTTGAATTACTATTTATGTAATGGAATTTTATTTCCAGGTATATTAAAAAAGCAAGCAGGAGACATACCACATTCAGAAGGAAAAAAATAAGGGAAAATTAATTTCTATTATGAAACAAAAATAATGCCAAATATATTATTTTAATAATATTTTTATATAACATATAGTATGATACAAAATCAATAAATCAATACCTACAATTTCGGAAGCGCTGGGAATTTTTCAGTGTGGTTGTTTTTCTGTATGGGTTCCCTTTAGGGTGTACACTAGATGACAAAAAGTCACCAAATACTATTAATTTTATATGTTTTGTAGGCTATCTAGAGAAATAATCTAGAGAAGTAATTTCTTTTCAAGTTTTTCTTGGATTTTATACAATCGAAAAGAATATCGATTTCGGAAGTACACTCTTGTTTCTCTAAAGCAGATATTAATTTAGCAATCAAGTTTGTGCATTTTACCAGTGACATCTTTTCTTCTGCCTACTTGTGGTCTTCATTCCTTGGAGCTTCTACCAGCGTTATTGGTTGTTCTATTTAGCACAGCGTCAGTGATCTCGCTGCCCGTTAATCCATGGCTTTTGATCCGAAAACAATTATTTAATTCGTGAACAACATTTAATTCATAAAAATTGGTATTTTTCTTTCTCCCGTACATTAGAAGTGTAAAAAAAATGGGAGGAGGGGGGAGAGAGGGAAAGGGAGAGATCACTTTGATGTCGGAGTTTGGAGCTTACACTGTATACTAAATCACGAGGACAATTAGGGAGCTCTCAACAAATTGAATAGATAAATAACATTTGTTATCTTGTATCGTAAAAAGCTTGAAATGATCTGTAACTTTGACAATTAACTCCATAAGCCCAGTACAACGTTTGTATGTATTTGTGTAAGAATAGTACGCATATTTAGGATAATACAAATGTTTATTTTAAAAAATTGAAAAAAAAAACAGCATGTTTTTAATTATAACATGCTATGTTTTCAACAAAATTTTACAACGCTCTAAAAGAACATTTTACTTCAATTAAAAAAGAATATATTGAATATATTATAAATACAAAAAACAACGTTAATAGCGCCAGGACATAAAATTTAAATCATACTAGTTTTGATAGCATTTAGCGTACCGATCTCAACACAAAGAATGGCTCAAATATATAGGAGAGAAGCGCATTCAAGTGAAAAGTTTATTGACTATTAAGAAAAGATGAGATAACGGGCAACAGTCAATAGGAAAATAGCATAGGGAAAATGTGAAAAATGCTAGAAGAAATTAAGAAAAAGAGGCTTTTATGCATTTCAAAATCTGATAATAGGGGAGTAGCGAATTTACAATTAACAATATTAAAGCTTCTTCAAATTTGAAGTACATTCATTAGTGTTGACATTTAAAGAAATTAAAGGAAATGGTAAGAGAAAATGTAAAAGGGAAAAAAACCTCACAATATTTTAGTTTTTCCAGTTTCACTTGCATATCAACGAAGTTATATTTTGAGTATCTTCAGCATGAGAAACCAAAGTAACTTTGTCCTAGTAAAACTACCGAGGCTAACGAAAAAGACAGGCTACCGCGGTGCATCCCACGTGTCTTTTTTTTTATACACCGCTAGAGTGACGTGATGCTCTTTTCGCACACCTTCATTTGTGCATTCGAGCATCACGTGACTCCAGCGGTCTGTAAAAAAAGACACGTGGAATGCACCTCGGTAGCCTGTCTTTTTCGTTAGCCTCGATAGATATTGAGAGGACTACACTGTTAAAAATATTGCAGCATTCTGGCAGGTCATTCGACCGTTTTTTGAGAAAACGGTTTCATAACCATAATTTAATTATATTCTGACCATAAAATGGCCAATAATATGGTCAGAAGAGTGTTAAAATTACGGTTGTGTAACCGTTTTCAGAAAAAACGGTCAACTGACCTGCCAGAATGCTGCAAATTTTTAACAGTGTATCAAACAACAGTTGTTAGTTTGACATCGTTATGTGAAGGATGTTCGGCCAATCGCATTTTATTTTTCAGAGATTTTTGGCAACTCCAACTTCTCGGATCGCTAAATTTATGCAACGGTGTTAATAAGTTTAAATGCTTTTAAGACGTTGGCCGAAGATCGAATGATGTTTTTTTGAGTTGGTCTTTCTTAGGCAATGGTTATAGTATTTAAGAAAACGCTGCCGGTATGTTTACCGAGCGAGCAGATATTATAAAGTTGATCATATTTAATTCTTTTAATATTAATGTTAAGTTTAGATTTATGAGAAGAGTGGAGATTGTGCTGTTTTTTAGTATTGTTAATGAAGAATGTCTCCATGAATAACTGCTCATTATCCAGATGCTTTAAGACTTTCACAACCAAACTCTGCTAGTTTATGAGTTAAGTTCACGAACATGAGAGGAGTGGGTTATCAATTAGGATTTTTAATATATATCTATGCTAATTATCAAAAAAGAAAAATTTTGGTTTTAGATGCATATGGACCTGTATTCGTCTATTTTTATCAAAATTTGCAGTCACCTGCGTTCGATAGATTTCCCTGGCCATAGTTAAACAGACAGAAAGACACAGGGACACACATCTTTTTTACATTGATAAAGATTTACAACTGCAGAGAAATCGTTTCAAATGCGTAAATAAAAATAATCTTCAAAATTGTATTAAGTTAAACTACATTTATATATAATATTAATAAATAATCATTAAAACACATGCTTAGAGGGATTTTTAGTTCCATTGTTTAATTTACACTAATTGTCAAAAATTAAGGGCAGTAACCGGACGCTTTCGATTTTACACCTTTTTTTCAAATATATATGCTGAAATTATTGACCAACTGTAGTTGAAAAATAATAGTTAATTAAATAATAAAATAATAGTTGAAATCACCTATGTAAAAAAAAATATCCAAAATAGTCTGTCACTGTATTAAATGACCAAGTGGGTCCTGTTCAATGTTTGTGTACATTTGTATAAGCACAGCACTCATATTCGTGAAGTTGCCAACGTTTTTGTGAAAATTCAAAAGTTTTTTGTTTATAGCATACAGAGTTTTTAACCAAATTTAACACCACTTTTAGTCCAGGCAATAGAGACCGTATAGGGGCTATACCTAGCAAAATTCGTACCTATAATTCCTACACAAGGCTACACAAAGGTATTCGTAAGGATTACTGGGTATGGGCGCAAATTGCTCAAAGGTCGTTTTTAAATGAGTTATGATTTTTTCGGTGAACTGCATTTAATTTACCAAGAAATGTTTGTAGAATATAGTTAAATTATATGCAGGGTTCACGTAAAGAATTGGATACATGGCCTTCTATATATTATAATTTCTGGAAATGTGATTTCAGCAGTTTTAAGAGTGTCTTAGTTTGAATTGAATTTTAACTAAATAGTGGCGTGTAATAAAGATTCTAGGTAAACTACAGGGTTGTACAAAAGTATTCAAGTATGTTTCCATACATTAGTATAAATTCCTGAAAAAGAATTTCAACCTGTTAGGCGTTTTCTTGCTAAACTAAATTTTCGCATTATATAGTATATATACACTTAAAAAATGGATACTCAAAATTGAGTAAAAAGTACTCAATTTTAAATGCGTCACATACTCAAAATATCTCCGATCCAAATGTACTCAAAGTTGAGAAACACATGTACTCATTTTTTATTCCCTGGTTGTGATCAAATATGAATCGTTATGTACTGCCCTCGCCCCCCCCCCCCCCCCCCGCAAAAAAAAAACAAAAACAAAAACAAACAAACCCTAAAATTTAAAGTAAAAATGTACTGACATTTATTTCCCGTTCAAAGTTCTTTACAAGAAATGTTTAATTGATTATTTATTAAGAAAAATAGCAAAATTCTTAACAAGATACTCAAATCGAATATTTTTATGACAAGAGCATTATTTCCCAGAACTTTTAAATTATTTTTAAAATACTGTGTATAATTTAATATTTACATTAATAAACATCATTTATACCGCCATAAAGGAAATGAACCATTACAGGGTACAAAACTATCCGTTTGTTTGAGTTTGATAACATGTGATGTTTCAAAATAGAGAAAGCGTGGGTTCATTTTTTATCCAAAAATATTCAATTCGATATGAGTACGTCGGTTTACTTATTTTTGAGTACTTCATTTTTCTCAGTGTATCAACCTACCGATCAAATACAGGGCTGTTCAAAAGAATTGGAAAACATATTTGGCTATGGACGGTAACTGCTGAAATCAATTTTTCAATTGTTTTATGAATTTTCTAAAATGTTTACTTAGTTATCTTATTTACGCCATTTCCCTAAATTACGATGTCTTCACTCTAAATTAAAATGTCTGAAATTCAGACACTTAAGTGTCTGAAATGGAGTGTTCAATTTTCAGACATTTTAAAATGTCTGAATTTTTTCAGACACTTTTTGCGTCTGAATTTCAGACACTTCAAACGTCTGAATCGCATCCATTTTTTTTTTCTAAGCATCATACGTAGCCATGTTTGACCACGTTGAATCCTGGAAAAATATTTGGCTGTGGTCCTGCCCCTCAACCCCCCCCCCCCCCAATACAGCCTGATTTTTTTGGTGCTCTCAGTTTTGGTATACAATTTTCGTTACGTTGATAATTTAAATCTTTTACGACATTGTACTGATTATAATCAATATCTTGAACTTCAGGAGTAGAACAAGATTAAAAAACAAAAAATATTTATCTAAATATTAGATTTTTTTAAATTTATTTTGTTTTTAACCTTATTTTACTTTAAAAGTTCAAAATATTGATTATAATCAGTACAATTTCGAAACAGATTTAAAATATAAGCTTTACAAATATTGCACATCAAATTTGGGGGCACTACAGTCGTAGGGGGACGGGGCACTTCCCAGTTTGCCCTTCCTTTAATCAAGAAGTACATTTGCAAAAAACGCAACCCTGCATTATAGTTGTCTAAATTGAGATGTCCGATATTCGGGAGTATCCGTTGTGGAGGTTAATGAACATTCTCGAATAGCGAACACCTCTATTTAACGAATACTTTTTAAATCAGCAGACATACATATTTGTATATTTTTACCTCAAAAAAGTAGACATCTCCAATTATCGGACAAATTCCGCGTTCCCGAAGTGTTCGCTATTAAGGGCTTTTAAGGTACATAGATAAATATATATATATATATTTTATAATCTTGTCCTACTCTAAAAGTTCAAAATATTTATTATACTCGGTTGAATGTGGAAAAAGATTTAAAATATCAGATGTACGAAAATTGCAAAAATCCCCCCCCCCCCTTAAAAAAAAAAAAAAAAAATGAAAATATAAAAAAATATATTGCCACATAGGCAATTTTACATATACATCACTTGATAATCACAACAGCCATTTAACTATGAATAATGAAAATAAATAAATAAATATTCTACTTTAATAACATTGGGGAAAAAATGACTTTGGTATTTTGTTAAATATATTTGCGTTTTTAAACTTGTCCTACTCTAAAAGTTCAAAACTTTCATTATAATCAGTGCAAGATTTAAGATATCAGCTTTACAAAAATTCATGCAAAATCCCCCCCCCTCCCCCCCCAAAAAATGAAAATACTTATTTAAAAATTATGTTTTAAAAAATTTATATTTCCACATGGGCAAGTTTTTATGTAGATCAGAGGGTACTCACAAAAGCTATTCAACTATCAATAAAAACAAATAAGTACATATTCTATATTAAAAACATGAGGAAAAAATAACTTATGATTTCCAAACTTCTTTCGTCTTAAATATATACAGTAAAATCTGTCATTTTTGTATTTTTCGTATAAGTGCATATAAATAAAGTTACCACAATTTTAAATACGAAACTAGTTAGAGGTTTTTACTTTTTCCCATTATAAATTTCAAATTACTTTTTTATTAAAAATAATAAAAAAATCAGTATTAGAGTTGATTGCAAATCAAATACATATGTATATTTTTACAGGCAGCTTCATATAATAGACGAGTCTCATTTACTTTATTTATCTTTTTTTAATCTGCGGTTTTATGCCAGGAAGTAAGAAAGCATTAGGTCATCTTTCAAAGTTTTTTTTTATCTTTACTTCCTTGTGGCCGTCATTTACTGCGAGATAAAAATTATTCATTGAAACTAAGAACTGACATTGAATATATAATTCGTAATAAAAAAGAACGTCATAAGTTTAAAAATATATACTTCTAGAATTAGTGGGGTTTTTTGCGAACAGAATCAAAACTAATTAAATTTCATGCAGGATTTTGTTTAGTACAATAAATAAAATCATAAAATACACTAATTTTACTACTATAAAGAAACTTACTTGAGTTGCTGCAAGAGGTAAGAAATATTCCTCGATTTGAAATTTTAAAAACTACCACAACCACAGTGAGGGAGAAAGACTTTCATCAGTTTAAAAGGTAATCCATAATACATCCGACTAGCCATATTTAAAGGATGAGATGTTTCATCCTAAAAACAGGACCCGCCAGACAAAAGTTTCTTTTTTTTTTGCCAGCTTCGACAGGACGAAGATGAATAACACAATATTATTGATATAAATTGATACGAGTTAACACTAAGCCCATTGCACACGCTTTGTAGAATTTCCGGGTGTAATCTTCAACCGTCGTCTACTTCGGTTCTGTGTCTATCCCGCCCTTGTATCGACGACAGCTTCTAAGAGACATTTGATGCCGAGCACACACGTCAGATGTATGTATTCAATAAATACATAATCCAAATTAATACGAATTAAAATCACAGTACTTCACATTTCGCAAAAAACGAATTAAAATACACGCGTACATAAAAACAAACTTTGTTTGAATTACAACGTATACCACTTCCAACGAAGACATCTAAAACGCATGCGCAACTGGGAGTGCTAGTGCCCCCTGGTGGTTATTGCGTCGGAAGAATCAAAAATTAAGACACCTTTAAAGCAATGAAGTGCCTTAAAATAAGACGTTTGCGGATATTTTAGACATTATTCTCAGTTCGTTTACACCATGGTCATAGTAAGACGCTTATGTATCTTAAATTAAGACATCTATAGTGTCTTAATTTTCAGATTAAGACACTTAAGTGTCTAAAATTCTTTTTCAGTCACATATGTGTCTAAATTTAAGACGCTTCTATTTGCAGTGTTGTTAAAGCATTCAGAAAGTGTTGGAAAGTATTTTATAATCTATGCTTAACGCATGATTTTTCTTACTCGTTTTTTTTTCTATTTCCCAGATCAGTCTTTTCCTATAAAACATACCAAATCTATTTAGCTCATATTCACAAAATACAATATACACGGGAATAAAAAATTTAAATAAATATCACTTATCATGCGGCTCTATAAATAATAGTTGTATTAATATCCGTTAGTCTCCATGTTCGTATTTAATAAAGCAAGGACAAATCACAACAAATTAAAAAACTTACACATTCTAAATATGAAGCTTAAATTCAATATCAAGAATAGAAATTAATAAAAAAATATGTCACTTGATAAGCATTGTTTTTTAAGTGGAAAAATTTAAAATGTTTTAGAAGAATAGGACTCCAAAATAGCGATATTTTGCTAAAAAGTACGGTAAAAAGATAAGATTTTATATTTACAGCAAAAGTTTATTTTAAAATTCATCGCTGTATTAATACTTAGAAATTTTTCCAGAGAGAATCATTCGCCTTATATACAATATTTCAAATGAAAATCAAATATCAAATTAATTGCTTAAAAGGCGCAAAGGCCAACATAGTGAAAAAGATTCCATGCCGGGACTCGAACCCATGCCATCAGTATAGCACACTGACATTCTACCGACTAAACCACATGGAACGACGCCCAGCCTGTAAAATTTCTCACTATTACATGTTGGCAAGGCTACAAACGCAGCACAAGATGGAATATTTATCGTGAGCCACAGACATGGGGTAAACACGAAACTTAATTAAATCCAGCATCGATTGAAACTATATTAATAATAGGAAATTTTTCCAGGGAGAAACATTCGCCTTGCATACAATATTTCAAATTAAAATTGCCTTTTAAGCAATTAATTTGAAAATAGATTTTCATTTGAAATATTGTAAGCAAGACGAATGGTTCTCTCTGGAAAAATTTCCAAGTATTAATATAATTTCAATCGATGCTGGATTTAATTAAGTTTCGTGTTTGCATCATGTTGGTGGCTCACGCTAAATATTCCATCTTGTGCTGCGCTTGTAGCTTGCCAACATGCAATAGTGAGAAATTTTCCAGTCTGGGTATCGTTCCATGTGATTTAGTCTGTAGAATGTCAGTGCGCTGTACTGATCGCCCGGGTTCGAGTTCCAGCATGGAATCTTTATCACTATTTGCGTCTATTAAGCAATTAATTTGAAATTTGATTTTCATTTGAAATCACAGTGTTTATGACAAGTTCGTCACAAATGACACATATTTCACAAATTGGTCACAGTGTGACTTCAAAGCATTGTCGCTTTCGTCACAGGTTCGTCACAAAGTTAATGCCAAAATAGTCACAAATGACACACTTTTCACAAATTTGTCACACCGTCACTTCACAGAGTGGTCACAATGTGACGTCACAAACGACCTCTATAACGGCCATAATGTCCTCGCATTCTAGTCACTATGACTTCACATCGACGTCACGTGACGTCACATCGACGGTCACAAAATCACAGTGTGACTTCACAACGACGTTGCCATGACGTCACCAAGACTTACGGGATGTACTATGAAACCAATTTTGGTCAATCCAAAACATTGGACTTGGTTTTAATGTTTGTTTTTATTGTATGATAGATGTTGCATGTATTAATCCTGCTAACATCATGAACTTTATAGTCTTGCAGAATGGAATCAGGAGAATATAACTTATTTTATTCCGTAAAGTCTAATAAAAGAAACGGGAAAGAAACCAACGACATTAGTTCTCAGTCAAAATGAAGATTTTTTTTTTAAGTTACGAACATTGTGTACAATTGGGATACTTGCAACGATGTAGCAAAATGTGGGTGTTTTAGCATCGTGATATTATTGTATAATTAGCAGGCTTCGCCCGCTACTCTGTTCGGTTTTCCAAACGAATCTTGAATCAAACGATGTACACCGGGGAATATGACTCTGCGTTTTAAAGCAATATGGACTATACTTGCACAATACTGAAAAACGATGCAAAAGCCATTGCTCTATTATATTTTCTAATGTTTCGGATAAAATTTGGACTGTTAATAACTAACTCTTTTAGTTAATCATTTAGAGTTTAATTTAGTAAAGAACGATAGATCAATATGCAATATAATAAAAACATCCTGAACAATTATCTAACTAACAATGCAAGTCTCATTAAAATTCCTCCAATAGAACTTTTTATAAAGCATAATACTTCATAATCGGATTTAACCGTTTCTAAAATTCCCCCAATAAATCTATAAATAAGAAATGTAGAACGATATTTTATTCACTAAAACATCCCCTGAAATAATATCTAATGAAATTCCCATTTGGATTTTGTATATATAGTATACAGATAGAAAATTTAAATTTAAAATGACAGCGTTAGTGACTGATATATAATTGTGTTTTATAATATTGAATAAGCAAACGATTAAACTAAACAAAATTTGCCAAGAAATTAAAACAAAAACAAATTGTCCCTTCAAACAATTAATTTGTACTAGATGGATTTTCAATAAATGAAATTGGTAAAATTAAATTTCCAATTTTTTTATTTAAAGATGAATAACTTTTAATAATTTCATCTTGAAAACTTCACTCAATTTTTAATTAAATCTTTGAACAATGATTATATTTCAGATCAAGAAATAAAAAAGAAACACTTCACAGAAGTTATTAAATATTTCTTCTGGATTAAACAAAAAAGATTATTCAAATACATTTGAACTTAACTAAGAAATGTATAAAAGAATGTACTGAAATAGGAAAAATTGTAATTTGTCAAAAGAAGAAGAAAATAATTTAAATCTGTCTGTTTGCTTATTTTTTACTTTTGTCACCTAACCATAAAATAAATTTAATCGTTTTATTAAAAAACAAAAAACCTATCCGCCAAAATAAATATATCTAACTTTAATTCCAGTAAATATCTTTCCTAGAATATTTAGAGAGGAAAAATATTTATAGATATTTTATAATTTTACATATTTTTGGTAAAGAATTTAATTATTGATTGAAATATATGTTTTTTATTACATCACCCGAGATTCGGGAATTTACATAAAAAACATTTAAGATTAGAGATTTTTTTAGAGTATCTTGACTGTTAAAAAATATATTGATTAAGCTAAAAACGTAATTTCGACATTGATAGATTAGCTAAAATACCGCATTTAAAACTGTTAAAAGTTTATTATCCTGTATATTGTACAAAGTTTATTATTCTGTTATAGACGCAAAGTTTATTACCCTGAAATATGTGCAAATTTATAATATGTAATACATGCTTTAATTATTTCTTACATATATCCTCATATTATCAGTACTGGAAAATTTGTGGAAAGTTATTTTTTAAAGAAATAGTTCTAAAAAGAATCAGATTTATATGAATAAAATAAAAAAATATCTTAAAAGATTTTATTGCAAAAGTTTATTTTAGTACTTTGCTAGTACTTTATATTCAATTTTATGTAAATATCATGTCTTCCATTTTTATACACTGAAGTTCTATCGAATTAAGATAGGCAGTGCTGAACAAATATTGTTTCGCTTCAGTCTCATTTTTGTGAAAGCGAACCCTGCCTAATGTGATGCTCTTTCAAATGTCTTCTTTGTTTTAAAATCTTTAGTTTTTTTTTCTAGCTTTTTTTGTTACAAATATTTGGCTCTTCTGCCTGCAAATATCTGATACCTCTCTTCAAGAAATCTCAAATGCTACATAGATTAAGTTTTTTAATGCAGTTTATTATTACATGGTGATCTCCTATTGTAAGGGTTTTATTTATACTAATGTGAGGCATCCTATCTGCTAAGCTAACGTTGGTACTTAAGGAATACTTGCAGTGTGTCGCAACCCCTGTTAAATGACCATTGAAAATGAAATGAACATAACTTTAAATTTAACTAAACAATGCATGTTTCAGAAAAAATATTAGAATTAGGAGACTCTGATAGAACGCTAGGCATTTCACAGTTGAGGGAGCGACACCAGCATAAAATATAATCGCGTTGGGCGCTCTGACTGTCTAATCGTAATTAGTTAATCATCACTTCGTTGACAGGCTAATCTAGGAGGAAGATTAATACAGGAAAGGGAAGGCTTATGAGGTACCAGGAAACCCAGAAAACGTTGTAAGGACAACA
This sequence comes from Maratus speciosus, assembly GCA_963932465.1. NCBI lineage: Eukaryota > Metazoa > Arthropoda > Arachnida > Araneae > Salticidae > Maratus > Maratus speciosus. Next base: position 403,508,462 of record OZ010789.1, read on the forward strand.
TGATTAAAACTCTCTTCCCTTAATTCCTCCTCACCATTCCCTTAATAACTCTATTAAAAAAAGTATGTTTCTGTTATCTAGAACTACATATAGGCATAGGTATAAAGGGTGGAAAGCTGTGAAATCAGAATTGTGAAAAAGTGCCTAGCTAGTTTTAAACAAGTGCTATGATATGAAGATGACTTCAGCGTACCTAAAGGCAAAATTTTATAGCTATCAACCCTATCTCGAAAATTAACAGATATAACAAAAGAGAGTCAATTACAAAAGTATCGAACGTTCTAGATTTAGTATGAAATGGCGTCTTACTTGTAACAAAAAATTTAGTTGAAACTGTAACAATAAAATGTACTTTGATTAAATGTGTTAGTTTGATTAGTAATTATCCACATTATAATGAAAAATTTGTAAAGGCGATTACTGAATTATTTAAATCAGTGCTTGGAAATCGAAGAATTAACATTTGAGGTCTTTAATTAAAGATATTTTTACATGTAAGACACTATTTCCTAATAAATTGAGGAGGATCTAAATTCTTATATTCGATGATTTGTTTCGCAAATTTTCATAGTTTTTGAGGTAGCGTTGATAACCAGAATTTCTTCATTAGAGCACTTTCATATGATAGCGCATAGCCGTTTTATTATAGGTCGACACTTGTGCCAAAATTCTAGCTTTATTCTTTGAAGATTTTATTGGGTAAAGGGCTATTCTATGAACATTGAATACATTTTAGAAGTCAATTAGCCACGATAGCATTATTTTTCAATGCATGCCATCACGCTAAACGTCTTTCATGAGACAAAAAACAATGTGACTGTACTAGTGATGATCTGCTATAGAAGAAGTGCCTGTTACTATCTCTGTAGATTTTCACGCCCAGAATCTCATGAAAAAGCAGAAAAATATGTAGTAATCTCGAGGTTACAGCCGAGAGCCAGGTACGGTTATGAGTGTCCGGTACAACAGAAGTTCCTGAGTGATTCGGAGGTGTAATCCCCGAGCAACGTGGATTAATCCTCGAATACATGGATATTGAAGTGCCACTTACACGAATTAAATTCGTAAAGAAATGACCGAAATGTCATGAAATCTCGACACTGATCTTTTGAAGGAAGGTACTTTCCAGAAATCACATGGATAATTTGTTAGAGATGCCAGTTAATAGCGAATCCAGAGACTTATCAATCCATATAATAGATTTTTCAAGGTTGCTTAGTATAAGCCCCGAAGGTTCCAAAAATTGTCAAAGAAAAAAAAAAGAAAGAAAAACAGGCCATTGCTGAGGCGCCATGATCTTATGCAGTTTCAATCTGTTATGGTGAATCCATGGCTTCACGAGGTTGGTGCCTTATTCTTATCATATCATCAACAAAGTGATGTCAGAGTTAAGATTCATTATGCTACTCAATCCAAATCATCACAGGTACTAACATGCGGCATGTCGCTCAGCAACCATAATCTCTAAAGAGCTCCAGATGTGCAGCATGTCAGACAGGACTGGCGTGAACAAGTGTGATGTCACCATGACACATGCTGGTGGCCAAGAAAGAGCTCCGAACTACCGCGCGTCACTTTCTCTGCAGCCTAAATACTACGGGAAGTCATGGCCATGACAGATTGAAACTGCATAAGATCATGGCGCCTCAGCAATGGCCTGTTTTTCTTTCTTTTTTTTTCTTTGACAATTTTTGGAACCTTCGGGTCTTATACTAAGCAACCTTGAAAAATCTATTATATGGATTGATAAGTCTCTGGATTCGCTATTAACTGGCATCTCTAACAAATTATCCATGTGATTTCTGGAAAGTACCTTCCTTCAAAAGATCAGTGTCGAGATTTCATGACATTTCGGTCATTTCTTTACGAATTTAATTCGTGTAAGTGGCAATACTTTTGCTTTTGTGAAAATAATTGACATAAGGGAATTTCATATTTTGATTAAACATTGCTTTTTGCCGAAAACAAATATGTTCCACAATACCCAAGAACGGCATGTGAAGCATTAAGGCGAATCTGCTATGTCGAAAATAACCATTTTTCGATAATTTAGTGTATTTAAATGTGGCTACCCAAGCAAGTGAAAGTGGGAGAAATAGCTGACAATCTAGAGATATAGACAAAATATGTGATGGATATTTGCATATTAAAAAGCTTTCTGCGAGATAGGTGACGCCTTTTCCTAATAAAAGACAAAAATCAGCAATTTGTCGATGATTCAAAGAGCAATTTGAGATATTTCAGCGTAATCCAAATGAGTTTTTTTCACCGATTTGTAACACTAGATGAAAGACGAATCTTCCACTACACACTTGAATCTAAAAGGCAGTCACCTTAGTGGTTGCAGTTGGCCGAAATTCCCCAACGCGACCAAATACACAACGATCTGCTTCAAATGTCTTAGCCTGTACATTTGTATTACCAGTGCATAACAGTTATCTACTATCTTGAGAAAAGAGTCAAGAGAGAGTATTATAGAGCGTTATTGAATCGTTTTAACGAAGAAATCAAAATAAAAAGCCGCATATGACGAAGAAAAAGGTTCTGTCTCTCCACCGCCTCAAACATCTGTAAATGCAATGATAAAATTGCCTGAATTGAATGCCCCCTATTATTAATTCCCTAACTTAAAGAGGTGACTCCAGAGGAAGAGATTTGTGTCAAATGAGGATGCCGATTGTAAAACTAATACATATTTTAGCGCCCCTTAGAAACTGCACACTGAAAGAAAAAACATACCTCCTTCATCTAGAACGAATAGGCAGTCATTTTCTAAATCCCTAAACTAGAAATATAGACTACTGAGTTATGCGAATAAGGTAAACAAATAAAATGAATAGAAGAAATGATCTAGAATTCGTAATCTATGGTTTTCTAGATGATGAAACCATACATTATATTATGAATCCTTTGAATTGCGAGAAGTGATCACTTGATTTCTAGAAATAATTCATAAACTACAATTATAGTTACTAAAACTCACTTCTTGTGTTCGTATTTATTTGCAGAGATTTTTAAATAAGTTTGACCACGATTATATAGGAAAACGCCCTTGGATTTTACATGGGGTAACTAGAACTCTTTAGCAAAAGGAACTAATATTTATAGGGATGACATGGAACTATTTCTTCTAGAGGCACAATTTATTTTCTAGATGACAGTGGACGAATTTTCTTTCAGTGTACTATATGAAAGGTATCAGAATGTTACAGGACCGTTAGGTTTAGTGTATTGTTCTTGAAGGAAATTATGTTGAAGAATAAAATCCACTTTTGGCAAGAAAAATGTTTTTTTTTCATTACTAGTCCTACGATTTTTCATTGCACGTAGTATAATCAATTTACTAGTCGGGCTAACTGGCTGATCATTTAATGCTTTTCGTTCATTGAAATGGAAATTGAATGTACACATAGATATCGATTTTTCTGGTTAGAAGACGTTTCTATAAATATGTTGTCGCTTAAGTGGCTACGACACGTGCCATATTTAATTTTATTGACACTTTTTGGTACACTGGTAAAAGTATGCAAACAAATCATCAACCATAATTTAATTACGAGGTAGTCTGATAAACGCTTAGCATGCCATACTTACAAGCAAGGTCTCCATACGGGCATACTCTGAAAAATCTGAAAAAAAAAATATAGAATGTTCTACTCATGAAGATAGATATGTTTATAAAAAAAAAATAAAAAAAAAAATAGCGGAAACTCGATAGAGCATCCGTAAAAAAATAATGAAAATTTCGTTATTTGGCGATTTATCACCGGTTAGTGATGGAATAAAATTTCAAAAAATACTTTTTTATATCAAATACTCTTTAAGATAAAAATGTTTCATATTGAACTTGTTTAAACAAATTAATCTAAATAACTTTAGTTTTGTCAGTTTTAGTTTGATTTAACTATAGTTTTGTCATCTATATATATAAAAGAAAGTCTGAATTTTGTATTAATCAACGCGCAGCCCAAACTACTGAACCTAATGTCTTGAAATTTGGGGTAAAAATTCTTCTTATGACATTGAGTGCCGCTAGGAAAGGATTTTCTAAAATTCCATCCCTAAGGGGTGTAAAAAATCGAACGAACTTTTAAAAAATTGCTTAAAAATCTGATTTTATAGCTATTTTTCAACTGATAACATATTTTGATGTATTTTTGTATGCTGAATCGAATGGTACTAACTAAATTCTTTTAAGCTCAATAGTTTGCGAGATATTTCATATATTTCTAATTTGGCGATGTCTTTGGCGCCAAAACCTCGAAATACCTAACATTATAAGTGATAATTCATCCATATTCATTTGTCTTATACATCCGTTACTGTAGCAACGGAAGGAATTCAAATTAAATCTTTTTGTTAAATCTTTTGGTTAAAGAATTGAACCGGCTATATGAGTTTGAAAAAAATAAATAAATACAAAAGCCTTGAAAAAAAGAAGAAAAAATATTGAATTCATTTAAAATACAAGGAAGCGATCCACTTAGAAATTAACATTATAAAACGAAAATATTTTAAAAATGAAAGCAACGTTTGTACGACTTTAAAAATTTTGTGGCACTTACATCCGGGCCATGTCAGATACAACTGCGCCAAGCATGGCAATTACATTTATTACAGCAACCCTTATTTTTTGTCCGTTTGGTAGTTTATTTAGTATAGTTTTAAATTAATTTTATTACTATAATTTTTATTTATTATAGTTTATAGTACGTAGTTTTATGTTATATATTTTATTTATGTATTTACTTAAAACAATTTGACATTTTTAACAAGGTTATGTATTTAAGAATGTTAAATTACTTTTTTGAACGTAATTGGCAAACGATAAACAAGATTGGCAATTGTCAACCATTTTTGGCGATCTATCTCATGGTCCGAATAATGCGTAAGTATTACTTTTTTTAATGGAAGAAATTGGAATTGAAATAATACATCGCGATTTATCACTTGCTCCTATGGATAAGAAGAAAAAATGGGTACTTTTATGTCAGCCGTATCCGTATGTAAATATCACCATTAGCATTTTTAAAATTGCCATTAGCAGTAGTTACATTTCGCGTATGTAAATTAAAAACAATTCTTTGTTTTAAGTTATGGCATTATTTCCTATTGTTTTACTTTTCATCTTTTTCAATGATATTAGTGTAAAGCATGTATTATAATGAAATGAGTGAAATGTTTTTATTTTGAATAAAAATAATAAAATAAGAATAAGATATGGAAACAATCTTTGTTAATTTATTACTTGTGCCCCGCTAACATAAAAGTATCACAAAAGCCATATATTCACCTTTCTTTGGGTAGTTGTTCATGGAATTTCTGGTTAATCTTCCGTAATCGGATACTTCTTCAATCGGTGTATTGATTACAATGTTGAAAGCATCTTTTATGTATGAAGCAAAAACTTCATGATGAATTAATTCTATTACAGAAAATCGTATCATCATCATCTACTACATATTTCAAACGGAAATTTGCATTTTATTCCTATTCTTTATAATATTTTGATAGGATATGCCACTATTAGTTAGGTAATGTTTTTGGAACATTTTTTTTTTTTTTTTTTTTTTTTTTTTACACACAGTGTTCTACGTTGCTTAGTTTTAGTTATAGAGCTATTGGAAAAACTATACAGAAAGGTGAACGCAATTATCAAAGATACATCTACTGTAATTATATAAAAGATGCAAATTTGCTTTTCCTTCCACCCGTTTATAATTTGAGTTTTGATGGATGTATTTTGATGGGACGTACACTGTTAGTTAGATTATTTTTTGTGGATGGTTGGTACTTCTTGCATGGATGGTACTTCTCTGTAGCGAAGTTTTCTTCTGGGTTATAGTTTTTCTGAAGCACAAACTTGGCAACAAATCAGATTGCAGAAAATTAGATTGCAAGAGAAAGTTCCAAAACTAGGTGAACCCGAATGTGAAAGATTACATTTTATTTAAAGTTCTACTGAACGTATTTTGGTTGGAGTTGCATAGTTAGGTAATATTAGGGATTGGTGCAATATTTGAAATGTCATTCTACATTGTTAGTTATGGAACTATGAGGAAAGTTCTCAGTGGTGTAGTTGAAAAAAAGTAGGATAAAATCTACAGGCAGAGAGTATATGTTAGAGAGTATATATGTTATAGTTATAGAGTGCATTGTTTCTAAAAAACACCAGAAGGTCTACGGCGTATAGTCTATGCTACATTCCTAAAAATTCTACAATCACGTTAACTTGATTATGAAAGATATATTTAACTATCAACTTCAAATATAAAATAAAAAGGGCAATTTCGGTCCGACCGCTTATAACTTGAGTTCTTTTCAATGGATTTTGAGAAGATTTGCATTGTTAGATAAATTTTCAAGAAAGTGTTTCACATATAACACATATTATTCTACTTTGCTCAGGTATAGAATTATGTGCGAAAGTTCTTTAATCAGTGAACCCTATTTTGAAATATTAGCCTTTTTAAAAGGTTCTACTAAGTTAATTAGTACTGTTGCTAGATAATTTTTCAGGAAAGATTTTAGTATATAACACATATTGTTCTACATTGCTTTGCTATAGAATTATGGCTGAATGTTTTATTATCTGGTGAACCCGATTATCTAAAATTAGTCTTATTAGAAGGTTTTACTGAACGGATTTTGATGAGATTTGCATTTTTTAATTTTCAAGGATGATTTTAATATGCTATATATTATTCTCCCGTTCTTTTTTTATATTGAATTATAAATAATCAACTAAAAGATTTGCTTCATAACAGTCCAAATTTTGTCTGAGACATTAGAAGATATAAAACTGTAATGGCGTTCACATTGTTTTCAGCAACGCGGATGATCATTAGAGATAAATGTATTTATTGATATAAAACACAAGATCAAATACACCGATATATTTCGTTTGATTAAAGTTTCGCTTGGAGAAACCGACCAGTGTAGCGGGCGAAGGCTTCTATTACTATATGTAAAGCGTAAATTCCTATTTCATTCCGAATGATTATAACTCAGATTCTACTGAACATAATTTTGCAGAACTTACACTATTAGATAGTAAATTTGGTTAATAAATAGTTTAATCTAAAAATCATCGTTCCAAGTTACTTAGTAATAGTTACGGGAGTTCTAAAATTAGGTGAACTTGATTAGGAAAGATCTTAAGTTTTACTGAACGGATTTTAATGACAGTTGCACAGTTAGTTAGATAATATTTCAGGGATTTTTTCAATATTTATCACATCTTTCAAAATTGTTTAGTTACGAAGCTATGCGGAAAAAGTTCTCTGTGGTATAGTAAAGAAAATTGGAGGATAATAAGCTACAGACAAAGGATGTATACTAGAATGCTATGGTTATGGAAGTTGTGCAGAGTTTCTCTAAAAATCCAGAAATGATGCGACGTATACCTACCCCTACATCCCTGAGAGTTCTATATAATCAGGTTAACGCGATTATGATAGCTATATTTAACTATCTCAATGTATATAAAATGCAAAGAGAAATTTCATTCCGGCCGCTTTTAAATTTACTTCTACTGAATTGATTTTGATGCTTACATTGTTAGTTAGATAATTTACAGAAAAGATGTTAGTATAAAATATAATGTTCTACGTTGCTTAATTAAATAATTATGGGTAAAGATCTAAATCAGATGAACCCAATTTCGAAAGATTGGCTTTTTTTTAAAGGTTCCGCTGAATGAATTTTCACGGGATTTAAACTGTTAATTAGATTATTTTTTTATGAAATGTTTCGATACATTTTCCAGTTTAAAAGATCCTGATAAGTGGATTTCGATGGAGCTTGCTCGGTTAGTTAATTTTTCAGTGAATGTTTTAGTATAAAGCACATATCATTCGCTTTGTGTTGCTTGGTCGTCAGGTTGCTTGATTATAGAATTAAGGCTGAATGTTCTAGAAGCAGGCAAACCAAATTATGAACGATTAGCCTTTTCAGTATGTCCAATTAACAGATTCTAATGAGATTTGCACTGATAATTTTTCATGAATCCTTTTAGTATATTACATATTGTTCTATCGTTCTTCACCGAATACTATTCTAAATGATCAACGAAAGAAGTTGGCCCTTAACAGCTTAAATTTTGTATGGCTCAAACGATATAATAGCGTAATAACGTTCATATTGTTTTCACCAATAATCTGATGTTTTCAATGCTTTAAAACGCATGATCAAATTCACAGATATATTTCGTTTGATTCAAGGTTTCTTTAAAAAAACTGACCAGCGTAGCGGGCGTTAGGTGGCTAGTATATATATATATTTATAATGAAAGTTAACTATCAAATTTACCCAATTAAAACAAATTTAAATTAATTAAATTTGTTTCAATTTCAAAATTAAGTCCAATTGAGCACTGCCGATTCACTTTTGTTGCTATGGAAGCAACGACTTCATTGATATTCAATTAAATAACTGCAGCATTCTTCATCTTGCCTTTATTTTGGAATACGCTTAAACATATGAAAATATTTTTTATATATGATTTTTTTTTAAGTAATAAAATTAAATAACAAGCAACATCAATATGTAATACCAAAAATGTATTTATTAAATTTTCTCATTGTTTAAGTTTAAATTCATTAAATACTATTTACACGATTCTAAAAATCAATTAACAAGCAATTTTCAGGTGCATTAAAATTGGTTGCTTTTGGCGAGGAAAAGTAATGCTCGTCAAATCGCGCGCGCCAAATACTCAAAACAAAATACAAAAATAAAAAGTATTTTAACTTCCTGAAGAAAAAATGTATTAGTCGAATAAAAATCTATTTGTCATTGTATTAAAAAATGTAGGTATTGGTAAATAAAATATTTATCTTCTTACAGTTAATGTCTTCGTTACAACGCGTTGAATTACAGATTATTACAAACTTTACTTGCAATAAACGTAAATAAATCATGAAAATAAGAAAAGTTCCTCATTCAGCAGTTTTCGTATAATTTATATATGTAGCGTTTTTTTTTTCGAAATCGTGGAATATATATATATATTTGTGTGTTATAAAAATATTTCTCTCTACAAAGTCTAATGATAAAAGGAATGTTTTCATTTTATTGCTATTTACGTGATTACTTAACAATTTCAAGTACCTTTCAAACTAAATATTTTCAGAAATCCTCAGGAATTTCTATTTTATTTTTACAGTCATTACACGTGGAATGTTTAATTAAATTCAATAAAATTTAAAATTCCAGAAATGAAAATATTTTGTTTTCAGTAGCAGCAAGTTAAGATAAAAATTGCGCATTTCCAGTGAAGTAGTGAGAAATCTGAGAAATATTTCAAATGTTTGGATTGAATTAACTGCGTTAATTAAAAAACTGTGTTCGAATTTTTTTTTAATCAAACATTTATTTGCATTTACCACAAACAATAAAAAATAAATTAAAAAAAAAAAACCCTTAAAATTAAGCGTTATTTCGCACTTCAGTTACATCCTCCACAACACTTAAGAATTTAGAATCTAATTTTCATAAAATAATATTTGAACAATACCACATTTTTAGAGCTGACTGAATAATTAATTATAATAATCTGATTAATTTTCAACCGAAATTAATCTGAAAATGAAAATATTGACGTTTGAAAAGTATAATGAAGAAAACTAACATTCAAGAATGAAATTTAGTTAAAAAAACTAGAAAACAGGATTTCTTTTTATTCAGAATTTAGTGTAGCCTCCCGATGAAAAATAAATAAATAAATATATATAGGTCAAAACATATTTCAGTTTTAAGGCGTAAAATACACACTTTTATTTTATATAAAATGGCGTCATTTGTATCACCTGAAGAATTCCACATTTACGATCCTGTCTTAAACAACATCTATAGAAAAGTATGCATAGGACGTCACTTATTATAACGAAATAGTATACAAACACAGCAAAAAATGATGTCTTCATTCAAGAAACTCGACAAAAAAGGGTATCTAATGACTAATATGTCTTCATTTGTTTGTAACATTAGTATGAATACTGGAAATTAAATATAGTTTATAATAGTTCCATGTTTTATCAGAAATCATTCATTTATACTTTAACAAAATTTTTGAAAAATGTTATTAGGCACGTATTAATAAAATTGCATTCTTTCAGCTTTTACGTAGGAATGAAGTAAATGCGGAGAAAATAAGTCACAGAAGTATTCTTTAAAATACATTTTTATAGCACGTATTTTAATTACAATATTTTTTCAGTTCTTATGAAAAAATTGCAACAAAAAGATATAGTAATCTATTATTTTCCCCTTTACTTTCAACAGAAATAGAGTACTCCAGTTGCCATCATTACATAAACGGCGTTAAAAACTGCAAAAATTAATATCTCAAAAATAAATTGAGATGCAGTTTTCAAACAATTTTCATTTAAAAGTACTTTTTTCCCTATACGACTGTGTACAATTAGAAAATGTGCGATTGCTAGAAGTTAAAATAATTGCAGTAGATTATCAGTAACCGTTCAGTGATACACCTGTTTCGTATTATGGGAGGCCTATTGTTATGTGAGCCTTAGTTATGTGTAACGTTATTTTTTAGTGATGACATTTCAATTGCTGTCTGAAAGAAACAGCATATCAGGTGCTAAGGAAAGAGAAAAAAAAAAGTGGTTTTAAAATGTACTATTATCAGAAATACTTACGTTTTTCAAAATAATGAAATATGTTAAAGAATTGATTACATTTGCCAACGATTTTGACAGTTACTTTGAGACCTTTAGCCCTTACAAGTGAAGGTACTATAGTCTGCGGCGGCGAATTTCGATTTTAGCTCAATCGATTCCTCTCATTGAGCTAAGTAATTTGATACCTCGTATGTTGGCTATTCAGTTTTAATAATGATAGGGGCCGGGTCAAAGTCTAAAAATTCGCATAATGCGAGCTGCCGAAAATAAAACAGTAGCAGAAAATTCCTTCGTATGCAACCGTTATGCAGACGTTCCGCAAGGCACAAGTGACCGAATAACTGACAAAAGAGTCGACGATCTCTAGTTTCTTAGATTTTTGTTCGCAATTCGGGAAAAAGTATTGACAGGATGAACAAAAGTTGACAGTGTTGCCAGTGGGCTACTTTTTTAAAATTCAGATTTCTTGATTGGCACCACTTTTTTGAAATAAAAAAATTCGCGTTATTTAATGACATATTAATTAATGAGAAAACCAGGGGAGTTTTACCATTTCAGAAAAGTGGTACGAATCAAGAAATCTAAATTAAAAAAAAAGTAGGCCAATGGCAACACTGAACTAGTCGAGGACATCATAACTTGCGGAAATCTGCCTGTCAAGCAGCATACGAATATTTTATCTGCAATTACAATTCCTTATAATACCAGCCATAATATAATCTTATAGTAGATATTGGCAATGTATGGCACTCTAAAAATAATTAGTAAACTTATATCGCACTTGTTCCATTGAAGACATCTGTTTTTCAATGAACGAAATTTTGAACTTTGATCCGACCCCCTTTTCATTATAAAAACTGAATAGCCGATATGCGAGATATAAAATTACTAAGCTCGATGAGTCGAATCGAATGAGTTATAAAAATCGAAATTCGCTGCCACAGAATATAGTATCTTTACTTGTAAGACAGTTATGTCTATTGTTCTTACATATATTTTGTTGAATACATATACAATTCACAATTTTTGTTACAAACTATTCAAGTCGAATAATTTTGAATAGATTTTTTTTTATTTCACACAAAAGTCGACTCTTCTCATTACTGATGATCTACAGCACAAATAGCACCGAAAATAATGCATAGCACAAATAGTGGAAACGTTTACGCACTGCGAATCTGCACTAGGAAACCACTGGAATAGAACCCAAGATAGGACAATTTATGCAAAATCTGTAATAACACAGTTGACTAGCGCCACTGGTGACAAGTAGCAACAACTAACAAGCTTTCGAAATTTACCTACGTATGTGAAATTTCTTTATGCTCTATTCTATACTTTTAATGTCAATTTTTTTATTTGATTGTATTCTTTTCGAGGCAGACGATTCTGTCTAAATTGATCGTTGGAATGTATCGTTGGGAATTGTTGGAATTTAAGTATATTTTTATTATTAAGTAAATAACATAAAAAAAAAATTAATCTTAAATATGTTTGGCAGAATCTTCTCTGCATATGAAATCGAAACATTCTTTTTTCGCTTTCACTACGAATAACAGAGTTTCAATTTTTATATTTGTGATAGTGATTTTAGATTATTTTTCTCTTCCACTATTTACTTTTGTTAAATTTATTAATAATATTTACATTAATATTTTTTTTTCAGTTTTTATTTTTGGAGTTGAGTTTTACAGTTTTACTTCCATGCATTGTTAATTATTTTCCTTTCCCTTTTACAATTTAAGTGTTCAGAAAGTTTATAATATATGCTAATTTATGTTTAGCATAATTTTGGCGCTCATTTTTCCTTGCAGGATTTGAATTTTTGCCATAGTGGTAAATTCAACAAGATTTTACATATTTCTTCTCCATCTACCCCCAAGTGGGTAATTGGGTGCTGAAACACATTTTATTTTTCTAGCATATTTTTTAATAAGAGCGATTTTTTTAAATATGATTAAAAACTGTATTTAAAATAGGTACGTAGTTTGATAGTGTTTATGACGGCCAATTATCAACACGAGGGATATAGGCACTAAGAGGGGGTGCCCTCCGCGGGGGGGTCTTTCTAAGGGAACCTAAAACGTATATCCATGGTTTGAAGAAAACCACGGAAAACTCCGAACGATTAGGCCGACGGGCACCATTGTGTTCAAACCCAGCACCTCGCGTCTACCAGCTTCGAGAGCGGAACCTCTCGGCCACTTTAAAATAGGTAGGTAAAAGCATTTTAGGAATTAAAAAAAGGGGAGTCGACACAAGGCGTTTTCAGAAACGGAGGAACCAATTTCTTCCTTTTACAGTACTTCATTTTCTGAAAATTTCTCTTTGTCAAAATTTGTTCCATTTTTTAAATTTATTTATGAAAAGTTGGGTTTGATATAGAGATGGATTTTTGTTAAGCATTGGCCAGTTTGTTACAGCTAGCCAAATGAGTAAAAGTTGTTAGCATAGTTTTAAAAATCAATGTAAAATGTTATGAGAAATACATATTACGGAATAAAAGAACGATTTAAATAACAAAACTTTCTTTCGTGCAAATATTCAGTGGACATATTCTTTTGAAATGACAGAGTTATTTCCTTTGGCGTTCTAATAGAATAATTTCCTGTTACAATTTATTCAGTCATTGACTAAACCTTGTTATTATTCTCCGGAAATTACTTTTACGGGAAGAAATTGAAAAGAGAAGCAATAAGAGTTTTTTTTTTCCCTTTTTTTACTTACTTGTAATGGGACTTCACAGTAATATTAGAATATAAAGATTATATCTCTTACATTTTGAAGAATACCCTTTAGTAGAAGATTGCAAATTCAAGTCACAAGAAAACACACATATCTATAACACCTTAAATATTAGAAACTCTCATATAACAATGTGTAAAAAGAACTTCTGTTCTTTTGATTTAAACTCCTGTGGGAAATGCTTTACAAATAAAATAAAATTTACGTATAAAATATCAGCATGCTTTTGTAATGATGCAGATAAGCACATGTATATTTTATGGAAATAAAACTTGATTTAAAAATTACCACGAAAAAAGGGGCACGTGATATAATATAAAAAAGGGGGGGAAATTGCATGCTTAACTAAAAATGAAAATTTTATCATGAATTCTGGTGCATTCACCGGTAAATTTAAATTTATTTTTCATTCTAGAGATACCGCCAGAATTGAGTTTCTTAGCTTGCTGAGAACAATGATGTATAATGAATAATTCTGCCGGAAAATCTTGTTTTTGATTTTGATTAAATAAATCTATAAAAGAATGAACAACGTTTGGGGCAGGAAAAAGCAATCAAGTTTAAGAAAAAAATTTCTTTGTTGAAGCATAAATATTATCATCAAAGTTGAATCTTGAAAAATGTGATAGTGAGTAACTTTAAAATAAATTTATTCTCCTTATTGTATCATTATATTTTTACTATTATTTAAATTATTTTATAGATTTTAAATTTTCCCTGTTTTTGTTCACTTTAAGAGAGAAATAACGTTAGAACAGATACAAATAAACATGAGACACAATTTACGTATTAAATATTCAATAATTTCAAGCGTAATTTCGTCGCTGAAAATTAATTGAAAAATTAATTAAAATGATACTCACGTATTAAATATTCAATAATTTCAAACGTAATTTCACTGTGGAAAATTAATTGAAAAATTAATTAAAATCATATTCACTTAGTAAATATTCACTAATTTCGAGCGTAATTTCACTGCTGAAAATTAATCGAAAAATTAATTAAAAGTATAGTTCACGTATTAAATATTCAATAATTTCGAGCATAATTTCACTGCTGAAAAGTAATTGAAAAATTAATTAAAATTGCAATTCACGGATTAAATACTCAATAAATTCGAGCGCAATTTCACTGCTGAAAATTAATTTAAATATTAATTAAAATTATGTATGTGTTCACCAATGCTGGGTTTATTTGTGTCTCTTGTTTCTCCGCAAGATTTTGTGCTTATGAAGACTATTCCATCTTGTGCTGCTGTTGCAGCCTTACCAACATACGTGAGTGAGAAATGCTAAGCTGGGAATCGTCCTCGCAGCTTAAATGGTAGAGCGCATCGATCGCTATTTCAAGGGTTCGGGGTTCGATTCCCGGCTTGGCCATTTTTCACATTGTTGGTTCTACGCTTAGTTAGTAATGTGATAGTTAACGTATAGAATACTCAGCAAATATATATATATATATGTATATATATATATATAAGTATTATGCTTGTGATATTATCCTACATGTTTATTAGCAAAAGTTTATATATATATATATATATATATATCAAAATAAATCAATCACAGACTATTTCAATTGGAAAACCAAAGAAATAAATGTTAGAGTTTGAACAGGATATCCGCCAATTGACAATATATTTAAAGACGTTCTACTAGTTCCAATTTTGGTTCATTTCACTAAATTTTACCAAGATATACGGGATCTTTTGATTACTTTTGGCATTATCTCAACTTTTCTTGGAATATAACCACGAATGGTAGACGAAAACTCACTTAAATTGAAGTCACCTGTGTTTTCCAAGCAAGGAGCTGAAATTTGAGTGTGTTTCTGAACCATTCAAACAATATCCAAACGCACTTGTAACGATAAAAGTTGATAAACGAAAAAACATTTTAAACTTTTCTGTAAAAGAACTCTATATGCCACATAGAAGTTAGCTTAGTACGATATAAAAATTTGTTTAACTCTAAAATGATGAACTGCTATAAAAATGCATTTCAAACAAATATAAGCCATATGGGCTCAATCGAATTGCTTTTTGGAGCTTTTTAAATTATCTATAAGTGCTAAAAGTATCTATAAGTATTTAAAATTATCTATGTATACCAATTTCCAATTTCAAAAAGTGTTATGCTGTAGGTATGTAACAACAAAAAAAAATATATTGCCTTCAGCGTTCAACAAACCTCAGATTTACGTAATTCCAAAAGTGTTCCAAAAATCATTACAGTGAGATTTTAAGCCCGACATTTCATAAATAATGCATCCCTTCAAAATATTTCCAGTAAAATACCGATATTGGTGAAGTATTATATTTTATTGGAAATAGTTTCAATGTAAAGTTATTATTACAGGTGTTTCCGCTTGAAGAAAAGGCGAAATGTTTTTGTCAGTATTGAAACATTTAGACAAAAAAAATGTTGGGGCAAATCTTTAATTATTGCCGAACAGAAATCCAAGGCAATAATGAACCAATAATGGCCAAGATAAGGCTATTGCAAATAAAATTGTCTCATATTTTTGTATACTAGTGTATTGAAAAGGAATTATTATCAGTTTAAGCTAGACTGGATTCCACAATATGGTCCGGATCCTCTAAAACTTGGGTATACTAAACTTGTGTGGCTTATTTCAACTAAAATCCTTATAATGCCTAATAAATAGTACATTTTGAACAAGTAATACATTTAGAGACACAAATAAAAAACATCATTTAATCTTTTAACCTAAATAAACTTTCAATATAACAAGCTACTTTTCCATTATTTCTTCTCTTGATGTTATTTTAATGTTACGAATCCAATTGTGGAACAATGATCATTTAAGTGAAAAGTGGGTTACCATTTCTAATCAACTAGATCAGATAAACAACACCCGATCTCCCCTGCTAAACTATAGATTCACTCTCATAGTAAGTAGCCAAAGTACTCATCAAATTAAGTTAACGTCTGTTAGTATCCTTAACCAATTACTAGTAATTTAGGTAATATCGCGACCTTTGCACTTAGATAGCTCTGGCCTGATGCATAGGATAATTATAATTTATATAAAAGTATTAAAACTAACCCTAAAGTTAAAAGTGTAATAAACATGTCCAACTAACCCCCTTCCCTTTCAGTTTTTTTTTTTTTTTTTTTTTTTTTTTTTTTACTGCTGCCTTTTTATTAGGTGCATATAGGCTGCGGCCCGCACAAACTACCGAACCCGCTCCTATGGGACAGCTTACGGAGCCAATCTTTACCCGGTGGGATGCGGTAGAAAAGCAAAGTCCCATCCCTCAATATTGTGAGCTTGATTTGCATTTCGGCCCAAAATTTCCTATGATGATACTTGTCTTTCAGCAGCACCCATTGTTTTCTTTTTCCCTTCCTCTAAATTGGTTCAAGAACCACTTTTCACGACAAGTACACACCACCGATTAGTCATCTAAAATCCAGATTTCCCTACTCCCCAAGCTGGATATGTGTGTGTAATGTGCAGGAGCCAAATAAACAAAGTCAATTAGTTAAGCAAGCGGTACAACACAGAAACAAGCAAATTACAAGTTCTACAATTAGGTAGGCCGAGGCATTGGTCTACTGGATGCCGCTATGCGACGACCAAGCGGACATCTGCCCCAATGCCAGACAGATATACACATTTGGCTAGGGAAATCCGACAGCTAGGGGTCTGGTCATCGGTTTGGAGTCAGCCGATGTCCACCATGTACGCTAATGGCGCCTGGTGCATGTAAAATCCGTCGTGGGTGCAATTTCCCCCAAGTTACCTGTGAATTATACCTCTGGAGGTGCCTTGCCAGGTGAAAGTCTCGTCACCTGATCAAGGTTCTAAATTAGGAGGCCAACTTAAGTAGCAAAGCGCAGGCACAAAACAACAAGATAAACATGTTAAGCAACCGTTTTAACTAAGTTCATAATTAATCAGTAGGTACAGTTGATAGGATGAAGTTCTAGGCCCTCGTCAGATTTATTGCCGCTACGCGGTGATTAGGCGATCACCGCCCCGATACCACGTATCAAACCCGTTCAGCTGGAGAGACCCGGCAGGTAGGGACTTAGTCATTGGTTAGAAAGAAAGAAAACACCTAAACACATTGAATAAATATCCCTAATCATAATTTATGCTTTCATCCATCAAGAAAATAATATTATGTGAATTATCTCTTTATTCTAAAAGAAGTAACTAATACTAATGCTGTTGCTGCTGTAATTGAATTTTTGTAATGTTTTAAATTTCTCCTCCCATAATAGAAAGACTTTTGTTTATAAAAACATGAAAATTGGTAGTTTTATAGACAAATGTATAATAAAAACGCTGAAGTAGGCAGTTTTTAAATATAATAATTATTTTGCACTTTATTTAATGTTAAATTCAGTCACAATAAGTCATTTAAAAAAATTATAGGATCAAAGACTATGCATAGCAGTTCAATTATCTTTTGCAGGCACATCCTTAATTATATTGTGGTGTGCAGAGTCCAACATTTTTTTTTAATTTCTCTAATTTTTTAGGTTATTTTTTTTTCAATATTTCACTTAAACTTTCGCTGTTGGAATAGAGATCTAATTCATAGGTCGAAATATATATATAACTTATTCACCTTCTGAAGTTTTTTTTAACTTTAAATTTTATTTTTTGTTTAAAATTTGGGCGGTCTCGGTTTATAAGGAATAAGAATATATGGATTTACAAATAGAAATTCGGGTTACTGAACACTAACACTTGGCCATTTATAATTACAGTTCTAGTTCTAAAGTAAAGACATGTTGTTTTGTCTCTTTTAGGTATCAATAATGCCTTAATAAACAACTACGAAATTTTAATTAAAAAATTTTCAAATGTGTAACAAATCCAAATATCCAGAGATAATATACTCCTGTAATTGCTAAAAACTGGTAAATTAAAACAATAAAAATAGTAAAAAATGCTTTAAATGACTTTGCACATTTAGGCTCCGCCGAAGAAATTATCAAAAGAAATAATTATATTTAATAATTAGACCCAAAAATTTATTTAATAAGAATTTTTTCTTTTTAAAGGCTCCGGCAGAGCCGAAATCGTTTATTAAAAATTTTCACTATATTTATAGTTTTTATTTAGCACATTTAGAAATTAATGAGCTGTAAACAATTTAAAATTTATCTTAAAGTAGGATGAAATATGAAACACACTAAAATTAGCTATTATAATTTTATAATGTATTGTTAGAATATTATGATTAAATATTCCTCTATACTCTATAGGTACTACTTTATTTTCTACATTGATAATGCATATCAAGGATTTATATTATGCCAAAAGTGACAAAATTTAAATGCTATTAAAAAAAATCATTAAATCAGAAATGTATTTCATAATTATTCAAGAAGTTTCATTTCCCTATTTTTATAAAAGTACTGTTATACTTATATAATATATGGTTAGACTATTATGATTAAATATTCCGCTATATGTAGTTCTTTATATTCTACATTGATGTAAATACATATCAATAATTTATGTTATGCCAAAAGTGACAAAATTTAAAAAGTTATTTTAATAAAAAAAACCTATTAATTCAGAAATTTATTTCGTAATTATTAAACAATTTTCATATCCTTATTTCTATAAAAGTACTATTATACTTATATATGATTAGACTATTATGATTAAACATTCCGCTATATGTAGTTCTTTATATTTTAATTTTATATTTATATTTATTCGCTGTATGTAGTTCTTTCTCACTGATGTAAATATATATCAAGAATTTATGTTATGCCAAAAGGGACAAAATTTCAAAAGTTATTTTAATAAAAACTATGGAATCAGAAATTCATTTCGTAATTATACAGCAAGTTTCATATCCCTAATTTTATAAACGTATCATAAAATATAAATCTCAATGTTAATTTCTCGCACTTTTGTGGAATTACGAAAATTCTTTACAATTTGCCTTGTCCTTCGCCACAAATTTATTTAATCTCAGTGAATGCTTTACCAAGTTATTTCCCTAATAACAACATTATATCCAAACAATTACTTAAAGTAACAAGCGATAATTATTCGTCTACTTAAATTAAAATTAAATAACACAAGAATAAATGAGCTTATTTTTCAAAAACATTTATACAACGCTAAAAGAGGAATTTAGCCTATGCATGTAAAAGTTTTGTAAAACTTAACCAACTTTTCTTCAGTTCAAAAAGTTTGATACAATGTAAAAAATATTATTTTTAAAATTAATTTATATTTTATATTTAATAAATGAAATTTGGAATTCTTCATTTTATTCAATGTATTATTTTAATTTAAAAAGTCCTTGATATATGCTTAATAAACAATTTTGAAATTTTATTATAAACAATTTCGAATTTAGATTATTTATAATTAAATGAATGATGAAATATGAAAAACACTAAAATTGGGTATTATAAATATAAATATGATCAGACTATTCTAATTAAATATTCATCTATACCATAGGTTTCCAACCACCCTTTGTAAGAAAAAATAATTCCATCGCCCCCTTCCATGATAGTTAATTATACCAAATATTAAAATATGGTTGCATACTATCTATACCTATTTTATCTTTATAGTATTTTAAAGTAATTTTTATAATAACATTCTATATAACTAATAACATTATTTAATATTTATAACCCATGTGATACCAAAAGTGACATAAAAGAAAGTGATTTTTATAAGTAAAAAGTAGAACAAAATTAGAATGTTTATTGTATATCGTTAACAAATAGTCCGCCAAAATGTACAAAAACGCCATTTATTTATATTTTGTAAGTATTAAAAAAAAAAAAAATCAGTTTTACATTCTACAAACTGTCGAAAATTATATTCAACTATTGAACAAAAATGTTGTTATGAACATTTTTTTTCAATTCACTTAATAATATAATTAAATTTGAATATGTATATATTTTAAAACATCTGATTTTGTATTTACTTTCAATAAAATTTCATTTTTGATATATTTTTCATAATGTACCTTTTTTTATCGTTATAAATAAAAGAAAATTATCAATAATGGATGATTTGTAAAAATTATCTACTCAAACGCATTTATGTAGGCATTTTAGTACCCAAAGTATGCAAAATAAGTCAGCTAGCACACAGTCAGTTGAGAAAGGCGAAAATAAATTTGAAGTATCCATTTGAAAAATAGTTATATTATTATCAATAGGAAAATATTCTGTACATTATGTTTCAGTCATATTCTTAAAATATAAAATTTACCTCAAAAAAGTAAAACACTGCTAATTATTTGTAAACCAGTAGGCTTCTGCGAGGCTTTCGCACGACAATTTTCACTTAGTATTCTGATACGTTTTTCATAAATTTATAATTGATTGCAATTTTTTTAATAAGACAACTAGATTTAACGAAATATAAATGTAATATGTCAAAATCCTGTTCAAAAAAATTTCATGTGATAGGCCATTCATCACTGTGCATTTTGTATGTGCATAGAACATGGAACTATAAATAAAGAGGATGTGACATATCCTTAAAATAATGAAGCTGCAACTGTAACCGCTTCCTTAGGGGTTGATTACAGCCGGTGGAATCTGCCACCAGTAAATTTATATAGACATTTTCTCCTTATTTAAACGCTATATTATTGCAAAATTTCAGTCATAAATAATGGTAGAAACAGATTTTCATTTTTACTGGTAGAAGTTTACTTTGGCGGTAGCCAGGCCCTGCATTTCTGCGATATTGTGACAACCAGGGAAACAAACTGACAGTTTTACAAGACAAACTGACACCAGTAAAAACAAATAGAAATTTTTACGACGCTTGTGAGAAAATATTTCCATGAATAAGACACTTAAATAAGACTAAATTTTCCATTCAATTTCACTGGTGGGAAGTTTGTTCCAACAGTAATCAGAAACTGTATATCCAATTTTTAAAAAAGCAGCCGCCATCTTGTGACAACCTCCTCAGTTACTTCACTCGCAACTGATAGACAGTACACTATATGTCTCCTCCTCTTTATTTATAACCCCATTGCATAGAAAGAGGGATCTTGACATCAAACAAATTATGTATGATAATAATTTACCTAAAAGTATAACGAAAATTTAGTATGCAATGTCAGAAGAGGGCAAAACATCCTATTCAATGATACTCCATTCATCGTTACTGTACATATTAGTTAAATTCAGTATGCAATGTCATATGTAATAATAATAAAAAAAAAAACATTATACAATAAATGCATCGTTGTACGGTACATATTAATAAATTTCAGTATGGGATGTCAGATGCGGGCAAAAAATACTATCCAATGATATTTCATTCACCGTTGTACGCTGCATATTATTAGAGAAAATTGGATGTTGACAACAGGCATAATACATGTAATAAAAACGTGTTTAACCCTTAAATGCCGGGTGTTGCTTTTCGGCAACATGCCCAATTTAAGCTCTAAAATACTATTAGAATAATATTGAAGCTAAAATGCCAAATGTTGCCAATAAGATACATTCTGAAAATATTATTAAATAGATTTTTAACATGTAGATGGCAACACTTGTGCTGTTTAAGAATAAAGATAGATTTATTTTTTGAATTGTTGCTTCTTGTTCTTCTTGTTTTGTTTGGAAGCTTGCGAAATACCCTATCTTGTTCTGTCGTGAGCAAGTAAAATTTATTTCTTATTATAGATCCTAAAATTTTCGTGGGTTTAATATTATAGAATTTTATCATGAAAAATTATTTTTTCAAATAAACATCAGTATTGCCGATTAGTAACAAACTGTTTTTTAGCCATACTTAAAAAAAAATTATTTTTTTAAGTATTTTTCCCGTGATTTATTTAAAAAATTAAAGCCGAAAAACATTATTACAATGATTTTTGAAAAATCAGGCATTTAAGGGTTAAGATGACATAAACTGAAAAGGAAAATAATTAAATATAAGACTCTTACCTAATACGAGATGCATTTATTATTTTCTTTCAACACAAAATAAAATTAAAGATGTTTTTTAAAATAAGGTTTTGGAGATATTTTTATGATACAAAGTAATAAGCAATACAATAACTTATATTCCCTTTGATAAAACTCATTAAGTGCTATACCTGATGTATTCCGATTTGTAAAACTTGGTAATGAGTGAGAAAAAAGAAAGGGTTGGGTTGATTTTTGACGGCCAATTATCTACACGAGGGATATAGGCCCGGGGGGAGTGCCCTCCGTGGGGGGTCTTTCTAAGTGAACCTAATCCGTATTAACGCATGGAAGATCCACGGCTCGAAGAAAACCACGAAAACTCCGAACGATTAGGCCGACGGGCGCGATTGGGATCGAACTCAGCACATCCTGTCTACCAGCTTCGAGAGCAGAACCTCTCGGCCACTGGTGGGGCCTGAGAAAAAAGAAAGGAAGGGAACACTTGAAATCTGTTTTTATAATTTTAGGACAATTGCATATTTTTTTAATTTTTTTTTTTGAGTTTTCAAAAGATCAAAATTTATGATTCTATCCATTGTTAAAAATGCTGTTTGCGAATAATTTTTATCAGCAATATTTTTCACCTAGTTGGCAGATTTTCTGAATTAAATTAAATTATCTGCTCTAAACATTTAGCTATGAACAGTTTATTTATTTTTAATAAGGCTGCATGTGTAATTTTATTTTTCAGACCGCATATTTTTCAAATTTAATAATTTATTTTAAATCTAATAGTCAGTTTGTATAAGTTATCGTAAAGCAATGGCGTCTTACATACTTGAACATAAGTCAACTTATTATTAAACTAACATTCCAATAAATCTGTTTCGGCTTCTATGATATTCTCCCAATTTAGATCCCTACCAGAAGTGTAAATGTTCTCTTTTAATCAATTTAGAATTTTTAACACATTCCACTGATTTGTAAATAAATCATTCTAGTAGTATTTTTTGCCGCTGAGTGTAAATGTGCTCCTCCGGGGCTCGAACCCAGAACTTTTAGCTCTAATTACCATTCCGATTGAGCCAAACGGAATCGCATTGTAAATTAAACCCAAAGATTCTGTTTTAGAATCCCGCTCTAGACACATTTACACTACGTTGGAAAAATTAGGGTAAAGTGCCCATATTTCGTCCCCCCCTTTACTTCTCCGCTTCTACGAAAGTGGCGCCACTTATCACGCAAGGCACGGAGAACGGGAGGTAAAAGGGATCAGTAGTGAAAGTTTCGTTCGCAAGATGCATATATACAGGGTGTCCATAATTAAACGACCCTACATTAAAGTTGTCTACAGACAAAACTATTGTTCATAAAGTTGTGAAATTGTTTGAAAGACATAATGAAGGGATGGGAATTTGTTTAAGCTAAAAAAATGGGAATAAAAGTAGTTCAAAATTTCGCCACTAGAGGGTGATTTTTAATAAATTATACATTTAGCATTATGATAGTTTAGAAATTTTATTTTTTAGCTTAACCTTATTCTAAATACAGCATTTCACGACATGTTCCAAGCATTTCCCAGAACACATCGCAATCCACTGTGGAACATGTTATCTTACAATTCCAGATGGTATATGAAATTGATGAAAGTCATGCAGAACATGTTTGTTTATAACAAAATTTGTTAAACTATCGTAAATGTATTCTAACTGTATAATCCTTTAAAAAACGGCCTCCTAATTTTTTTTCGCTCAAACAAATTCCCATACTTTTATTATATCCTCCAAAACTTATTATATCCTTCACAACATTCTGAACTATAGATTCGTTTGTAGAAAACTTTTTAAAAGGGTCAATTAATTATGAACATCCTGTAAATAAAATTTCTAAACTATCTTAATGCTAAATGCGTAATTTAATACAAATTGCCCTCTGGTGGCGAATTTTTGAACTATTTTTATTTATATATTTCTTAGCTTAAACTAATTCCCATCTCTTTATTATGTCTTTCGCCAAATTTCGCAACTTTATGAACAATAGTTTTGTCTGTAGACAACTTTAAAGTAGGGTCGTTTAATTATGGACTCCCTGTATATTAAAGACGCCGAATTTCCTAATTTAGAAGACCTGAATTCTTATTACGTCGTTTGTAGGACGTTATTTACTGTACTGTAAGTATTTATTTCTTATTCATTGCATGTATTTTACATAGTTTAGATGCTGACAGTACCATATAGTCAGTATTAGGACGCTCAGTTCATCTTACGGGAACTGAAGCTCCGCCATATTGAGAAGTAGCGTGATCCCAATTTCGTCTCCCTTGTAGTTCTTATTTTCGTCCCGGAAACGAAATTAGGAATGCTTTTTCATAACAATTTTTACAATTTTTTCGTCATGCTTGGATGGCTAATGTTTCGTTAGGTTATTCTTCCACTGATAATTAGTACATTTCTTTGTGCATTAACTTAATGTAAATTAAATTGCTTATTCATTTAGAAATAAATTTGATTTAGTTATAAGTTAAGCCTCGGCGTATTGGATTTTTTTGAGGGAGATGAAATTGGGACTATTTTTTTTCCCTTTTGCCAAATATAGATACTTTTGAAAAAACAATTTTTCGCATTATTAAATTTTTTTGTACGATTTTTGCCGTGTGAGTAGTGAGCTATGTGCGTGAGTAGTTAGACTATGTAAAATCCAAATTTGGTAGGTTTTCACTGAAAATTACAACATTTAGGGCCTAAAAGTGACTGGGGGGACGAAAATGGGGCAGCTTAAGCTTACTAATCCTGTGTTTTAATCATTCCTATAACAGGCCGCTATCTCGTCTAGCAACTGGAGAAAGCAGATGCTATTCAAAACTTTTTTAGATGCGAATGCTGGATCGGGATTGGATTTTAGTAGTTGTTTAAAATATTTTTTTATGATGAACATTTTGATCTCATTAGTTATCTACAAAAAATGTGAACGCTTAAACCAAATAAATCTTTCCATAATTATCATTTCAACGGTGAAATTTTCTGTCCATGTTTTTTATGTGATTCGTCTATGGTTTTTACATTGCCCCAATATCGTAGTAATTTGTTTATATTTTATGGAATATTATAAAAAGCATTTGCGATTTTGGATTGAATTTCATTTCAGTTAAATCAGTCTACTTCTGCTAATACGTATAAAAGTGGATTCCTGCATGATAAATATATACCCATCATTATAAAAAATCTACAGTTTCTAATCAAGGGAACGTATTTTATAAACTAGTCCAGAGGGAGAACTAGAGCTTTAGAAATGAACGGGTAGAATCTGGCTTTATGTGCGTGAGTCTTGCATTGGGTGGGTAACCTGATTTAACCCGGAACCGACACGATTCGAGGATCAGGTCGCGTTGACGCTACTTTGTTTATTTACGGATCGGGTTCGATTGAGGCTGTCTTTAAATGAGCTCGGCTCTCCCGTGTGGGATTGATGTTTCCCCGATTTTGAAAAAGAAAGTCCTGATTGTTTTTCAAATTTAAAACTATATATATATACGAATATTAATGATTGGGTTCATTTTTATACCAAACAGGTAAAATTGATATTATAGATATAGTTGCAGACTATTTTTTTTTCAATTTGATTGAACATGAATTAAGTTTTACGTCCGATTCTAGTTTGAATAATGGGCGTTCGGATTATGAGTTCACACAATTCTGAAATGCTCAATTGCAAAAAGACATTAAAATCATATCAACTCAAAAATGCTAATATATTTATTACTGACGACCTCAGGTGTGGTGGCTTAGAATACAAGCAATGATTTCTTGGAAAGTTTTGCATATGGGACAATCGGATAGGGAGAAAAAAAAATGCTAACTTTGTAACAAACACATATTTTGTGGAAATGAGAAACACTATTGTTAGGCAAAATCTGGATTTTTGGAAATTCCACACATGCATTGAACTTTACTAGGATATTTTAAGGATAGTTTAGATACGAAAGATTTTGTTATTGAAGATTCGCAAGAATAATTTTAATAAAATTAAGCCCTTTTACTTTTAATCTATTTTCTATTATCATAAACTTAAAAAAACCCTGTTTGAGTAGAATGTTTTCAATACTTAATTTATCATTTCAAGTTATTTCCTCCTAACAAAGCACGTACGTGCTGAACAGAAATTAAGAATAACTTTTAAAGTTCTTGCATGTGTGTAAATATTCTCTGTTGAAAATAAAGATACGGGTATTTAAGGTTTCACTACAAAGAATCATCAAAACATATGTACACTGTTATCAGTATTTCTTTAAGTATACTACAGTTAATAAAAGGACTGATTATGAAAGAGAAAAAAATGTAAGCAATTTCACTATTTGCATTCATTCGAGTAATGGCATTCATAAAAGTGTACAATCAAAAGTATGTTTATAATAACACCTCGTAATGAATGGATTATTGTTAAGAAAAAATAAAAGACCTGTTAGTCGATAAAATTTCTATGCTAAAACAGTTAAGGAAAATTAGAAGGAGCTTGTTTTCAGTAAATTGTATTAACCTGTTATTATTTCAGTTGTCTTCATTTGCAAAATTTTTCCAAACCTAATTAACATTTCCAAGTCGGAAATTGACTACAATTACACATTTGATTCCTAATAATTTTATAGTTTGTTTAGAGAATATACCCATATAACTATAATTCTTTTAAGTCAGATGTATAAATTACATTTTTGTGCAATATTTATATGAAATGTAAAATCTTAGAATTCTATTTCATTTTTACTTTAGTAAAATTACACTAAGCAGTTAATTAAATTCAGAAAAGGGGAGGGAGATGGCGACGTAAGTCTGGTTCAGTTAAGATCAATTTTATCCTATTTTAGGTGCGTTCGTAAATATGTAAATACGTAACACTTATAGTCATAGTCTGGTACGTCCGTCTGTCCATCTGTCTGCATATAACAGTCCAAAATTTATCCAATCGAATGGTTTGAAATTTAATATATATAATCGCTGCAGAACTTTGTCGAGTCATTTCAAAGTTTATGAACATCAAATCAAAACTTAAAAAGATATTAATAAAAGTTTTTTTCATTCTATTAAATCCAACCATACGTCATTATTTCAATGATATCCTATGACATGTAATGATTCTAGGTTGTCATGGTGATTACGTCCTATTTAAAATATATCGTTATTTCCGTATTACTGAATTTAATACATATAATCAAAATAAATTTTGTATGTATGCATTTTTGCATAAGAGTGCAATAGCTATTGCACCAAGATCTGAATATTTATAAAACTAGTTATAGTACGAACGCACCTCATTATTCACGTTTGGCGTATAATGTTCGACTTGTACAATTTCTTTTTAATACTTTCAAACATAGTTGGAAAATGTTTAGAATTCAATTAGTCTACATTTTCGTGCTCTAACTTGTGAAAATACAGCTCTAAGTAAATAGTTAGAATAATAGATAAAAAAAGGAATTTGTAAAAAAAGTTTTCTTATGTATGACTTATACAAAAAGTAATACAGAATAAAACTTAAAATTGTAAGAATCGACATAGTTTGTAGAATCTTTTAGCATAAAAATTAAAGAAAATAACATAAAAATTAAAATAATTATTCACACTTGGAAAAAAAATCAAAATATTACAATATCCATTTAAATGGTTCAACATATTAGAATAATGCATTGTAAATAATATGTGTGTGGGTTTTTTTTTAAATAATGTGCTCTATAAAAAAGAAATATAAAAGAATTTCTTAGAAACTATTTTTCTTTGAAAAATCTGAATTTAAAAACAAATTTCAGTGGTTCAAAAATAGGAACTTCGTGTAGCTTCACTTCAGAGTGGACATAATAGCTACATTATTTAATTTTGTACAATGTTCAGCAATTCAATAAACATTATTTTTTGTAAAAAAACATTTACAAATTTTGAAGGATCTTATATAAATGGAAAAAGTTTGACATAAGAAGCGCATATTAAGTTAATAATACACTCTCCAAAAAACTTTCTTCAATTCACGGAAATTCTACTGGCAGCAGTGCTGCCGGTATTTTTCCGTGAATTGACGAATATCCGTTTTTTCCCCATCCGTTACAGGAGGTAAAATATCCGTCAATTGAAGAAAGTTGGGAATAAGCAAAACCGGCGGACGTTGGATTCGACCCAGCCATCTCAGCGTTAGGAGACGAGCACGCTAGCACTGAGCTGTAGTTGTACAACAGCAAAACGCTTTGAAGTAAATATGTTCACTTCATATGGTTATGGCTTGATCAATTTCTTTAAAAGACTTTTAATTTTGAAGTTCATTTCGTTAAAATTTCGTCTTTAATGAGATTGTGGCTGGGGTTTTTATATTTTAGTATTTATGTAGTATAAAAATATGAATTTATGAATTTTAAATATTTTTACGTAGATTGCTAGAGGTAAAATATGAATATTATATTTATATTCAAAAGGATTTTTTTTAGTAATATCGATTTTTTTTCATTTAATTTTTTTAATTAAAATATCCTTTAAATTTGTTCATTTAAAGTATATTTTAAATGCGAATATTTATTCATAAACAACTTTATAAATTCAACTTTATTTAACTTTATTCAATTTATTCAACTTTGAAAAATAAATTGCGAGTACTTTTGAATGAATGAGAAAAGTAATTGTTATTTATTTTTAAATCCGAAAATTTTTTTGTGATTTTTAATTAAATTAGAAATTTTAATTTATAGAATTTTTGGTTTTTTATTTTAAAAATAAATTCAGATTTATTATTAATAGACCCAATACGCATGCGTGCTAGGAATGAACGGAATTTGTCCCTGTTTTTTAGACGTTTGGGGAGGATTCACGGATAAAACATTTTTTCTAGGAGTACGGAAATTATTTCTCAAAAAATAAGGAATAATTTAGTGTATATTGACGAGTTTTTCTGACAGTGTGTGCATAATAATGACATAATAAGTTTGACGCAATCTTTGATATAAGTTTTATTTTTATTGTCTCTCTTACGTGAGAGAAATTAATTTAAGTTTTTATTTATTTATTAATTTATTTATTAATAAATAAATAAATTTAATTAATTATTTTATTCATAATGATGTTTTTCGTTAACATGCCTCGTAGTAATATATATATTATATATTGCAATCTTTCTTTAAAATTTATCTTTAAAATAGCAACTTTTTCTTTCACTTCAGTCAAAACACAATGGCCTTGCTAAAATTCAGTTTATTTATCTTATACTTCAATTTCCCAAATTGTTTACCGTGATTAGAAGAGAATATTATCTGATAGTTACAAAAATAAGACTTAATATTTCTTTAAAAAAAACTTTTTATTCTTTTACACGAAGTAAATTTTGTTTTGCTTCCATATTTATATTTTACCAAAGAAGTACTTTTATAATTTATAAAAGAATAATTTTCAAAGAGATAATTTTCTGTGAGAGGAAAGAAACGAAACAAAGCAATGTTTTGAAATCTTTCGCAATACTTGTATTTTTCTGTCTCTGTTAAATTATAGAAAGTAATCTCAGGTAGTCTTTTACTCTTAACGCAGGTCTTATTTTTAAGATGTCTCGAAGCACAATAGATAATAAAAAGAAATTCAATGTTAATATGAAATTTATTTTTAAAACGGCACCTTTTTAAAAATTTTACTGTCTAAATACGATATTGTTTAAGTTATTTGTTTTACATTTAATTTTTTTTTTTTTTTTTTATATGACAAAAATATAATTTTACAGTGAATGGGAAAAATATGTTTTCTTGATTGGAAGAAGAAAGCGCACAAAATTTCATTTAAAAATATTTTTATAATCTTTTAAACGAAATGAATTTTGCTTTACACTGTAAAAGAAAAAAAAAAATGGCAGTTTTCCGGTAGGAATCGGAAAAATAGTTGCCGTTATCCTACCGGAATAATTTCCAACCCAGCTCGGAATAAAATCTGTAAAATCGAAAAAAAATCCGTAAAATACCGTTTTTCTGACAATTTCCTTATTTTTACGGATTTTATTCCGAGCTGGGTCGGAAATTATTCCGGTACGATAAGAGAAACTATTTTTCCGATTGCTACCGGAAAACTGGCAGTGTTTTTTTTTTTTTTTTTACAGTGTACTACATAATACTTTTTAATTCTATTATATTACTACGTAATTATATTATAATGACAACATTATTAATATTATATTTCTATATCACACAGATTGAAGAGATTAAATATACTCTCATTATTTAAAAGATAATAATTTTGAACAAAAAATATATTGTGTACACTGTAAAAAAAAAAAAAAAAAAAAAAAAAAAAAAAAAAAAAAATGCGACTAGTTTCCTGTAGGAATCGGAAAAAAAGTTGCCCTAATCGTACCGGAAAAATTTCCGACCCAGTTTGGAATAAAATCAGTAAAATATCGTTTTATTGACTATTTCCTTCTTTTTACTGATTTTATTCCGAGCTGGGTCGGAAAATTTTCCGGTACGATAAATGCAACTATTTTTCCGATTCCTACAGGAAAACTGGTCGAATTTTTTTTTACAGTGTATAAAAGAATTCCTTAGAAACTATTTTTCTTTGAAAAATATGAATTTAAAAACAAATTTCAGTGGTTCAAAAATAGCAACTTCGTGTAGCTTCACTTCAGAGTGGATGTAAATAGCTGCATTATTTAATTTTGTACAATGTTTAGCAATTCAATAAACATCATTCTGTGTAAAAAAAAAAAAAAAAAAAAACATTTACAAGTTTTGAAGGATCTCATATAAGTGGAAAAAGCTTGACATAAGAATGTTACGCAATCTTTGATATAAGTTTTATTTTTATTGTCTCTCTTACATGAGAGAAATTAATTTAAGTTTTAATGTATTTATTAATAAATAAATAAATAAATAAATAAATTTAATTAATTATTTTATTCATAATGTTGTTTTTCGTTAACATGCCTCGTAGTAATATATATATATTATATACTGCAACCTTTCTTTAAAATTTATCTTTAAAATAGCAACTTTTTCTTTCACTTTAGCCCAAACACAATGGCCTTGCTAACATTTAGTTTATTTATCTTATACTTCAATTTCCCAAATTGTTTACAGTGATTAGAAGAGAATATTATCTGATAGTTACGAAAAAAAAACTTCAATATTTCTTTAAAAAAAAACTTTTTATTCTTTTACACGAAGTAAATTTTGTTTTGCTTCCATTTATTGATATTTTACCAACGAAGTACTTTTATAATTTATAAACTAATAATTTTCAAAGAGATAATTTTCTGTGAGAGGAAAGAAACGAAACAGGGCAATGTTTTGAAATCTTTCACAATACTTGTATTTTTCTGCCTCTGTTAAATTATAGGAAGTAATCTCAGGTATTCCTTTACTCTTAACGCAGGTCTTATTTTTAAGATGTCTCGAAGCACAATAGATAATAAAAAAAATTTCAATGTTAATCTGAAATTTATTTTTAAAACGGCAACTTTTTAAAATTTTTACTGTCTAAATACAATATGGTATTGTTTAAAATATTTGTTTTATATTTAATTTTTTTTAAATATGACAAAAAATGTAATTTTACAGTGAATGGGAGAAAGATGTTTTCTTGATTGGAAGAAGAAAGCACACAAAATTTCATTTGAAAATATTCTTATAATCTTTTAAACAAAATGAATTCTCCACTAGATTAATTTTAACACAATGACCATTGCTGAACCAGGTTTCAGACCAGATGCTATAATCATTAAGGTTAGCTGGGTGAGAAAGTTCCACCAAATTCGTCCGGGATAGCTCAGATGGCAGAGCACTGGCGGCTTCAGCCAGGAGATCCCTGGTTCGAATCCTGGTCCAGACATATTTTGCCCAGTTGACAATTTACATCTAATAAAATGAATTTTGCTTTACTGCATTATATCTTTTAATGTATTATATTACTACGTAATTTACTATAATTACATCATTATTAATATTATATTACTATATCACACAGATTGAAGAGATTAAATATACTCTCATTATTTAAAAGATAATAATTTTAAATAAAAAAAATATTGTGTACACTATAAAACAGAAATAAGACCAGTTTTCCAGTAGGAATTGGAAAAATAGTTGCCCTTATCGTGCCGGAAAAATTTCCGACCCAGCTTGGAATAAAATCCGTAAAATCGGAATAAAGTCCGTAAAATACCGTTTTATTGACTATTGCCTTTTTTTACGGATTTTATTCCGAGCTGGGTCGGAAAATTTTCCAGTACGATAAGGGCAACTATTTTTCCGATTCCTACAGGAAAACTGGTCGGATTTTTTTTACAGTGTAAAGAGAAAAAGTTTCCTTTCACAAAACTTTTATTATCACTGTTTCGATTAAGTGATAGAAAATAATTTAAAAGATTATTTTATCTTTCACAGAGGCTTTTTTGGAAACGAGTCCCTTAGTATTTAAAGTAATACATCGGAATGTTTCTTTACAAATGATTTTTTAAATAGCAATTTTTATTTATTTTTTTATAATTTTTTTACAATATTTTTATTATTTATAGTTTTATAATTTAAAAAATAATTTTGAAAGGGAACATTTTGTGTGAGCGGAAAGTTCCGGAAATTTTTGTACTGAAAGCTTTTATAGAACTTTCATTTACAATGTCTCTATTAAGTAGGAAAATGTAGGTTCAGCTAACTATATTTAATAGAGACCTTTATGGAAACAAGTCGTAGTATAAAAACGTATTGCAATGTTCCTTTTAAATTGGTTTTTAAAATAAAAAAAATTTACCTTTTTTTACAATCAAAATACTGTAGTCTTCATTTAATTTAGTTTATTTAATATACGCGTGAATTTATCAAAATATTTAGAGTGACTAGGAAAGAAAATTTTTTGACTGAAAAAGAAAATATCAATTGTTTATTTAACCCTTTATCCTCCGACGGTACTTTAAAGTACCATTAATATAATCTTTTATAAAATCAATTTAGTACAGTAATAGTAGTAATAGATTTAATAGAGTAGTAATAGTTTAGTAGTAATAGAGTTTAGAATAAGTTATAGATAATTTACTTTATGTTGTACTAAAAGCATTATTGGTTGCACAAAACATAAACATTTTTAAAATGATAATGTCTTTTTCATTTATATCTTTTCAGCTTTCTTGAGCGTTGAAAGATTGTGGGGGAAAAAGTTTCAGTTAGTAAATATTTCTATTGCCTGCATTATATTTGTACCATTTACTAATTCTACAAAATGCTAAAAATATATTTTGAATAAAAGATTTGAGCTGTGTTATAAATATTGCACTAAAACCCTATAAATTCATATTGAACTACTTAATTTTAATTTGCAAAATCCTTCTAAAATTTATTAAACGATTTTGTAAATCTTCTAATGTAGTTTCCAAAATTCATAAAAAAGGGATATAGAAGATGAAATTTAGGATATAAAGGGTTAAAAATTTTCCTTTCTTTAACGTGTGCAGAATTTTGTTTTACTTCATTTTATCTAGATTTATCAGACGGGATACTTTTATAATATATAGAAAATAGTTTGGAGAGGTGAGGATTTTGTGTAAGCGGAAAATTTTAAACAAAAGAACTTTTTGAAATATTTCGCGGAACTTGTATTTTCCTTTTTCTGTTAAATGATAATATAGATAATATAGTAATAACAGGTATTAATTTAATCTTAACGAAAGCTTTTAATAATCTAATCTCAACGAAACATTTTGAATAAGTTCTTTTTAAATGTATTCTTGAAATAGCAAGTTTTAATTTTTTTACATTCAAATTAAAATCGCATTGTTAAAGTTTGGCTTCCCCCTTTTTGCACTGCAATGTCTGTAAATATTTACAGTTAACATGAGTAAAGATGTCTTGATTGGAATGAAAAAAAAAATCATGGATTTCTTTAAAAATGAGCGATGATTTTCTATTTAGTGCTTCATTTTTATTTTCTATTGAATAAACAGAATACTTTTCTATTTTAAAAGCAAAAGCTTTTGAATGAGAGTATGCGGAAATCATTCGCTGAAGTTTTATTTCTAATGTATCTGTTAAGAAAAAGAAATTATCAGATATTATTTTTTTAAAATAAAATCCTCAATAAGAAAGTCAAAAATTATAAGTAAAAAATTTAAAAAAAGGTTCATTTTAATGTTTCGTAAACATTTATTGTTAAAGCAGTAACTTTTAAATTCTTGCAACTAAATTATCTTCGTCTGTTTTAAATTTTGGTTATTAATTTAGAATTTTACTTTCTTAAAATATTTATCGTGAATGGGAGAGAAAATTCCTGATTAGAAGAAAAAAATTTTAAAATTTATTTGTAAAAGCTTTTTACACGTGGGAACTTCAGTATTCTTATAAGTTGAAAACGAATAAGTTAGAATGATAGGATTTTTTTTTTTTTTTTTTTTTTTTTTTTTTATGTAAGCGGAAAAAATTTCACAAAGCTATATTTTGAAATTTCTTCCAGAAGTTTATTTTCCTGTCCTTGTTGAATGAGGGGGTAATCTCGGCTATTATTTTAATCTTAATGCAATTTATTTTTCTTTCTTTTTTCAACAAATTTTGTACTTCATTGTCAAATATTTTATTTTAATGTCCCTTAAAAATTTATTCTTCAAATAACAATGTTAATTCTTTTTTTTTTTCTTTTTTGTAATCAATGTTTTTTTTTTTTTTTTTTTTTTTTTTTTTTTTTTTAATCAAAGACTTGTTAAGGTGTCTTGTTTAAGCTTTATTTTTTTTTTCTTCCTTTCATTTTCTTAAAATATTTACAGTGAAATGGAGCGAAATTTTCCTTGATTTGTAAGAAAAAAGTTAACAATGTACTTGAAAAAGCATTTTATTATTTTACATGTGTGGAATTTCATTTCATTTAGATTGAATAGACAGAATATTCTTATAAGTTAAAAGCGGATAAGTTTGAAAGATGGCATTTTTTACTGTAAGCTATAAAAGTTAAATAAAGCAGTGTTTTAAAATTTTCTACGGAAATTTAATTTTTCTGTCTCTCTTGAGTGGGAAAGGGTATTTTTGTCTGTTATTTTCTTCTCAATGCAATGTTTTAAAAAGAAGTCTCGTACCTCATTTTAAAATTTTTTATTCGAATTTCTCTTTACAACTTCTTTCTAAAATAAGAATGCTTAATTTATTTTATACAATCAAACTACAGTGGTCTCGTTTAAGTTTTGTTTGTTTATTCTACATTTCAATTTCTTAAAATATTTAAAGTAAATTTGAGGAAATTTTTCTTGATTGGTTGAAAAAATTCAATAATTTGTTTGAAACAGCTTTTTATTTCTTTAATGCACGTTGAATTTTGTGTTACTGCGTTAGATTTAGATTACACAGACAAAGCACTGTTGTAATTTAAAAGGAAATTTTTTTAAGGAGAAGATTTTATGTAAGAAAAAAATATTTCACAAAGAAATGTTTTTATGTCTTTGAACAAGATTATTTTCTTGTTGGTGTCAAACGACATAAATTGATCTCGGTTATTATTTTAATTTTAACTTCTTTCTATCATTACACACCATTTTCGAAAATTCCTTTGTCGAGTCATTTTAATAAATATTTATGTTATTTCTTGAGAAGTCATTATGTAGATTTTATGTAAGAAAAAAATATTTCACAAAGAAATGTTTTTATGTCTTTGAACAAGATTATTTTCTTGTTGTGTCAAACGACATAAATTGATCTCGGTTATTAATTTAATTTTAACTTCTTTCTATCATTACACACTATTTTCGGAAATTCGTTTGTCGAGTCATTTTAATAAATATTTATGTCATTTCTTGAGAAGTCATTATGTAGATTTTATGTAAGAAAAAAATATTTCACAAAGAAATGTTTTTATGTCTTTGAACAAGATTATTTTCTTGTTGTGTCAAACGACATAAATTGATCTCGGTTATTAATTTAATTTTAACTTCTTTCTATCATTACACACTATTTTCGGAAATTCGTTTGTCGAGTCATTTTAATAAATATTTATGTCATTTCTTGAGAAGTCATTATGTAGATTTTATGTAAGAAAAAAATATTTCACAAAGAAATGTTTTTATGTCTTTGAACAAGATTATTTTCTTGTTGTGTCAAACGACATAAATTGATCTCGGTTATTAATTTAATTTTAACTTCTTTCTATCATTACACACTATTTTCGGAAATTCGTTTGTCGAGTCATTTTAATAAATATTTATGTCATTTCTTGAGAAGTCATTATGTAGATTTTATGTAAGAAAAAAATATTTCACAAAGAAATGTTTTTATGTCTTTGAACAAGATTATTTTCTTGTTGTGTCAAACGACATAAATTGATCTCGGTTATTAATTTAATTTTAACTTCTTTCTATCATTACACACTATTTTCGGAAATTCGTTTGTCGAGTCATTTTAATAAATATTTATGTCATTTCTTGAGAAGTCATTATGTAGATTTTATGTAAGAAAAAAATATTTCACAAAGAAATGTTTTTATGTCTTTGAACAAGATTATTTTCTTGTTGGTGTCAAACGACATAAATTGATCTCGGTTATTATTTTAATTTTAACTTCTTTCTATCATTACACACCATTTTCGAAAATTCCTTTGTCGGGTCATTTTAATAAATATTTATGTCATTTCTTCACACTTTGTCTAAAGCATACATGTGCAAAGTTTTAACCATAATTTCGTTTAATAACATTAATTGAATAACTTCGTGTTCAAATAAACATTTTTTTTTTCGATTCGATATTGTAATCTCTTATAGATATTATATTATGTTTGGAAAAAACATCGATATGTAACCAACTGCATTAAAAGACGTCTTTCTTTTAATAAAAAAAAAAAGAACCGTTTAGCACAATTTCTGATTTTGACATTTTTTTTCCCTTTATTTTTTTTTTTTTCGGTTTTCTGAAATACGAGAATTTATTTGTTGCATAATTTTTGCAATTATTTAACTTATTTGTTGGAAAGTAATTTCAAATCTAAATGCACGAAATTTTTGTTTAAAAAGCACATTTTTCTTAATAATATTAGTGTCCTGATAGTCTTGTTCAAATTAATGTTTTCTATATCAGATGTAAATTTTCAACTGGGCGAAAAATGTCCGAACCAGGATTCGAACCAAGGATCTCTTGGCTGAAGCCGCCAATGCTCTACCATCTGAGCTATCCCGGGCGAATCTGGTTGAACTTTTTCACCCAGCTAACCTAATTGATTATAGCATCTAGCCTGAAACCTGGTTCAGCTCAACAGAAAAAATCGCAGGTAATGGAACTCCAGAAATCGCTGGATATGTAATTACTGTATGATTTCTTATGAGCAGAGACTTTAATACTGAAAGATAGATATAGATAGCAGCAATATGAGAATTGAAAATGACTGGTTTTCTCTGCCTTAAAAATAGAAGACTTTATTCAATTTTTATTCTTATTATTTTAACTCTTTTTTAATTTTAGAATTCCTATTATAATTTTTCTGTATTATATGCATATTAGTCTTGTTTTATTTTCTTTTATTAGATAAATTTATTTCTGTATTTTTCTGCTTTTGTGCGGAGCTGTGTTCCAAGTTTAGAATGTTATGCTTTTGATTCGTGAGGTGTGTGGTTGAAATCTCAATCTAATTCTGTTCAATTAAAAATATGAAAAACCAGTTAATTCGTAATTTCATTCGAGTCAATTCTTATTCTTTAAGTGTTTTTTTGTTAATATCGACTCATCAAGTAAGCAGTCAATGTTCCTGAGTTATAATTAAGTGTTTCATAAATCCATTTCGAACGCAACTGGAGTCTGAATCAAGAAATCAAAGGTACTTTTTTTTACTCAATTTTATTCTATTTAATAAAAGGAAAACTATATTCTATTCGTTTTAAATCTACACATAAAAAAGTTTGGTCCGTCGATATTCGGAGTCGCTTAGTGATTATCTTATTTAATATATGATATTTAATATATGATATTAATATATTATCATGAAAACGAAAGCAGAAATTGCTTCTGAAACGAAATTCAGTTTCACTGTAAAAGAGATAAAAAGATTTAGCGCTCAGGTTACTGAGGCAATTGAAAATAAAAAATTAAAATTAATTGAAAAGCTAAAGGCTGATTTGATAAGTTTAGAAAATGATTTAAAAAAATCTTATTTTGGCGTAGCTGAAGAAAGTAAGTCTCAACATTTTCCAAAAAAATCTGTCGCCAATACAGTCGTGATGGATAGTATAAATAAATCGTCAAATATTTCATGTTCACAGTGTAAAGAATCGCACCCACTTCATAAATGCTCAGAATTTTCAAAATTATCTGTTGATCAACGTTGGAATTTAGTTAAATCAAAAAAGCTCTGTACCAACTGTTTACGATCAAATCATTTTGTGTCAAACTGTCTTATTAGTATTATTTGCAAGCATTGTAACTGTAAACATCATACACTTCTTCATCGTGATCAGTCTATGCCTGAATCACAGAATTCTTTCAGGCAACAGGATCGTGTTACAACACCAAATGCTGTTGTTAATTCTAATGAATCTTACTGTTTAAGTTCTCCATCTATCAATGAAAATTCTCAAACATTGTTGGCTACTGCCATTATAAAGGTTAAATCTAAATCGGGAAAATGTATTCCTTGCAGAGCGATGGTAGATAGTGCTTCTCAAAAACGCTTACTTTCAAAAGCTTGTTGCAAAAAATTAGGTCTTCCATCTAGGCCTACAAATCATAAAATCTCAGGAATCAACAATTTAGTCGCAGAAACGGCTCTTCAGGAAGTTTCCTTGACATTCTCTCCACATTTCAATAATGAAACTTTTCACTTAGATGCATTAGTTGTTAATCAGATTACAACCAATTTACCAAATTTTTTGATTACAACTAAATATTGGCCACACATTGAAGGATTGAATCTTGCGGATCCTAATTTTCATTTGTCCAGTCCTATTGATATACTTATAGGCGCAGATTTATTTGCTAACATCATAATAGGGGAATCAATTCTCGGACCTAAAGGATCACCGAGTGCTGTTAATTCTAGACTGGGTTGGATTCTTTCAGGGATCATTTATTCCAATGAATCAAATCAAAATTCATTTATTAGTTGCCATGCCACTACACAGATAAGTTCTCAACTACAAAAATTTTGGGAACTTGAATCGGTTCCTACTTCTGATCCAATTTCTCTAGTTGAAGATAACTATGCGAAAACAGTTTCACGTTCAGAATCTGGAAGATATATTGTAAATCTACCCTTTAAATCTAAACCTGTTCTCGGAAACTCTAAATCTCAAGCCTTAAAACGTTTCTACTTCTTGGAGAAAAAACTTCAAGAAAACTCCTTGCTTAAAGAGCAGTATTTATCCTTCATACGCGAGTATATCGACTTAGGGCACATGGAACTTGTTCCAGATTCAGAAATTTCAAATCCTGATCATTTTTATCTTCCACATCACGGGGTGTTAAAAGAAGATAGTTCTACAACTCGGCTTAGAGTTGTATTTGACGCATCAGCTGTTGGTTCAGAAGGCCGCTCCTTGAATGATTATCTAGAGATAGGTCCAAAATTGCAACCAGAAATCATTCCTCTACTGTTAAGGTTCAGAATGCATCCAATCGCCTTTAGTTCTGACATCGAGAAAATGTTTAGGCAAATTCTCGTCAATCAAAATCATGTAGATTATCAACGCATTCTTTGGAGATTCAATTCAGATGAAATTATTAAAACATACAGGCTGTTGACCGTTACGTACGGAACTTCTTGCGCTCCATTTTTGGCCGTTAGGACATTACACCAATTAGCAAATGACAATGAGCAAAATCATAAAGAAGCCTCGCAGACAATTCGGAAAAGTACGTACGTAGATGATCTACTTTCCGATTCGGATTCAAAGGAAAATGCCCAAAAATTGGTAACTGAGTTAATCGAAGTTATGAAAAGCGGAGGTTTTAATCTACGTAAGTGGACTTGTAATGATCCAGAAGTAATAGCTCATTTACCAGATGAAATGAAGGCTTCATCGCAAAAAGTAATTCAGGAAGATGAGACCGTTAAAGTCCTCGGACTACTTTGGGATTCTTCCAAAGATGTTTTACAAATTCGTTTCAATGATTTTAAAGAAGTAAAAACAAAAAGGGATTTGTTATCAGTAGTGGCTACAATATTTGACCCCTTGGGTTTCCTAGCTCCTACTACAATAAGATTAAAAATCATGCTGCAAAATCTTTGGAAAGATAAGATTTCGTGGGATGAAGAAATCCCAGACTCCATACTACAGGTTTGGAATGAGTTTTTATCAGAAATTCATTTGTTAAAGTCAATTGAAATACCCAGATATATTAATTCTTATAATTAAAATGATGTTCAAATTCAGTTACATGGTTTTTGTGATGGCTCAGGTAAAGCTTATGCTACTGTTACTTATTTACGTGTTGTTACTCCTGACGAAGTATTTGTAAATTTGATTGCAGATAAAACTAAAGTAAATCCTATAAAGCCTCAAACACTGCCACGTATTGAGCTTTGTTCAGCTCTTTTATTAGCCAAGTTATGCTCAGCAATTATCTATACTTTGCCAATAAACTTTGATAATATTTATCTGTGGTCAGATTGCCAAATCGTTCTCAGCTGGTTAAAATCCCCTCCTTTAAAAGGAAATCAATTTGTTCTAAATCGAGTCTGTCAAATCCAATCGTTAATGCCTTCATGTGAATGGAATCATATTCCAGGTATTCTAAATCCTGCAGATTCAGCTTCTAGAGGTATTTCACCCCGAAAGCTATTTCATCATTCGCTATGGTGGCATGGGCCTCTATGGCTGCTATCAAATGAACCAATCCCAATACCTTTGTACAATCCTCCGATATCGGAGTTAAATCCAGTAATTCAATCTGTCAGCAACGTAACTCAAGTAATTGCCCTTCCAGACTTTATTCTTAAGTTCTCCAAATTCTCTAAGTTATCAAGAGTCACAGCGTGGTGTCTTAGATTCATTTATAATGCTAGGCATAGTGCTGCAAAAAATTCTGGAAATCTGAGTGCACAAGAAATCTCTGATTCTATTCAATGTATTGTGAAATTAGTACAAAGTTCTGAATTCGGTACAGAACTTAAATTATTAAAAGAAAGAAAACCCTTACCAAGCAATAGTAAATTATTATCCTTAAATGTGTTTTTAGATTCGAGTAATATAATTCGAGTTGGTGGTCGTTTGTCACAACATCAGACATTAAGTTTTGATAGAAAGTATCCTATGCTACTTCCGAAAAATCATATTATTACTAAGTTATTGATAAATCATGTCCATGAACAACATCTACATGCTGGTACACAGCTAGTACTTTCTATATTACGCCAACAGTACTGGTTTGTGAATGGTCGTTCTACTGTACGACAAGAGCTCCACAAATGTGTGCTTTGCAAACGCCTTAAATCTCAAGCTTGTCAACAAATGATGAGAGACCTTCCCGTTGACAGAATCACCCCAATTCGTCCATTTTCCAAGGTGGGTTTAGACTTTGCAGGACCCTGTTTAACTAAATCAAATTTGCCAAGAAGTAAGATCAAAATTAAATCTTATATAGCAGTATTCGTCTGTATGTGCACTAAGGCGGTACACCTTGAGTTGGTATCAGACTTGTCTGTGCAAGCCCTGCTAGCAGCCTTGAAGCGATTTATCGCGCGTAGAGGTCTGCCGTCCGATGTATATTCAGATAACGGCAAGAACTTCACAGGTTTGGCTAATCAGTTAAAGCAGCTATTTCAATATTTGAAGGAAAATGAAGTCCAAGAATTTCTTTCGAGCCAGAAAATCAATTGGCATTTCATCCCTCCATCTGCACCACAATTTGGTGGGCTATGAGAGGCAGCTGTAAAGCTTACTAAAAATCACATTCTAAGAGCATGTAAATCTAGTGCATTGAATTTTGAAGAATTAACTACTTTGCTATGTCAAATTGAAAGTTGTATAAATTCAGGACCTTTAACCCCTATGTCTTCGGATCCATCAGATCCACGTGCATTAACTCCAGGACATTTTCTAATAGGAGCACCCCTCCTTGATATTCCAGAATCTTCAAATACCAGAATTCTAACATTGAATGCTCGGTGGCGCTTGATCGAAAAAGCAAAGAATCAATTTTGGTGTAGATGGTCACGTGAATATCTTCAACATCTCCAACAGCGTCCAAAATGGACTACTCCACGAGCTAATCTTCGAGAAGGAGACTTTGTGATTGTTCACGACCGATTTCAGCCCATGAGATGGAAATTGGGCCGCATTCTAAAAACATTTCCTGGACCGGAATATCTTGTACAAGTTGTTTTGATTAAAACAGCTGACGGTGACATCAAGCGTCCCATTTCAAAGGTGTCCCCTCTCCTGCCGGAGGCGGAGGATGTATGATTTCTTATGAGCAGAGACTTTAATACTGAAAGATAGATATAGATGGCAGCACTACGAGAATTGAAAATGACTGGTTTTCTCTGCCTTAAAAATAGAAGACTTTATTCAATTTTTATTCTTATAATTTTAACTCTTTTTTAATTTTAAAATTCCTATTATAATTTTTCTGTATTATATGCATATTAATCTTGTTTCATTTTCTTTTATTAGATAAATTTGTTTCTGTATTTTTCTGCTTTTGTGCGGAGCTGTGTTCCAAGTTCAGAATGTTATGCTTTTGATTCGTGAGGTGTGTGGTTAAAATCTCAATCTAATTCTGTTCAATTAAAAATATGAAAAACCAGTTAATTCGTAATTTCATTCGAGTCAATTCTTATTCTTTAAGTGTTTTTTTGTTAATATCAGCTCATCAAGTAAGCAGTCAATGTTCCTGAGTTATAATTAAGTGTTTCATAAATCCATTTCGAACGCAACTGGAGTCTGAATCAAGAAATCAAAGGTACTTTTTTTACTCAATTTTATTCTATTTAATAAAAGGAAAACTGTATTCTATTCGTTTTAAATCTACACAATTACACTAGATTAATTTTGAACACAATTATTCTAATTGTTAAATAAATAATATCACATGTAAATTTACAACTAGGCGAAAAATGTCCGGACCAGGATTCGAACCAGGGATCTCTTGGCTGAAGCCCCCAATGCTCTACCATCTGAGCTATCTCGGACGAATCTGGTTGAACTTTTCCACCCAGCTAACCCAATTGATTATATCATCTGGACTGAAACCAGGTTCAGCTCAACAGAATAAATCGCAGTTAATGGAACTCTATAAATCGCTGGATATGTAATTACACTAGATTAATTTTGAACACAATTATTCTAATTGTTAAATAAATAATATCACATGTAAATTTCCAACTAGGCGAAAAATGTCCGGACCAGGATTCGAACCAGGGATCTCTTGGCTGAAGCCGCCAATGCTCTACCATCTGAGCTATACCAGACGAATCTGGTTGATCTTTTTCACCCAGCTAATCTAAT
Source organism: Maratus speciosus (assembly GCA_963932465.1). Classification (NCBI taxonomy): domain Eukaryota; kingdom Metazoa; phylum Arthropoda; class Arachnida; order Araneae; family Salticidae; genus Maratus; species Maratus speciosus. The sequence goes on from OZ010789.1 coordinate 403,552,155, forward strand.
TGATTATAGCATCTGGATGCTATAATCAATATGAATTAGAAGAAAAAATAGTATCAATACTTAACAGATTGCATTAAAACACTTCTTTCATTTATTAAAAGAACTAACCAAAAAGAAATTGCCCTAGCAATTTTGCGGCTTTACTTTAAAAATGAGTTAGTTAACATGGCAGAAAGTTTTGAGAGAAATTGTGTCAGAAAGATTTGGGCTGTTTGAGTAGTGCACTTGAGAGCTGCCTTATGGCAACTTTTGAAATTTCTTTTTCGAAATTACAATATTGGTCAACCTTTTTTTTTTTTTTGGAAAGTTCTATCAGATTTATTGGAAACTTCTCACATTGCCGTCACACTTTCATTGTATTTTTTTGCGTCCATGTGTCCAATCAGTACTGCGGTGGCTCAGAAAGACCCTGCGAGCATCGGTAAAGACTCAAATGCAAGGCCTTGAGCGTAGAAATAGAAAATAAATAATTGAATAAACATTTTTACATAAAGTAATACACATTTGTCAAAATTTAAAAAATTAAATATACTAATAAAAAATAAAATAAATTAACTTCTGCCTATAAAACACCCTCTGTCTTATAGCCATTTTTAGCTGCATCGGGTCATCCTGAAAAAGAGATATCTGATATTTATTAATTTAACCCCCCTATTAACTGCAATGCTGTTCACGATTTACTAATATACGAACATTTTATTTAAATTGCTTTTTCTTAACGCTATCTAATAATGCTAACATGGACAATTTATACGGCTCAAGCATTTACTTTTTAATTACGCGACTGAAAAGAAGAGTTATGTGTTTCACGCGTATCTGTGTATGTGGATTTCTTTATACCCTCGAAACATCGCAACGGCTGAATGGATTTTCATGAATGAGGTCTCTATCGATTCGTCTTAATCTTCCGATGGTTATACAATAGGTTTTGTTTTTATAAATTCAAAATGGCGGTCGTAAAATAAAAAATGGCGGTAGAGACGAAAAAAAAATTTACGCACCCTATTGAGTGGCATATTATTGGATAGGTCTTTCAAAATGAAGACGATGTTTCATTAACCATTCTGTAGTCAGAAGTTAAATATTACACAACCTGGAAAAGTTGTGTACTTTGGATCGCTACCTTTACTGTAACTCTAACCTTCATGATAGGCATCTATAGGCCTCATCAAAAGAGTGTTTGTAGATAGGAACTAATAATTAAACACAGCATAAAAGTCATCAATACATGTAAATAAAAAAAAAAGGTAAGTAATATAAAAAATAGTTTCATATTGATGAGAAATATTTAATTAGTTCGCTTTTTACGCAGTCGGGTTTTTTGATTTTTTAAATTTAATATATTATTTTCTTTACTTATTAGTTATGAAATTCGAACATTTTACGTAAAAAGAAATGTGCTCATTTATTATTACTCTAACTCATTTCTTAATAAAGCAAGTACCGTTACTGGACCTTGAAGGGCGCATATTCCCGGTAACTTGCACAGGCTCTATCCCACACTCTGTGGCCCTGCTTCACTGTACGGAGCTTTCATTATTTATTAGTAAAAGAAATAAATTTTGTTGCATTAGTAACCATTTTAACAAGATTTAAATGTAAATTGAAAAATAAACAAGATCTTAATGAAAACACTGTGATGTAGAATGTTAAAAAATATATCAAACGTAGAATATTGATTTTGTGAAAACATTTTATTTAAAATTTATAACAGATATCAGTGAAATTAAATGTTTTTCCTTCATGTCATACAGTATTTATTTCAAAGGCGTGTTTTTTCCATTTATTTATATGAAAAATGAAAAAACTTACTTTAAAAGATACAAAACAAATAGGTGTTGCTATCCAACGTACAATTTATACACAAGTTTAACATAAAACTCTACGTTTCGGTTTATTCTTTAAAACCTTCATCAGGAGAAAATTTTCTGAAATATAAATCGACAACAAACTCTTTACATGCTACATTACATGCGCACAAATGTCGATGACATTTTTATTATCTGGGAAGATGGGAAACAATCCTTAGAAAAATTTTTTGACGAAATTAACCAACTTGATAACAATATTAAGTTCACGATGGAGTTAGAAAACAATAACTCGCTTCCTTTTCTTGATGTTCTCCTTATTAAAGAAAACAATTGTTTAAAACGGAAAATTTTCCGGAAATCTATGAAATTAAACAATGTTATTCCCGTCACTGCAGCTGCCCCATGGAATTATAAGATTGCAGCATTTAGGTCATTTATCCAGCGTGCCTTACTTGTTTGTTCCGATGAATTTTTGGATGATGAAATCAATTTCATCGTTAATATTGGATTATGTCATGGTTTTAATTCAAGCCTTATCTATAAATTGGTTGATAAGTATAAAGTTTCCGTTTATCCCCCCTCCCCCAAATTTAATCAAGTTTACCGAAAGGTTCCTTATTTTCCTATCCTATTTGAAAAGTTAAAAAAGTCTTTCATGAAATTCAACATTCAACTTGTTGCCTCTAATTCTATGACTTTGTTTAATCTCCTGTGTAAAAAAATAGATCCAATTCCTTTTTCATCTTTTTCTGGGGTGTATGAAATTCCCTTTAAATTTTCTGATGGGACCACCTCGTCCTATATTGGTATGACTAAACGTCGATTTTTCGAAAGATTGCAAGAACATAAAAACGATTTGAAGTTTCGTAAATTTTCTACAGCACTCTCAAGAAGCTACCATAAAGGACTCATTTCATTTATAGACTTTGACCATGCTAAAGTTATTTCCAAACAAGTTATTCCGCGCAATGCTATTATTCGTGAATCTTTAGAAATTCGTCTAAGAAACCATGAAGTGTGTAATGATAATGTTTCCTTTCACATACCAGAAATATGGCTTTCAATTTTGAAAAGTCAATGAAAATTCCATTTTTTCAGCTAGTCTTTCTTCGTTTGCATCTTTGATTAAAAGATGGCGCCACTGAACTCTTTATTTGGGAGTAAGAGGTTTCCGTTAGAATGTTTTGAATTTTGAATTGATTTCAAAATGTAGCATGTAAAGAGTTTGTTGTCGATTTATATTTCAGAAAATTTTTCTCCTGATGAAGGTTTTAAAGAATAAACCGAAACGTAGAGTTTTATGTTAAACTTGTGTATAAATTGTACGTTGGATAGCAACACCTATTTGTTTTGTATCGATATTACAACGTAAAGTCCTTTATTATTATTACTTTAAAAGACTTTGGTAGAATTCATGGTGAGGTGAAAATGTGTAATATACTATCATAACGGGATAATATATAAAATTTAAGAAATAATATTTCTTTTTAAATGTATGCGTAATGAAATTTTTATTAAATTTAATATCATCCATAATTCTAAATGAACTTTTAAGATTATAAATAGATTCTGCAAAGCAAAAGTAGTTAATTACATTGTCATGCAATTTGATTTGTTCAAAAACGTCTGAAAATTATCTGTGGTTAAATATATTTGAGCTGTGGAAATAGTATTATATACATTATTACTAGATTTTCGAAATATAATAGGAACTGTGCTGAAACAATCTGTACTGATAATAAAATTATATTTTATAAGCAAAAGAATTTTTTTTTTTTGTATTAGTAATCATTTTAATGAGACTTAAATGTAAATTGAAAAATAAACATCTTATCAAAAAACTGTGATGTAGAATGTTATTAATTCTAAATTATGTTCCAAGTTATTTCTAAAAAACTAAATCTGTGGCTGTACGATCTATGAAGGATCAGGGCTTACAGTGCCTAACTCTGTTTACTTGACCCTGGGCCCCGAGGTGCTATGCAGCATGTTCCCCGGCCAGGTGGTCAACTCAACGCGAGAGCCCTCGGTTTTTAGTTCCTAAGCAAGCTTGATAATCATTTTATGGACACCCAATTGATGAAAGGTTGAGTGAGCCTTGCCTAGCCGGGAACAGAACTCGCGACCTGTAGCGTGGCAGACAGCTGTGCTGACCACTACGCTATTGGTATTCTAAGTTATTATATTTCTAAGTTATTATTTCTAAGTTGTTATATTTAATGTACCTATTATTTCTCAGCAATCTGGCCCTGTTAAACATCATTTGAGAACCGAAGTTTCAAAAATATTATTGCGGACAAAACTTTGTGAGCTTATAAATTGGGTGCATAGTTATGAAGTCTTACAGGATATTGCTTCTGACACATATGTAGTAGTTACAAGAGCTGACAAGGGACTATTGGCAGTTATTCTTAACAAAAAAAGATTATATTAATAAATATCTCGATCTTCTTAATGATATATCTACTTATACAGTAGTTAATAAAGACCTGACTCCTTCCATCCAAAAAAACCTCAACACGCTTGTGAGTAACTTGACTAAATCAGATAAAATAACTGCCGATATCGCAAAACAACTACGATGTTACACTGGATCCGTCACAAGATTCTACGGACTTCCAAAAATTCACAAACATGGCTATACACTAAGACCCATCATAGATTTCACACGTTCACCTATTTAAAGTCTATCAACATATCTGACATCTCTTCTCAAACCCTTAACAATGTATTCTCAATATAGTGTGAATTCTTCAGTTAGTTTCCTGTTAGATCTTAGGAATTTTGTATACCCCCCCCCCCCCAATAATATAATGGCTTCTTTCGACGTTGCATCCTTGTTTACTTTTATCCCAATAGACTTCACATATTCTGGTATTGAAGAACTCTGGTCTGATAATAACTCTGATTTGAAGAATAAACAGAGAAACTATTGTGAAGCTGTTTAAATTCTGTATGACATCAAATTGTTTTACTTTCAATGATCGATTCTTTAAGCAAGTTAATCGGACGGCGCACAGTGGAATATTTGACCCGAAATCCTGGTCAAAAATATTTTTCTATGTGGGGTGACTGAGCCATTGTTGTTCATCAAATAAGGTCGGTGCTACGGAGTTTTTATAATATTTCCTTCCTTTTAAATTTTAGAAGTAAACTAACATGATTGTTACAATCCTTAATGAATCTCCTATAATGGGCAAAAATGAAATCTGCTGAAATTAAATAGCAACAAAATTATAAGTAAATACTTTCTTTAATTGCCATTTACCCAGTAGTTGATCAATCGAAATAATCAGTCAAAAATTCAAAAATGAATCTTTCAAATATCATGCTTAAGCTGTGGTTAACAATAACTCATATAAAACTATTATTTGAAATAAGCAAGATGGAATTGGATTATTTTAACTTAGCGTAATGGTCTCCTACTAATTAAAAACTAAATTTTTACATTTTCTAATTTAAAAAAAAAATCATAAAATAGCTTCTCTTACAGCAGGCACCTGACAGCAATGTGATAACAGGTGCTCCAACATTCAAACAAAAATATTATGTCCCATGCTAGGTGTAAAAATCATTTCCGGCTGAAATGGTGCAATATTTCAAAAATCTGATCAACTACTGGAGGAATATCAACCGCTGGAGCAGTCACCCTAAATATAGCCCGATTGCCCTGAAATTCTTAGATATTATTGAGTATCACTATGGCATGTTTGGAATTGTAAATGTATTCTATAGCATTTACAGTTCATTTACAGAGACACTCAAAAGAATTCCCTTACATTATGGACTATGGGAAAAATCGTTTGCTCTGCATTTTAATGATATCACACTATTTTAAACGTACTGAAATTTATATACATCACTGAGGTGTACTAAGGCACTTATTGTAGAATATGGTGTGCATAGAATATATCGTTCATTTACAGGGACACAGAAAAGAATTTGGCTGAAGAAAACTTTAACTATTGAAGTCTATGACCAATAATTGCAGGAAGTGCGTTTGTTGTTGTGATATGCGTTTTTAAATTGAACTGTTTTATTCTTTAAATATTACTTGGTGTAGATATATTCTATAGATGATATACAGGGCTGCACAAAAGTTCTCAAGTGCCTTTCCGTGTTGTCCGTAACAATGTTTTCAAAATTTATAATAAATTTAAAAGAAAATATTATTTTTGATAATTTTCTATTAAAAAAACAAATAGGGGAAATTGTTCTAAAATGTCATACCCTAAGGAAAAAATGCTTTTACTCATACAAATTTTGTGTTGTGACTTTTATTTTTTACAAACTAACTTCGAAAAGTATACAAAATGCAGTGGTACCTTTAAAAAAGTAACAAATAAAGTCACAACGTCATAATAACCATTTCTATAAAATGCTGCACTATGCCTTTTTTTCTATAGTGGTGTCCTTAAATGACACACCCATAAGTTGCTATTAATTGTACTTGGCGACATCACAAATACATTTTTGCTTACGGAAAAAGACCGACATACTCATTATGTGATCATTTTGAACATTTAAGACATTTTTTCGACTTTTCTTTCGGTTTTGAGTGATTGAATAAGTCATTGCAATAAAGACATGCTTCATCATCATCATCTGCAGAAAGATGCATGTCTTTGTCGTCATCATTAGATCTAACAAAGCGGATTTTCTTTTGAGCCTGTGGAGCTGCACGCCTTGATTGAGAGTTATATTTCTCAGTAGCTTTTGCCTTCGCTTCGGCAGTATTAGGACTGCTAGTCAGATTAGTGTATCTTCATGCTTCTTCTTTTTAGAGGATGACCTTACATAAAGTGCACAGTGAAGTGGAGGCACATAGAGTGGTCTTATAAATGAAGATGAGGTGCACAATGAAGTGCAGGCAGATAGAGTGGTCTTATAAATGAAGATGATGAACTTGAAGATGCTAACTATTGAAAAAGATACATACGTCTTTGAGTATCAGAAACAGATATTGTCGGCGCTGGGGTTGAAGTAGGAGATATTAAAGCTCTGAAAATTGAAGGATTAGGCCTACATAGGCTGTTATCTCTAGAACTAATATTGCTGTCGTTGCTTTCCTTAATTTCCAGTAGGCCTTGTCAAAACTTAAACACAGTAAACATGATCGGGGAAGATGTCTGTCTTCGTGGGATAGATTCCATTTTTTTCAAAAATGGCAAGTCATTGTACCTATAATCACCATATTATATATACAGAGGCAGTATTCGAGATCACATGTACTTAAAAATTTTTGCATATAGAGAAAACAATCTAGAAAGAAATAAGTCCTCACTTCAAACTTCAGATATGTAATCACTAAAATGAAACAGAGAAATTTCCCCGGTGAAATTTCTGACGAAGATGTAAACAATAACTTTCTAAATAATGGAAAATGTAAACTTCAAAACTTCGCCATTAAATGCTTAATGTTGCTAATCGATTGCACAACATAACTGTGTATCGTTAAGTGATGTCCTCTATGGACAATAGTAAGAAACATAAGATATGTCATTTTTCGCAAGACTGTCATTTTGGGACAGATTCCCCTACTAAAATTAATGATTTAAACAGGCTGTTTAAACTGTTAAAACAGGCATTTCGAAAAAACATATAATTCATAATCTATTACAATATGTTTTTAGGAAAAAAATGAATCTTGAATGAAGCTAACAGATTTTTCTTTTCTTAATGATGATAAAAAATTGTATGAAACAAAATTTTAAAAGGAACTAAGAATAATTATAAAAGTGATGTCTTGAAGTAATCTTAAAATGCACACGACCAAAAGCTATCTCATCCTAATTTAAAATTTCTTTTTCTTCGAAATAAAAAAAACAAACAGTAACAATAAGGTCTTTAGAAATTTATAAAAAACGTTCAAATAAAAGTAAACATAACTTTTTTTGCTAGTTTTAATCATTCTTCAGCTTTTTAATTTTAATCTTTATGTGAAAGTTTTGCAAAAGACAAAAACTTTTTTTTTGACCCTGGGCCCCGAGGTGCTATGCAGCATGTGCCCCGGCCAGGTGGTCAACTCAACGTGAGAGCCCTCGGTTTTTAGTTCCTAAGCAAGCTTGATAATCATTTTATGGACCCCGAATTGATGAAAGGTTGAGTGAGCCTTGCCTAGCCGGGAGCAGAACTCGCGACCTGTAGCGTGGCAGACAGCTGTGCTGGCCACTACGCTATTGGTATTCAAAGTTATTATATTTCTAAGTTATTATTTCTAAGTTGTTATATTTAATGTACCTATTATTTCTCAGCAATCTGGCCCTGTTAAACATCATTTGAGAACCGAAGTTTCAAAAATGTTATTGCGGACGAAACTTTGTGAGCTTATAAATTGGGTGCATAGTTATGAAGTCTTACAGGATATTGCTTCTGACACATCTGTAGTAGTTACAAGAGCTGACAAGGGACTATTGGCAGTTATTCTTAACAAAAAAAGATTATATTAATAAATCCATCGATCTTCTTAATGATATATCTACTTATACAGTAGTTAATAAAGACCTGACTCCTTCCATCCAAAAAAACCTCAACACGCTTGTGAGTAACTTGACTAAGTCAGATAAAATAACTGCCGATATCGCAAAACAACTACGATGTTACACTGGATCCGTCACAAGATTCTACGGACTTCCAAAAATTCACAAACATGACTATACACTAAGACCCATCATAAATTTCACACGTTCACCTATTTAAAGTCTATCAACATATCTGGCAACTCTTCTCAAACCCTTAACAATGTATTCTCAATATAGTGTGAATTCTTCCCTTAGTTTCCTGTTAGATCTTAGGAATTTTGTATACCGTCCCCCCCCCCCCCAATAATGTAATGGCTTCTTTCGACGTTGCATCCTTGTTTACTTCTATCCCAATAGACTTTGTATATTCTGGTACTGAAGAACTCTGGCCTGATAATAACTCTGATTTGAAGAATAAACAAAGAAACTATTGTGAAGCTGTTTAAATTCTGTATGACATCAAATTGTTTTACTTTCAATGATCGATTCTTTAAGCAAGTTAATCGGACGGCGCACAGTGGAGTATTTGACCCGAAATCCTGGTCAAAAATATTTTTCTATGTTGGGTGACTGAGCCATTGTTGTTCATCAAATAAGGTCGGTGCTACGGAGTTTTTATAATATTTCCTTCCTTTTAAATTTTAGAAATAAACTAACATGATTGTTACAATCCTTAATGAATGTCCTATAATGGGCAAAAATGAAACCTGCTGAAATTAAATAGCAACAAAATTATAAGTAAATAGTTTCTTTAATTGCCATTTACCCAGAAGTTGATCAATCGAAGAAATCAGTCAAAAATTCAAAAATGAATCTTTCAAATATCATGCTTAAGCTGTGGTTAACAATAACTCATATAAAACTATTATTTGAAATAAGCAAGATGGAAGTGAATTATTTTAACTTAGCGTAATGGTCTCCTACTAATCAAAAACTAAATTTTTACATTTTCTAATTAAAAAAATTCATAAAATAGTTTCTCTTACAGCAGGCACCTGACAGCAATGTGACAACAGGTGCTCCAACATTCAAACAAAAATATTATGTCCCGTGCTAGGTGTAAAAATCATTTCCGGCTGAAATGGCGCAATATTTCAAAATTCTGATCAACTACTGGAGGAATATCAACTACTGGAGCAGTCACCCTAAATATAGTCCGATCGCCCTGAAATTCTTAGATATTATTGAGTATCACTATGGCATATTTGGAATTGTAAATGTATTCTATAGTATTTACAGTTCATATACAGAGACATTCAAAAGAATTCCCTTACATTATGGACTATGGGAAAAAATAGTTTGCTCTGTATTTTAATGATATCACACTATTTTAAACGTACTTAAATTTATATATGTCGTAAGCCTTCGACATGTACATCACTGAGGTGTACTAAGGCACTTATTGTAGAATATGGTGTGCATAGAATATATCGTTCATTTACAGGGACACAGGAAAGAATTTGGCTGAAGAAATATTTAACTATTGAAGTCTATGACCGATAATTGCTGGAAGTCCGTTTGTAGTTGTGATATGCGTTTTTAAATTGAACTGTTTTTTTTTTTTTGTTGTTAAATATTACTTGGTGTGGATATATTCTATAGATGATATACAAGGCTGCACAAAAGTTCTCAAGTGCATTTCCGTGTTGTCCGTAACAATGTTTTCAAAATTTATAATAAATTTAAAAGAAAATATTATTTTTGATAATTTTCTATTAAAAAAAACAAATAGGGGAAATTGTTCTAAAATGTCATACCCTAAGGAAAAAATGCTTTTACTCATACAAATTTTGTGTTGTGACTTTTATTTTTTACAAACTAACTTCGAAAAGTATACAAAATGCAGTGGTACCTTTAAAAAAGTAACAAATAAAGTCACAACGTCATAATAACCATTTCTATAAAATGCTGCACTATGCCTTTTTTTCTATAGTGGTGTCCTTAAATGACACACCCATAAGTTGCTATTAATTGTACTTGGCGACATCACAAATACATTTTTGCTTACGGAAAAAGACCGACATACTCATTATGTGATCATTTTGAACATTTAAGACATTTTTTCGACTTTTCTTTCGGTTTTGAGTGATTGAATAAGTCATTGCAATAAAGACATGCTTCATCATCATCATCTGCAGAAAGATGCATGTCTTTGTCGTCATCATTAGATCTAACAAAGCGGATTTTCTTTTGAGCCTGTGGAGCTGCACGCCTTGATTGAGAGTTATATTTCTCAGTAGCTTTTGCCTTCGCTTCGGCAGTATTAGGACTGCTAGTCAGATTAGTGTATCTTCATGCTTCTTCTTTTTAGAGGATGACCTTACATAAAGTGCACAGTGAAGTGGAGGCACATAGAGTGGTCTTATAAATGAAGATGAGGTGCACAATGAAGTGCAGGCAGATAGAGTGGTCTTATAAATGAAGATGATGAACTTGAAGATGCTAACTATTGAAAAAGATACATACGTCTTTGAGTATCAGAAACAGATATTGTCGGCGCTGGGGTTGAAGTAGGAGATATTAAAGCTCTGAAAATTGAAGGATTAGGCCTACATAGGCTGTTATCTCTAGAACTAGTATTGCTGTCGTTGCTTTCCTTAATTTCCAGTAGGCCTTGTCAAAACTTAAACACAGTAAACATGATCGGGGAAGATGTCTGTCTTCGTGGGATAGATTCCATTTTTTCAAAAATGGCAAGTCATTGTACCTATAATCACCATATTATATATACAGAGGCAGTATTCGAGATCACATGTACTTAAAAATTTTTGCATATAGAGAAAACAATCTAGAAAGAAATAAGTCCTCACTTCAAACTTCAGATATGTAATCACTAAAATGAAACAGAGAAATTTCCCCGGTGAAATTTCTGACGAAGATGTAAACAATAACTTTCTAAATAATGGAAAATGTAAACTTCAAAACTTCGCCATTAAATGCTTAATGTTGCTAATCGATTGCACAACATAACTGTGTATCGTTAAGTGATGTCCTCTATGGACAATAGTAAGAAACATAAGATATGTCATTTTTCGCAAGACTGTCATTTTGGGACAGATTCCCCTACTAAAATTAATGATTTAAACAGGCTGTTTAAACTGTTAAAACAGGCATTTCGAAAAAACATATAATTCATAATCTATTACAATATGTTTTTAGGAAAAAAATGAATCTTGAATGAAGCTAACAGATTTTTCTTTTCTTAATGATGATAAAAAATTGTATGAAACAAAATTTTAAAAGGAACTAAGAATAATTATAAAAGTGATGTCTTGAAGTAATCTTAAAATGCACACGACCAAAAGCTATCTCATCCTAATTTAAAATTTCTTTTTCTTCGAAATAAAAAAAACAAACAGTAACAATAAGGTCTTTGGAAATTTATAAAAAACGTTCAAATAAAAGTAAACATAACTTTTTTTGCTAGTTTTAATCATTCTTCAGCTTTTTAATTTTAATCTTTATGTGAAAGTTTTGCAAAAGACAAAAACTTTTTTTTTTACTTATGTAGCTTCGTTAATTAAAAAATATGCATCTGTAAATATTGCTAAACTTTACTGTAATTCCCTTTAGCATTTTATTTTAAAATTAACTTTTGAAACATTGATTTACAAGTGGCATTGACTATACAAAAAGTGGATATTTTATTAGTAATATTACAGAAAACACACCATCAATATATATTGTAATAAATAAGAACGTATTCTACATAGTCGTACATACGTTTACAATATAACAAATAAAAACAAAAATCATTAAATAATAAAAAATTAATAAAAAAATCATTAATTAATAAAATAAATAAAAATTTATTAATAGTAATCTTAATGATAGAAATTTTTGTATTCTAATTTTACATCGTTCTTACAGTTTTCAGCAATTTTCGCCTCATTTACATGGGTCTTACTTCAGATTTGTTCTAAGATTTTTATAATGACATTTTTAAAAGGTTTTTTTCATTGCATCTTGAATTTGCTAATATTTTTTTTATATCTTTTCAACTTCAAATACAGAAAGGAATATGAAATAATAAAATTTACAGAGGTTATTCACGCATTTCTATAATGATTTTGACTTTCTCTATGACTTAAACTAAGACCTACATATATGGCATCAATTCGGAAAAGGGATTATTTATCGTCTGCATCATAAAAAATGTTCTTTGCCTTAAAATGTTGCTGGGAAAAATAAAATGGATGGAGGGGTATGCATTCGCGCTTTACGAAGACAAATGCGATTATACGATTATTAAAAAAACTGTGAAAAGCATCATTTGAATATCTCTACATGTACAATAAGTGACTTAATTTATAAAAAAGGGAAAGAAACATTTGACTAAAAGATTAAACAAGTTGGAAATTGCTCGTCAAACGTGGCAAATGAGGTGCGTTCGTACTATAACAAGTTTTATAATTATTTTTTGCACCCAAATTGTACTAAATGTATAATTGTTTGCACTTCATAAAGTACATAGTCCTTAACATCATTAAAATACACTCCCAATAATTTTTTTCCCATTCCCCGAACACTTTTGACTGTCCCTGTAATTAAACTATACATCCGATTTTCCTAAAATTTGAAATGGCTCGACAAAATTTTGCAACAATTATATCTTTAAAATTTCAGACCATTCGGAAGGCTGTAACATCATTAAAATGCACTTGCAATAATTTTTCCCATTGGCCGTAATGTAAAGAAAAATTTTGACTGTCCCTGTAATTAAACTATACATCCGATTTTCCTAAAATTTGAAATGGCTCGACAAAATTTTGCAACAATTATATCTTTAAAATTTCAGACCATTCGGAAGGCTGTAACATCATTAAAATGCACTTGCAATAATTTTTCGCATTGGCCGTAATGTAAAGAAAAACGTTTGACTGTCCCTGTAATTAAACTATACATCCGATTTTCATAAAATTTGAAATGACTCGACAAAATTTTGCAACAATCTTATATTTCAAATTTCAGACCATTCGGTTGGGTAGTTTTTGCTCTGTTATATGCGGACAGACAGACGGACGGACAGACGGACGGACTGAACGACGACTATAGGTGCTACGTATTTATATAATTACGAAAGCACCTAAAATGCATACTCAACAAATGTACGTTTACCACGCTTATTACATTTAAAGTCACATCTCATATTTTAAAAGAAAATTAAACGCCCTAAAGAACTATCGCAAAATCTTTAAACATCTATCTCTATAGAAACTCTACTCAAAATTATAACATCTGATATAAAGTTAATAATAATAATAATAATAATAACAATAATAATAATAAAGTGACCTCCTAAGAAACTAATCCCAGCTAATCCCAATGCGCAACCTCATACTCAACTATAGCACATCTGATATTATACGACTAGGCTATGTTGCCTAGCACAGAAAAGAAAATATAGATGAAACATATACGAGCGATCTCCAGATGTAGGAACTACTCGATGAGGACTTTCTTCGCTGTGATCAAAATATAACATTTCAGTTTTTCCTTTCAAACTTTCTTCGATCAACAATGTCTTTCGTTGGAATATCATACAATTTCGCGTTTCCCTCCGTCACCGCGTCTTTTCAGCAATTTTGCAGATACACACTGACATCTAGAATTCAAATTTTACACAATAAAAAACTGTGTCGCCAAAATTTGAAATTCAGTTATTAGGTAGATTTCGTATTAAATACTACCTATTGGCGTCGTTCCTATGTTGGAATTTCTGAAAAATTTTTGCAGATCTACACCGATCATGACCCCTAGAGCCCAAACCACCCTCAGTAAAAAACTTTATCTATCTATCTATCTATGTATGTATGTATGTATGTATGTATGTATGTATCTATCTATGTATGTATGTATCTATCTATATATATCACTTTCTTCTGGACACGATAACTTCCACAATTCTGCACCAATCTCTTCCAAACTGATACATAAAATCAAGGGGCATAAAATCTCGGTCAAGTTCGTTAATGGGCAAAATCGGACCAAAGGGATGGAAATAGGGAGGGGTTTTGTGAAAACCGAAAACCCCCCATAACTTCTTAATTTTTGTACATATCGAATCAGTTTAAAGTTTTTATTACTTCTAAAAATAGGGCCAACAATTTATGTATCACAGATTTTTCATAAAGTTAAAAATGGGCTCAAGGGTCGCAAAAAATAGGATTTTTTGGGGAAAAAAATTCATAACTTCGTCAATTCTCAAGATATCAAATCCAATTAAATTTATCATGAATCTCCTTAACATTATCTAGAACTTTTATATTCACAAGTTTTTGATAGGACCAATTCGTACCGAAAAAAAATTAAAAACGAAAACAAAAAGGGCGTTTGAAGAAGAAAAAAATCCATAACTCCGTCAATTCAAAAGATATAAAATCTCCATGAATTTATCATATATCTTTTTAATATTGTCTACAACATTTATGTAGACAAGTTTTGGATAGGACCAATTCTTACAGCAAAAACAAATGAAAAATACATAGCGGTTGAAGAAAAAAATCATCTTAGTAAGGGTGTATTCAAATCCAAACTGCTTATTTTCTGACTCATTTTACAATTCATTTTTACTCTCAAATACTTCCGATTGGTACATTTTCTTACTCAGAAACTATATAATGTTCCGTAATGGTCAATTTTTTGATAGAGGCAGATTATATTTTAAAACATGCTGGCAAAGTGGGCCTTTTGAATCGAATTTCCCGAAGCGGATTGTGTTGGACAAATCATCGTATTAAGGGAGTATTCAAATCCAAACTGCTTATTTTCTGACTCATTTTTAAATTCATTTTTGTTCTCAAACGCATCCAATTGGTAGATTCGCTTATTCAGAAACTATATAATGTACCGTAATGATCGATTTTTTTACAGAGGCAGAATATATTTCAAAAAATGATGTCAAACTGGGCATGTTGAACGGAATTTCCCGAAGGTATTGTGTTAGAAACGAAAAATATTGTCTTACTGAGAAAATAATTGTTTATATATCAAGTTTTAATTAATTGAACGAAAATTAAAAACACAGGTCGCTTATAAATCTCTTCAAAAATCACGTCAACAAGTTTCATGTTTATCCTATTAAAAATGAATCTGGAGTTATGCTAGAAAATTTCGAGTTGAGCATGGAAAAGTATTTTTTTAATACCGCCCTAACATGATTCTGATAAAACCAGTTATTATATAAAAATAAAATAAAAACTCGTCAAAAGCGGCCAGATAAAATTGTTAAAGTGGGTTTACCTCTAATCATGATTTCGTTTTTGTTTGTGAAATTAGTATACTTAACTTCGAAATCTACCTCCGCCTGTAGGCCGGGCCGGCAGGGATTTTTCCTCTTTTCGATATGTAACACTTACAATCAAATTATTTTTAGAAATAAGTAAGGGAAAGAATTTTACACTAAACATTCAAATCTTCATACTTTCGAATTTAAAGTAAATCGTAATATTTTTTTTTTTATTTAAATGATTTTAGTACACAGTAGACCGAACATAGCTCGGTAGTTTTTTTTTTTTTTTTAATATTTATTTTGTTTTAGTAAATGTAGAAATGTGATATATACTATCCGCAAAATATCAATAAGTTGCGGAGACTATAGCGGAATTTTCGTTAATGCGTCTCCTCTTAAGACGTATCTCCGGTTAATGTGGACAGTTTCATTTCCCCATCATATTTTAATTAATATTAAAGGCATCGTTTATTGCGGATTTCGGTTAGAACAGATGAAAAATGTCCTCCCTTGGAAGCCCACGAACGGTTGTTCACTGAATATTCTTATCTACCGCTCGTAGTCTTAGCACGGTTGAAAGTGAAAAGTCAGAGAAAATGACGTCATAGTGGTGCAAAAGTGATGATGTTTAAGTTTTAAATATAAAAATAATTGATTTCTTTTCAATATGTCATTTTTTCTGGGGAAAGGGGAATGTAGAATTTTCATTTTGAATTCCAAAACGATAATTTGAGTACCTAAAATACATATTAAAAAAAAATTATACATCGCAAGGGAGTTTGTATTGCCATTTAAAAAAAGATAAACTTTTTTTTACGTATGCGATTATGTTAGTCATATACTGAGTGCCACTCTCCATGTTTTATAAACACTGAATTTATTATTCTTCAACAATTGTTGTCTACGTCTATGTCAATAGTTTGGCAACAAATGTGAGCTATTTTGTAAATATGAGGTAAGTTTGACAGCAAAATTCTCTTGCTTTTAAAACTGCTGCTAGTTTTGCGCCATGGTCTATTGTCATTGCATCAAACTACAGCACTGTTTAAAATAATATGGTAGTGATGTTAAATATAGGAAAAGTATAAGAGCATCTATCTATCAAGAAATGTTAGCATATTTGCAGAATGTTTATAAAATATTTAAATTCACCAAATTAACATTTGATAAAATAAATTTATTTTATTTGAGTACTATTTGATTATCCCGTCGATCAATTTCGCCTTACAATTCGCCAAATTATACCAATTGCCGTAATTTTTATTTTAAATAACGAACAAACAAATAAATTAATAAAACCTTAATGAAACTACAAGTAAAAAGTCGAGTTAAAAGTCATTTGATGACGTAATAAACATGTGTATGGTGTTTAATATCAAGTGAATGCGACATTTATGATCATCCATTATTGGCATTTAATCTTATAGTTTGGCGATAGTTTTTCTGTCGACAGGAAATCAAGTAGTATCTTTATTTGTTCTAGTCAATTAAAACGAATTTTACTGTATTCAGGACCCAGCTATTTCGTACTGGATCTAGTATACTTGACAAACCGATTGTTTAGTTGACAAACTGCGTTTTATAGTGTTGATAATCAGTGAGCAGCAGTATTGGCAAGAATTCCGATTACGGAAGATAAAAGATTTTCGATTTTTTTTTTCAAATTTCCCGAATTGTTTAATTTTTTCTTTCTTTGTATCCCAAATACTACCTTCTTACCAAATTTCAAATTTCTAGGGCTGCAGGATGTACCTCAGATTTTTGTTGATCTGTGAGTCAGTCAGTCAGTGTCGAAAAAGCGAAACTTTGATTTCATATATTTTCTGAATTAGAAAAGATAGAAACGCGGAAATTTAAACATTTGCTTTGGCTTGAAGAGTGCTTTTAGAAAAACAAAGTTTCAAGTTCCTGGGAAATTCCAGCGCAGGGATATGGGACTGTCAAAAGTACCCTGAGTTGCTTCCAGAAAAGGATGCTTACGGCTGTGTTTTCTCGACTTGGCAGGGGCACTGCCGTGCTCCCAAATAATAATAATAACAATAATAATAATAATAAGGTGTTCACTCTTATGCACTCTTTAATCCCTGCATGCAGAGGTAAGTGCTATAATTTTATGTTATAGTAAAATCATGCAAATATTCTTTTGCCTCTCCTGTGAAATTTACTTTTGTCGAAATGTGTCACTTTTCTTGTGGGTGAGCGTTATGTAGTTACAGTTTGTGAGGTTTGGATATGTCTATCAGATTGCAATAGAAAAGGATCGATTTGCTACCGAAAAAGAAGAAAAAAGACTTGCAATGTTGGTTCGGTGAAAAGAAGGAAAGATTTGCTAATGGTTATATGAGTTGTAATTTTTCAACTGGCCGAAAAATGCCCAGGCCTGGATTCGAATCAGGGATTTCTTGGCTGAAGCCTGACATCTGGGCTACCGCGGAAGAATCTCGAGAATCTAATTCATCCAGCTGAGAAAAGTCAATACCTTTTAAAATTGTATAATTCTCGTTATATGTTTGTACAAATGACAAACATAAAAATAGTTGTATAGCACAAAGTTAAACTTTGCACATATGGTTTTGATATGTTAAAAGAAAAATTTATTCAAATATTCATGCAAGGAAATAAAAAAAAATAAATTATGAGATTCTGTTCTGAGAAAATGTTATAGTTGTTCGCAAAAACTTTCAATCACATTTCATACACGAATCTTTCTTTTGAAATAAAAAGTATAGTTTTAAATGTTATATGTTATAAGAAGTTTAATGGGGGACGAAATCCTACGTGTGGTATCTTAAGAAAATATCTGAGAAAACTCAAAGAGACTTGCTAAAGTTCATAGTAAAATAAAAGATGAAAAGTATTTTGGATTTAAAATATAACCACAAATTACGTTTTTTATTACTTTATTTTCGCGGTTGTTCTCAGTTTCATTTTGCTTTTTATTTTAGTATGCACTTATTTATGACAAACTTAAGTAAGAATATTTTTCTTATACATCTATAAAGCGTGCCTGAAACAAAAATAAAAAATAAAAATCACGCATTTTTACGCTTTTTTTCTGTTTTGATTATTGAATAAATTTTGCATTTTATATTTAAATTTAAAATAGTACAAAAAAAAACAGATATCAATAATGCCAAATATAAAATAATTTGTATAAAATTATAAATCGTGATGATGTCATTTGGATCTTGAGATATACAACGACTCTTCATCAGGTACAAAACGGGTTGCATGTAACTAGAAAATGTAGGTAATCTATTATTTGCTTTTTTTTTACAGCTACAAGTGATTTCTTTATCTAATGAAGAATCGTTATGTGTACTTTATCATTTATAATTTATGTTTTTTTTAAGAACACAATTTTATGTTTATAAATTATAACTGTGCATCGGCCAAGGATATTTAAATAACAAACTCTATATTATTGCAATAACGGATTCAATTATTATGCATTCTGTATTCAATATTGTCTATATGACATGAAAATCATATTAATATACTTGCAATTGAAATCAGAAACTTTCTAAATATATTTTGAATGTATGTTACATTCGAAAGTGAAATTCGAAATAACCTACCCATAAATTAAGGACTTGAATCTTTTAAATTTCATCATACAACATTATGCCAATTAAAGGGCTTACAGTGTTGAAATTTCAGTCTTTTCCATGAAAAAATATTTTCATTTTAATATATAATTCTTTTAGTACAATAAATTAATTGATATATGACATAGTCTGATGTTGTAATACTTACAGGCAGTACATATTTTAAATGCAGTGTTATCGTAAAAAAAGTTATATGAACCAATGTGAGCCTCTAGCGACTGTTTCATTCAAAGAAACGGGATGTAATTCGAAATGTGGACGATTTATGACACATTCTTAAGAATGAGATGAAGAATAACAATTGATCTTTCATAGGCACGGTAACAGTAACAAAATTTCAAATGATCACTTTCCCTTACACAAAGGCATTTTTACAATGAAAAACCACAAATGGGATGCGACTTAAAATGAAAGTGTAAAAGACTCATGTATGCTACACGAGAATTTTGGTGACATTGCTATCTATCCTCATTTCGCATTTTCTTGATCTCCATGGTCATCTGAACGCACAAAAATGGGTTTTGATCTCTTAAGGGTACTAATCTGGTGGGAAAGAAAAAAAAGTGGAATACCTTGTTATCCTATAAAAAAATACTAGGTTGAGCAAAAAGTTCTGGATAATTTGTGAAAGTTGCGTTGTTATGCGCAAATTAACAGCACAAGCAACAAGGTCTATTCTCAAAGTAGGACCATCATAGTCCATGACTTTATGCCACCGTTCTGCCAAATTTCGGGTTTGCTGGAAGTACCATGGCGGCTCCTTCGAATCAAAAATCTCTTGACATGCTTCTTCAACTTCATTAAAGGATTCAAATCAACAGCCTTTGAAAAAGTGTTCCATTGATCGAAAGAGGCCATAATCAAATTCCTGAATTCCTATTATAGATATACCACTAGTACTCATATATATGATACACATTCTGGTAACTATTAGATTAAAAATTTCCCAGAACTTTTTGCTCAACCTAATACTTATCCTTCTTGTTCATTCAAATTTGGAAATGTCAACAATATTTTTCTTCAGCATGTAGATAGGAAGGCTCTTTATCCCTCTGTAAGCTCCAAATTTTTATATCTTTTTTCCAGTGATAAGTTGCAAAAGAGTAAAAAATGATTTTTATACATTTTGGAATTTTTTGAATTTTTAGAACAAATTTTAAAATACTCATAAATATCGTTAAAATATTTTTAGGTTACAGAGGTATAAAAATTCTCCCTATCTAGGTGCTGAAAAAAATAGTGTTGAAGTTTCTAAATTTGAATGAACAAGAAGGATAAGTATTTTTTCCCATTGGATAACATGGGATTCCACTTTTTTCTTCCTCATCAGATAAGCCCCGCTTAATGTATTTTTACAATCCAAGTTATGGACGTCGAATCCACCAAGTGTGTATGAAATGCCATTCACCATTAAACGTGATATTCTGCATTTTCTTTAGTCCAAGATTTATTATTCCCACAGTCTGTTGACAGCGATTTGTCATCAGCTGATGGCATCGTAAAAGCAAATGTTTGAAAATTTTGTATTCCGACTAAATCGATTTTTTTTCTGGCGAATGTGAGTTTATTTGTTGCTCTCAGTATTTTCTTTAAGTTGGTTTAAATCACCGCTTCTAGGGCTACAAGTACAATGTCAACGCTATTTATAAATTTCCACTAAGATAGTCATTTTTCGATATAGTTTTTCGGTAACAAAATAATTTTAATTTTAAAATAAATGGGTGTTGCCTTTTCGAAATTTCTATATTTTGCCACTGTAGTTGTAATGTGGGATCTCGATTGTTGGTAGTCATCTAATTCACAAGCCCGTGAATTAAAATGCCAAAATGGCATCCCATTTTTACTTTCTTCTCTCTTCAATAGAAGAAAGTATTGTAATCGAAATTTTTTCGACGGATTTACACGTTTTAGGGGTCAGAGATCACAAAAAACATGTTTATACAAAATGTCTATCTGTCCGTGTGTCCGTATATCCGTGTGTCGCCATTGTACCATCAAAAATTGTATACAATTTTTGCATAATATATACATACTTCATACTTCATAATACATAACTTCATATATGAAGTTATGCTTAGAATTTAACCAATTTTTTTATAAGTTTTTGACTATGGCAAGCAGGTCCTCCATTAATTTGGAAAACATCCGCCGGTAGGGGGGCGCTGTAATAGCGATTTTTGTGCATTTTGAATATTGTACTATCGAAAAGTGTATGAAGTTATGCATAGAATTGAACCAAATTTTTTGTGTATGTTTTTGGCCATGGAAAGACGGTTCTCCCTGAATTTGGAAAAATTTCGCCGGAAGGGGGCGCTGTAATAGCGATTTTTGTGCAATTTTCAATATTGTACCATCCAAAAATTGTATGGAGTTATGCTTAATTCTAATAAAAATACTAATAAAACTAATTATAAGGAAATATTGACATGAGATAGAAGAAAGTTTTGGGATTGGCACATCCAACTAGTTTTTTTTTATCTGCTCGGCCATATAACGCCAACGCTTTTTTTATTATCACTATGTGCTGTGATAAAAACCACAGATATTTCCTGAAAGATGTGAGACAGATTAAGCATTTTAAGGAAACTATATCTAGTAGCAAGATTTCATTGATTATATCTAGGTCAATACTGCACCAATATTTCATTTATAGACATTAAATATGACCAAATATTGGTGTGCTGGCAGTTTGTCAATTTTGGCTCAGTATTGAAGAGAAATATTTAGCCAAAGTCAAGCCAATAAAATTAACATTCGCGGAATATTGGTTTTCATCGGAAACATCTATCATTAATGTAGGATCCTTCGGAAGTAGATACCATTTTTTTTTTAACTTTAAACTTTTGATTATTTATATATAATAATCATACTTCTTGCATTTCAATCTCACTAATTATTTTATTGTGAAACAAAATGCAATAATTACCGTAGCAGTTAGAACGAGTAAGCAAAATTTTATCTTTATAAATACCTAATTACTCTTGGTTTTGAACAAGGTACGATTTATAAAAAACATTCTTACCCGTTGATGAAATACATAGCATTTTTTCCTATGCTGTAACTTGTAAACATATGACTATTTCCATGCGAACTTGTTAGTCTGTTACACAGCTGAAAATCGCTATGCTTGTTGGCCACCGTTATTTTCGAAAAGTTTGCTTCGCCTTATTCAATTGATGAGATATCTCCGACAAAATAAGTCACATTTTTCCGTTCTAAAATACAGGTAGACAAAAATCGTAGTATGTAACAGACATAACAAGTTCGCATGGAAATAGCCATATGTCCTTTTGAAACCGAATTTTAGCAGAATTCTATATACAATAAAACTCAGATTTATTAAATTTTTTGAATTAATATCGCATTTTTTTTCTCCTTAAAATAAATTTTAAGATTGGTATGTGGCACATATTAAAATCATTTTAATTATAATAACAATTATTATTATTATTAGATTTTTAAAGTGGCTATTTTGTACTATTATATCTGACAGGAAGTTTTCTCCTTGAAAAAAATTAAATAGTGTTTTGTAAAAATGTACATATTATATTCAAATTTAGTCATGATAAGTTTTATATATTACAGGCTGAGGAAAACTGAAGTGTATTGTATGAACACAATTCATATTAGATTATTTTACCCTCGTCCAACATTTAGGACAGTTTGTAAAACTTAAATAAATAAACTGTTTGTCAAATTTTAAATTTAATATTTATATTAATACCCTCATTAGAGAAAAATAGCAAATTTTTTGCGAAGACGTTTTTGGTTTTCTATGATTGATAAAATGTTGCCAATTTGAACATTCCACAACACTTTTTTAAATGATTAAATTATATTTTACATGTTTCCCTTGTATATTTATTATTCTTATTGGAGGATGATTTCGCAAATCATTTGATTACTTAAGAACAGAAAAAAGATAAGTAACACAAAAGTATTTTATCTGTTGACTTTATAAGTGCTTTTCTCCAATGAAGATTTCATCCGAAAGAACTTCTTTGACCGAGTGTTGTCATGGAATAAAAGGGTATTGGATGTCGTAGTCTTTTGTTTTTGTTTGAATCTAAAAAAATAAAATAAAGAAAGTTTGGATAATAGATGACTGTTTGAGTACTTTTTCGCATCATTTATTTTGGACGAAATGTAAAGAGACAACTTTATTTCATTTCAAACGAAAATATTTGTCTTCCTAGAAAATGTTTAACAGGGAGCCTTATTTACTAAATTAAATGTGAAAAATAAGATATCCACATATTCAAGGAATAGATATAGATTTTTGAGACGTTGGGATATTCAATAAGTAAGTGTCTATTGTCTTTCAAATAATATAGATTATCACCGAGAATGATATAAACGATTTACTTACTAATTCTGAACAGATCTGTTATTATCTGTGAATTATATTTAAAAAAAAAATATTTTGAATAAATCAGACATGTCCAACTTGTTTGTTCCTGAATTTTACTTTTCTTGATACAAAGTATCGCGATCAGTTTATAAAACTTAATTATTCAGAACACTGTCACCAAACTAATTAATAAACAATATGAAATAAAATGTAGAAGAGAAATTTAAACAAAACTATACCATTTTATTAATAACGTGGTATCTAGAAAGACATGCTTCGCACGTCGCGATGTTTTTATGAATTAGATCCAAAGATGTCAAGTCTCGTACCACTATTTTTTAATAGTGAACTGGTACGAGAGAATGGCGACTATGCAACTAATTCACAAAAACATCTTGTGTGGCATGTCTTTGCAGCACTAGTGGTTAATATTGAAAAAATGTCAAAACCAAATACATAAAATGCATGTTAAGTAAATGATTACTTAATGATTTCATATAAGATGATCATGGTTGTGTATACAGATGCAGAGAATCTCCCCTAGCTGTATTAGTAAATAAAGAGTGGTCTTTTGTCACTTTAAAATGTAAAAAAGCCTATTCTACATTATTAACTGTGGAAATAAAGAGACTTCGCCACGGGTTTTCTCATCACTATCTCAGTATATAATAATTTGCTTGTTTGAATGGTCCCGTCTTCACAATTTGCTTAAAGTTTTTTAAGTGATTTCGTTTATAACGATTGTTCCAAACTTCTTTTCTGGTCATGCCCCAACTAAGAATCTCTTTTTTAGTTTTAAAGTTTGTACTTAATTTGACAAGCGCAATTTTGTTAAAAATGCAAAGCTTCAAAAATCCGTTGGTTAAGGACTAGACAAATCTATATTTTTAATGGTTTATTTTATTTTATTTATTTGTTTTTAACTTCACAACATTTTAAAATAAATCAGTCCAGGAGGCGCACCTTTCTATAAAAAGTAATTAAATTTCGTTTTTAAAATTTATGTGTTTAAAATAATGTGTGTAATTAATGTGTGTAAAAATATGTGTTTTTTGTGAAGCAAAACATATAAATCTCTATCTCGTTCAAAAACGCAAAAAATGTGTTTAAAAATAGAAGGCATAATTATAAATCAAATATAAGCCAAAAATTTCCCGTGTCCCTTAACGTTAGGTTAACCCAAAAAATAATATAGCCTCAAAATTGTTTTTCATTTTTCTCTTAATTTCAGTCGGAATATTTAGTTTAGCCGAGTAATGTCGTGGTCGGCAAGAAAACGGATCATACTTTGCACGCGTTTTTCTTGAAATAGACTTTTCTGAATCAGTATAGCTTCTTATGCTTAAACCGTTAAAATTATTAATATTTTCTTTTTTGCATATTAAACTAGATTTTTTTTAAAAATAATTTTTACTAATTTCAACTTTTTAAACTCTAGATCAGTCCACGGTGGTAATTTTTCACGACTTTGGTATGATTTTGTTAGAGATTGACTGAAAATTCGGTTTCGTTTTTGGCCCAAGATCTGAGTTTCGGCGAAAATACTGCCGAAAGTTCGGCCGGGCCGAAACTCTCTGTATTAAAAAATCTCGCTTCTCCCTTTGGAAATGTTCAATATTATTAAGTGATTTAAACTGTATCGGTTCAAAAGAGACACTCGTTATCTATTGCTATGAACTTCACTGTTCATGATTATCATTGCGTGCTCAAGAGGTGAGTGCAAATTATAAAGAAAGCAACGCATATATGACACAATTTTGAAGACGCTTTTCACGTTCTCACTAAAAGCTGCAGACTTAACAGCATTAAAATTTTTTTAGTTAGAAACCGCAGAAGTGCTTCGAATACTCTTTGAGAATGTTCTAGTATAACAAATGATCATTTACAAAAATCATTATAAAAGGTAAATCGAGTTATGTATACCTAAAACATCTTTTAATTATAGGAAATTCGTATAATTAGAAAATAATTTTGTGCCGTTGATGAATTAACCCATTTTCGGCTAAAGGTGCATAAACGCACCATTTCAATAAATATTTGTTTATTAACACTGTGAGGTATAATGTTCCCTAATTTTTATTTTTCTGCTACATTTGGGGTTCTGAAGACATTACTAATTCAACTGGAGTAAACACTTTCTGTTGAGAAATTTTTAAAATACGCTAGTTTTTTTTTTTTTTTTTAAACTTGAAATGGTTATTGACAAATTTGACTTTTTGAAACTGTATAATTATTCCACTTGAAGTTAATCATATGCATTTATAATCGATTAAAGTTACAAGTTCTGTAAATAAAATAAAAATAAACCAAGTATCATAAAAAAAACCTTTTTTTTATTACTTACTTTTATTACTTATATTTACTTAAATTTTTTTATTTAAATTTAATAGTGCGTTAACGCATGAAAAATAGGCAAAAATTGATACCCACTTTTTATGTAAAGTTTCAGTATTTTTTGCAAATTTAGTGTTATTTACTACTTATTAACTACTTTGTGCCTCAAATGCCAAGCCCATTTGCATTCAAAATACTTCGAAAATTTACATTAAAAAAAAAAAAAAAAAAAAAAAAAAAAATCGACTATAATACAGTTGTTTAACTGAATGATTTGTTCGTTGATTTCGCCAATGGTGCGTATACGCAGCATTTTATTTCTTAAATAAAATATTATTTTTCATACACGAAACTATTTTTGTGTCTTAATGAATATAATTTAAGCACATTTCAATGAAAATAATACCACATTTTATAAAATTTCTATTCTTTCCCTAAAATGGGTTAATAACATTTTATTTTACATGAAAATAAAAAGTTTTGGTCAGAGACACAGAGAGCCAACACGGGCCACACGTGTAATCTCTACAATAATAGCTCAAGTCATGTGACTGTCATCAACAGTTCCGGGTTAACCGCTTCGCTTTTCATATACCAGGCGGCCAATTTGGTAATTTAATGTTAGCCGGGCGCATGTGATAAATCGCCAAATATTGTTCCTTCGCCACCAGTATTATAATAGACCATTTCATGCGACTGTCATAAACAATTTTTCGCGTGAAAAATAAAAAAAGCTTTGATGTTGAATTTAGATGTTATGAACTATGGTATTATTTATTACTTTTCTTTTTTTTAAGAAATAATTGAGGATAATAAATTTTAAATATTTCAGTTTTAAACTAAAGTTATGTATTTTAAGCAAAATGAGTGAAAGTATTATATTTTAAATGAAATTAATGAAATACGAAAAAATACGACGGGAACAATGTTTGGCGATTTATCACTTGCCCCCGGCTAACATAAAAATACCGAGTTTATGATTTCTGTATCAGAATCTTCCGATTTGGCGAAGGATTGAGCATGTAAATTAAATTATTAATAAAAGTAACATTAATACAATGCTCAGTATACATTTAAGGGAGACCAAACTGGTCGCCAAGGGCGGCTAGTTAATTAATAATTATGTACATTTATGCATGCATTAATTACTTTAAAATTTTTGGGTATTTTCTTTTTCGTTTTCGGCCGAAAATAGGAAGATTACCAACTTGGCTTCGTTTTCGGTTTCGGTCTTAAAACCTGTTTCGGTCGATCCTTAGTTTTAGTAGACACTTTTGAATGGCTCATATTTTTTCGTTTTTATGTTTTATTTATTACTTGTTTTATTGTTTTTTTTTTCATATTTTTCGCACTGATGCATTTTTACTTTTATTCAGACGGAATAATTTTTATTGATACAAAAAGTCTGAAAATAAATAAATTAACCCGTTGTATTAGCGTTACATATCTGCAACATACCCCAAAGTCGATGTTACTTATATAGTAAGCTTTAAAAGATGATTTAATTTTTCATAGAAATCTCAAAAGACGGCGATACTGAGTAATTTTTTTTAAGCCAAAGTTTTATTTATCATTTGTGTAGTTTTGCAGCGCTATTGCGAAAATAAACTTCGTAAATTTTGTAAAATTGAAAAGGTTGGAGACGTCTATTTTTTTTTTTTTCAATGTTGACAATATTTATGAGAAGTATGTAATTTTCTATTTATTGAAGATATTAAAATACATTTTATTCAATAATTTTTACTTTTTTACAAGAATAAAGTATTGGATTCATGAAATTTTTTGAATTCCGGTTTTCGACGAATCTCATAGGGGCTTTAGGGATCAGACATCCCGAAAAAACATGTTTTTACAAAATGTCTGTCTGTGAGTTTGTGAGTGTATGTATGTATGTGACAAAAAATTTTGTGGGTGCTCTATCTCAAGAACTATTGAACGGAATTTAATAAAACTTTAGATTCAGTTAGTCCCTGATATAAATTAATGCTGATTACTTTTGGTGTAAAACGCCCTACAAGTGATACTGCTGTGTTGCATTTTTCACGTTTTCCGCAATATATATATCTTAAGAACTAACGTACAGAATGTTATAAAATTTCAGATTCAGTTAGTCCTTGACATAATTTTGCGCTTATTACTTTTGGTGATGTAAATTACTCAACCGGGGGCACTGCTATGCTGCATTATGCACGATTTCCGCAAAAGCTGTATCTCAAGAACTAATGCATGAATTTTCATCAAACTTGAGACTCAGTTAGTACCTGATATAAATTTGTTCTTATTAATTTTTTATGTAAATCGCTCAACAGGTGGTGCTGCTATTCAGAATTGTTTACAATTTCTTCGATAGCTCTATCTCAAAAACTTATGCACAGATTTTCATCTAACTTCAGTTTCAGTTAGACTTTGACATAAGTTGTTGTTGATTAGATTTTAGTGTAAATTACCTAGCCGGTGGCGCTGCTATGCTACTTTTTCAGGAAGTATTAATATGTATGAGATAGAAGAAAGTTTTGGGACTTCCACATCCGACTAGTTAATTTTTATATTCTAAATTTTTTAAATGCTTGAAATAATGTATTCTAACATTTGGGAAAATATTTTTCAAATCGGGGTTGTTGAGTCACAAATAAAATACAGGACAGTAAAATACAGGATGAATTATAAATTTGATTATTTTCTTCATAAAAAAATTATTACTTACATGCAGACCGTAATTTTACTATCGTGCGAGCTTTTCTCGGTATAACAAGACTTGTAATTGTGTAGGCTTAAGCATCCAAAAATGAAAAATTTTTGTCAAAAATTGACTTCAAGCTTCAAATAGCAGCAGTTTGTGAAATTTTGATTTACTTTACGAATTTTAGGTTTATCCCGTATCTAACTTAAAATATTTTAAGAATTTTTACACACTTTTATTTAATTCAACCAGCGGTATGTAGGGTCAATTGGGGAAATTGTAAACAAAATATGCTAGTTTCTACCACTGGCGGCTTTAAGAAGCTTAAAATTGAAGTAAAATTTTGTAAAAGCACCTTAAAGCTATTTTTTCGCGTCTATACTTCAATTATAATTATTTATTGAGACTCTGGGATGTTAATTATATGCTTAAAATTGCCTGTTCACAATTTTTACAGATGTTCATAATTTCCCCCAAAGAATACAAACGTAATTGTACACTTCTATTTTTGTGTCTGGATGGTTCAATAGAAAACAATATCAAGTTTATACAAAACATTTAATCTTACATTGATGTTTAATGATTTTACATTGAGCTTTTTTTTTCAATCTAGCCTGAAGTTGAAGGCCACTCAGCTGTCATCTGTCGCGTACAATTTTGATTTTGTGTGATTTAATATTTTTAAATGAAAATCGATCAAAATGATCCTAGAGTTATGGTCCCGCTGCCTTCAGCCATGAATACCGGGCATGCTAAGGTTTGTTTTGAATTTATATTAAAAACGAAAATCTTTCGAAATGAAGCTGATGTTAAGGGCCTCACTGCCTTTGGCAGCGCACGCCCTCCAACTTGTATGATTTTATATTTTCCAATAAAAATCTATCCAAACAAACCTAGAGTTTGAGGCGCCGCTGCCTTTATTCGAGTATACCATGTATGCTTTGCACTTTCCAATCTGTTTTGAATTTATATTCCTAAAGGAAACTTTCCAAACGAATTTAAAGTTAGGGTTTTAATGTCTGATATTTAGATATATTAAAATTTCAATACGGAACGAAAATTTCTGAGGAAAATTAAAATTCCAATTGTACAAAGCGTTATGACTTCACATATGAGGTATGAAACGATCTAATATGAAACCAAATAACTTGAAAGAAAACCTGTTCATAATTATTCCATATCACAAAAGTGTATATTCACATACTTAGGTAAAAATTCAATACATCGCATGACAAAAAACATTTTTTCTAAGTGTATTTTTTAAAATATAATTAAAAAAATCCTGAAATAGCCCCCAGAAATAAAGTCGTTTCGTGAGAATCTTCTCGTAATATGTAATTCGTAATATATTTAATAAATATACTTTTAATAATGTTCTAGAATATTATTTTTTTTCAATTAGAACTGACGTTAATTAATAAAATTTTTTGCATGATATGTCTCAATTGACACACATTAATCATTCAACAACCATTTTCTCTTAAACTGGTAATATCATTTCTAAATTTCTAATAATTTTTTAAAATGTAAGTAGTTATCTTTAGGAATTAAGTAAATCTAATTCCCTCTTTCAAAAAAATAGGTATGTCCTTAACAAAAATACTATTAATATTTCGATATCTTTATTAATGTGTACCTTTTTTCAGTACATACATTTTTGAAAAATGATAAGTAAAAAAAAATAATAATGGCATATGGAAATAAGAACTCTCTTTAATTTAATGGATAAATTGTGTACTTTGATTGTCAGTATGTCGTCCAAGAGAAACTAATGTAGCGTTTTTAAGTTTCGTTTTTCATTACAAATGATGCAATTTCTCAATTTTTTCTACATTTGGAAATTTGCTTTGTTTTAAAATTGGCTGACATTCCTTATTAATCTTTACTTTTATATGTTGTGGGTTTCCGTAATTATATTTAAATTTGTTTTACTTATGTTATCATCATTAGTGAATAATTCGAGATAAATATGGGGCTGAAAATTTACAGATAAATTTAAACGAATCTTAGCAACTTAAGATGCCTTACATCTATTATTCAAAATGTAATACTATTCGAAACACAAAGAAATTAATAACCTACATTTTTATACACGGTGTGTTCAAAAAGTTTCAAGACTGGTCCTAGAATACAAAGGTTATTAAACATTTTTGTACGGAGAACTAAAATTCTTCGAAATATGACCCTTGGGCATCAACACACCGCTGCCATCGTTTTTTCCCTCGTTTTGTTCACAGGCTCCCTGGGAATCTTCGCGCGAAGGTTGTTAAGGAAACTCCTCGAAGCTGGAATCGTGTCGAATCGCTTGCCTTTCTGGTCTTTCATGATCCGGAGGAATCGGGGCTCTAGAGAGGCTTGTGGCAGTTTTGTCACGCTAAACTTGGACAAAACTTTGGTGGCTGCGAGCAACGTGTGAAAGGGCGCATTGTTGTGGTGAACAATGGAATCGTCTTTGGTGTCTGGGCGGACGCGCCGGGTCAAGTAGATTTTACGCTGGTATGCACCACCATTTGAAGAATAGAGTCCGGCGCGCCCGCCCAGACATCAGAAACGATTGACTTTTTCAACACGACAATGTACCCTCTCACACACCGCTCACCGCTGCCAAAATTTTGCCTAAGTTTAACATGAAAATACTACCGCAAGCCTTCCTACAGCCCCGATCTTAATCCCACCTACATATTTTGTTCCCCCGGAACAAGAAAGACTTGAAAGGGAAGCAATTCGACCCGATTCCAGCGATCCAGGCAGCTTCGACGAGGTCTCATAACAGCCTTGCACACGAAGACTTCCAGGGAGCCTATGAATAATGGAAAAAACGCTGGAAGCGGTGTGTTGGTACCCAAGGTTCATATTTCGAAGAATTTTAGTTCGCTGTACAGAAATGTTTAATAAACTTTGTATTATCAGGCCAGTCTTGAAAATTTCTGAACACACCCGGTATGTATAAAATGCTAAAAAAATTAAGGGAGTAGGTGGTTTTAATGACATTTAAGGCTACTGATATTTGGTATAAAACGAAACAGCCATAGTCGTGTAGCCCATCGTGTGGTCGAAAGCGGTTAAAGAAAAATTCATATGCAAATCAAGGTTCATCAGTGAAGTATCAGGCAAATGATATAAATCATAATAGTTGTAAATTTCCAAGTGGGTGAAAAAAGTCCGGGTCTGGATTCGAACCATGGAAGTCTGGACTGAAGCCGCTAATGCTCTACAAACGGAGTCAGCCCGGACGAATTTGGAGGATTAATTCATCCAGCTAACCTTTAATGATCGTCCGGGATTGCTCAGTTGGTAGAGCATTGGCGGCTTCAGCCAAGACATCTTTGGTTCGAATCCTGGTTCGGACTTTCTTCACCCACATGGAAATTTACAACTGTTTTGATTTATTTACCAAATGAATAATTGTGTTAAAAATCTAATATAATTACGCATGCAGCGTTTACTGCAGTTCCAAAAATAACCTTCGATTTCTGTTGATCTGATTCAGATATCAGACCAGATGCTGTGATCGTTAAAGGTTAGTTCGGTAAATTAGTCCTCCAAATTCGTCCGGGATGGCTCAGCTGGTAGAGCATAGGCGGATTCAGTTAAGACATCTCTGGTTCGAATCCTGGTCCAGACTTTTTCACGCACTTGGAAGTTTACAACTGTTATGATTTATTTACCAATTGCGTAATTGTGTTTATAAATAATCTAATATAATAACGCATTCAGCGTTTACTACAGTTCCAAAAATAACCTTCGGTTTCTGTTGAGTTAATTCAGATATCAGACCAGATCTTTAAAGTTGAGGGAATTAGTCCTCCAAATTCGTCCAGGATGACTCAGTTTCACTAACTTTTCACAAACGAGTCCCGTTTGATCCTTGACGTTTCCCGATATATCGGAGCTCTCGAAATAAATCCACCTTTGAACAGGAATGATCACAGTACAGCCAAGGCGAATTCATGATATGAGGCTAAATCAGCATAAGTGAACTTACTATTTTGCATATTATCCAAAATGGAAAGTTGACGATCCAAAGGTATGCAGACGAGGGTCTTAGACCTCGTCCTTATGCAGCAGCCATTGACGTTTTCATTCTTTTAATAGATGATTATTCCAGATCTCATATAGCTCAATTTATAATGTAACATACTTTAAGCGAAAACAATACAGAGTATCGAGGAGACAGTAGGGTGGATCGAACAGAATACGATTTTTTTTTTCGAAATTACTTTTAGCGCAGGGAGCAAAAGTTGTCTTTTGTGTATATGCATTAGTTTACAGCTATTTTTTTTTTTTTTTTATTGAAATCCATTCATATCTTCCGGTGCCCCAAGTGCCCTAAAAATATTTAAACGTTGAAATTTTTATGAAAATTTATCATTTTTATTTTTATTTTAATTAGTTTTGGCGCGGGGTACAAAAGTAGTCTTTTATGTATATTAGTTTGCATTTTTTTTTTTTTAATTATTGAAATCCATTCCTATCTTCCGGTGTTCCAAACGCCCCCAAAAAGTTAAAAATTGAAAATTTTATGAAAATTTATAATTTGTTGTGTATTTTATTTTATTTATTTATTTTAAATTCCATTTAGAGAATGTTGTGTATCGGGTGTACTACATAATTCTGTAAATTACATAATTTTTATCTAAATCCATACATATCTCCCTGTGCCCCAAGTATAGTTAAAAATTTTAATTTTTCAGAAAATGTATGAAAAATTTTAAATTTACGAAATTTATTTACAAATTTGGCAAAGTGTTTCGTTAATAAAGAATAAAACTATAAATAATAAAAATTTTATAATAATACATGAAGTATAAATATAAAAATAAAAGCACTAAATCATACAAATTATAAAAATTGAACTTACGTAGAAAAATTTTTACATCTTTTATTTTGAACATTTGCACATTTCTGAAGTTTGTAATAATTTTTGGTGTTAAAATGTTTGATATGATTAACCGATGTTATTCTGTTCAGTATGAAACTTTGTCTCTTTTCTTTTCCAGATGCACGTTCTGATGTCTCAGACACTAGGCGAATGCATCTTTCAGCGGCTTGGGTATGACATGGATATTTTGACAATTCCTCTGTTTTTCCTACTTTTCCATGGCCTCAATTTATTCGCAAGGCCCATTCATGAAAAGAGGTTGTTCAAAACGTCCAACTCGTTGCCAGTTAATAACTTCATAATAATCTTTGCTTTCAAGTTTTCTTTTATTTTGTACTTGAAAAATTCTTATTTCTGATGTTCCTCTATTTTCATTTTTAGCGCAAATTAGCTTTCGTATTGCTGAAAACCTGATATGCTCTCTGTTATCTGAGAGCGTTGACAATATCAAATTTGCAGGATGACAAAAGAACATATATCGTTGAACAACAGCATTTATTATCTTTCTTAGATTGGGTTCCAAATATCTAGAAAACATTTCCAAATTTGCCGTCCTCTTATTGTTATGAAGGACATTGTTTGATACGGAACCATACGGGCCATATACCTTCGTAACATATGTTCTAAGAATAATAAGATTCTCAAATGGATTTTCTGTGGCCACATACAAAATTAAAATTCTACCTGCAGTTGTCAGCTATCTTGAGTGAACATCTGGACCAGGTTTTATTAATCCCAGATCAGAGCCACATTCACCAGGCAATATTGCTATGCAAATATCATATAAATATTGCTGATCATTGTTAAGAACCATTTTATCTATGTTATCTGGCATATTCTCCAACTTATTGAAGAAAAGGAAAGTACAGGTAGCTCTTCACACTCACAGATTTATTATCGTTGTACCAATTGTCCCCCAAAAGGCTGTAGAACCAATTGTTGCACCATGTAAAGAATTTAGTAAATGTCCTAAAGGCAACTCATTTGTATGAAGCAAACAAATGACTACTGTAAGAGTCTATTGAGTTCAGCTCCATCAGGCGAATAACTCCTCCATTGTGTCCAATATTTACATTTGTTCCATCACATCCAATTACTGTAAGCTCATATAATTGTATGGTATTTGATTAACAAAAATTATTATTGCTTCTTTTAAACTGAAACGTGTCCAATATAATGAGAGTAAGGTTCCTTTACAATATAATATTCTTCCTTTGTGGTTTTTGTGTAGAACTTTGTGCCCTTCATCACTTGCACATATTTGTGGTCTTTTCTATATAGTAAAAAAAAATAATTTTATACATTTAATAATAAACGATGAACATTTTTTCACCTTTCATAGATAGTACTTTTTACACTATGCTGATGATTCTTTAACTTTTATTTTTACTTATATTTTTTAGTTGAAAATTTGCATAAAAATCGACTTTCGGCAAATATTTAAGTGTATTGGGTCACCGGAATGAATTTATCGAAGTTGAACCTTTTTGCATGTATGCTAGTATGCTTTTGACAACTTTCGCACCCAGCGCCAAAAGTAATTTAACTAAAAAAAAGAACAAAAAATATCAATTTTCATAAAAATTTTAATTTTTAACTACATTTGGTGTGCTTGGGGTGCCGAAATATATGAATGGATTTCAATTTAAAAAAAATATGTAAACTAATATACATAAAATAAAACTTTCGCACCCCGGCCAAAAGCAATTAAAAAAACTTTAAACAACATCATCATCAACAACAACAACAACAAAATGTACATTTTTATAAAAACTTCAATTTTCATCTGTTTTTTGGGGCGCTAGAGGCACTGGAAGATATGAATGGATTTTAATTTAAAAAAAACAGATGTATACTAGTATACATAAAAAGGACTTTCGCAACCCGCGCCGATTCGATTATTCGCATTTCTATTTTTCGATCCACCCTAGTGGACAGTGTACTCTTCTGACTTGAATGTGATCGAGCATGTATAGGACACACTCAGACGATGCATTGCAGCGAAACTAATGCCTCCTCTGACTGTTTGGAGCTTGGAAATTGTTCGTCTTGAAGAATGGAACAGAATTCCTCAAGGAAATATTGACAATCTCATCGCATCTATTGTAAATGGGTGTGCAGTTTTAGCTGTTCGAGTTGACTAGGCACTATATTAAAATCTCGCTTCAAACAATGATTTTTTGTCAATTACATGCATCTAAATTGGCGTATTGGAGCGTATGTACAAGTTCTTGATACCATTTCAAAGAATTAAATTTGTTGTGCATGAATGTTTGGTGTCTACTTTTCTGTATGTATACTTCCTATTTTCTGCTCATTCATTGCTATCTTGTGTGATTTTTTACTTTTACTTTTACTTTTACTTTTTATTGTTTATTTTTTGCTTGCTCCACTAATTGTTTTCATCGGAGAGCATATATACGTACATATACATACATTGTTTCAAATATTAAATAAAACATCACAAAACATTTTACATGCCGAAAACCTACCATGTATCCTTAATATCCAATATTTATTAAATGTATTTTAAAATTTCTAACATTTTTCTAGATTATTAGATTTCTATTTTTTTAATTTAATAATGACCTTAAGTATAAAACTTTTCCGCATGATAAATCTTAAAGCAAAACACATTAATCATTTAACAACCATCTTCTCTTAAATTGGTAATCTCATTTCTCAGTTTTAATTAATTTTCTAAAATGTGATAAGTTATTTTTAAGAATCCCTTTGCAAATGTAATCCCCTTGCGTAAAAAATATTAGTCATGTTCTTAACAAAAATATTAATGTTTAATGCAATATGATTTTGAAATTTTTCTTCATTTTGATTTATGTATCTCTTTTTTTTAGCATATATATATTAAAAATAATAATAAGTAAAATTTAAATTAAATTTGAAAATAAAATGTTCTCGTTTATTTATTGGATTGTCAGTTTATCTAAGATAAATTAAGGTTGCATATTTAAGTTTTTTTTTTTCATTACAAATGATACAATTTCAAGATTATTGTATGTTTAGAAATTTCTTTGCCTTGGAAATGGCTGATAATCGTTATTAATTTTTAATTTAATAGCTGATATATTTGGATGTGGTAATTTGATTTAAATGTATTTTCCTTATATTGCCATTATTTTTAAATAATTCGAAATATATATAGAGGTGATATGTTGCAGTGAAAATATAGTTGAAGCTTTGCATCTTAAGGAGTATTGTATTTATTATTAAAAATGTTACATTTCTTCAAAAATAACAAACCTGGTAGCGTGTTTATGAGACGTTCATATGTTATATTTAATTTGTTTCTATGGCAACAAGAAGTTTGAAAATTTTTAATTATCCCATTTGTTTTGTAACTCTCCCCTGACCACGCTACTTTTTTCAAAATGTTCTTTTTTGAACATCGATGTACCTTTTTAAAGTAACTACTGTATGTAATTTTTCCTTCCCATTCTACAGATATGTCTTTTTAATCTAAAGTTACAGCTGTATCTAATACAGGTTTCTTTTTTATTTTAAAATTTTCTTAAAAAAAAATGCACACTTTTTGCAATTTAATTAATGGTTTCTACTTCAGATTAAAATAAAATAACTGAAAACTCTCTGCGTATAAGCTTGACAATATTTTATTAAAAGTTATTTATTTCGTGTAAATACACAAATTCAAGTGCATATCTATTGTAGATTATGAGGAAATGTACATTAATTACCAATGGCCAGTGTACGGCAGTGAGAATGCCCATAAAATTTTCAAAAATGATGATTAAACATAAAATATATTAAAGAGAAATTGAAAACAATTTATCCCTTTAAGACCCAACCAGCACGATCGTGTGGGTTAGACATTCATCTAAAGTTTTGCACCTAAGTCATATGTAATACAAACTCGAATCGAACGATCGTTCTAGTTTCTAGATAGAGTAAACTATAATTATTTATCAACAGGTAGAGGGTGCAGGTCATGTTTTACTTTTTACAGGCATGACTAATTTTGTTTACAAATACATCGAGTCTTAAAGGGATATTATTTGCTCATGGTTTCTCAATCATATTAAAAATGTGTTAAAATCGCAAAAAAATCATTTTCTAAAGTGATAAAAAATAACTAAAGCAACTGAACAATTGTACGTTTATCGTGTTTCTCCCAAGTCGTTGGTAAAATAGTTTCAGCCAAAAGCTTCATCTTATTTCGTTTTTTTTTTTTTTATTATAAAAAAAAATCTAATTTAGAAATGCAATGTATTATTTAGTTGCTATCAATATTTCCTTAAAGTAACAAAATGTAATTCCTTTTTCTTTTTCTTTTTATCTTTGAGCATTTCCCATATATTTCTTGAAGCAGTTTGTCAAATAATAAATAAATAAATAAAATATACATTATACTTCACTGAAAGATATCAGTGAAAGCTTTTATTTAAAGTGTTAATTAAAACTGAGAAAAAACTGTTTAATGACTCATAAATTAGCCTTTTCTCGGAGCATTTTATTCTCGACAGCTATGCTTAGAATTAATTAATCCTCCTGGCATTTTTTTCACTTTCTGTTTTAAAAGAGATTTCCACACAGAAAAAAATGGGTAATTATTACTTTAATTAAAACTCAGACAAGGGTCTCTAACACGTGCTTAAATGGGATTAACATGAAAATATCCCATAATCCAGCAGCAATATTTTTACATTTTTATCTATGAAATTTTATTGAATATATTCAAATTTACTAAATTAACGAGGATGAAATTATAACATTCATATCCATTAAAATAGAAACGATAATTCTGGCACAAAATATTACAGTGTTCATACGTTAAAAAACGTGGGATAACGCAATTGGCACATAAATTTAAGATAAGTTCATTTTTATATTTTTTTTCTGTCGTTTATAAGACATTTTTCTTACATTTTTTTCTTTTGTTACATTTGAAAATCATAAAATTTTCATAGATATCATAGTCGCATTAACACTACTTTATATTGTTATTAAAGGAAAATTTTATAAATATAACTCCTAAGTATTTGTCATAGTCGAGAATAATTATGTAATTTTATTAGTAAATAAAAAAAAAAAAATGAAATTTTAATAAAATTTACAATAAAAAACCTCTCTTTCTTTTCTAGTTTAAAAAGTAAGCTTTTGTTTCTACTTAGAGTCTTAAACTGAGAGAGATAGTCATATACTTGCCCTATCTGAAAAGTGTCCGACCTTTGGCCGAAAACTATTTATAATTCACGGGATTGGGACCCTAATCCCATTCAAAGTAGGCCTGTTACGCGTCCGCACACTTAGGCCACCATTCCTTCCACTGCCGAAAACCATACTATAAGGCTTCTTTTGGAATGGTGATCAACTCCACAGTCACGTTCTGCATATCTAATCTGTATGTTCAAAAGGGGATCCTTTCAATAGAGCCTTCAATTTAGGAAAAACCAGAAGTCACAAGGAGCCATGTCTGGAGAGTAAGTAGGTTGGCGAACGACAGGAATTCCATGTTTTGCCAATGGAAAAATTAAGGTCGATACTTCTCAAACAGATCTCTTATTTTGTAAAATTGGGGATTCATTAATCCTTTTTCATGTATGTCGCCATTTTGACGTTATGATGCAATCTTGATTTCCATCGATAGGAAGAGCGGAATCGGTTATTGATTAAAAATAGACAACTAAAAAAAAAGCATAAGAATCTCTCTTGTTAGATGCTTTGACTTCTAAATCAATGAAAAGGATATTTCTGCTAACTATATAAATTCGCAAAAGAATGCACTCTTTTATTTTTCCGTTGGTTTTACCGTGTGTCCCAAAATGGACTGATTGTTTTAAAAATTCATTAACTTCCGAATGATGACAGCTATTAAAATAATTCTTTCAGGAGGGTTGTGTAAGATTTCAGAAGGTTTTTTTTTTTTTTTTTTAGATATTCCCGGTTTTAGTTTCAAATAGCAGCGGTAGATGGCGCTGTAAGTAATAGGTGCTTAATCGAGATATAATCAGAAATCACCCAGAATGGATGAGAAGGATGGAGAATGAATACATGGGGTGGGTACTGTCTTCTTCTTAGGGCACTGTTCTGAAGGCCGCAGATATACATTTTAATATCGAAAAAGCCATTTTTTCTATGGCAACAATACGTTTTTTATTGATGTCTTTTACACTATTGATATCCAACTGATCCAGAAGGATTTCAAAATCGGGGCCTAAGAACAAGATTGTATGGATATGTCCCACTCCATATGTTTGACCTCTATGCGTTTGTTTCATGCAATTAAGTTAGGCATCATAAAATTATTTTTATAATGCGTGCAATTTTTTTACTCTTTGATTTCCCTTTTCTGTAAAATTATAAAAAAACAAACACACAGTAGGCATGTGAGTATATAACAAAGTATTTTAAATTACTAGCCTGTGCATAGAACTCAGAAAAGTTTAATTAAATTTGGTTTCGATATAAATTCGACGCGTTTTTATGGTCAGAAAGTCGGTAGCTATAAAACTCCGGCCTATACCACCTTTTTGTTATCTGACCTACATTCTGACAATTTTGACAAGTTAGTTGAGAGCCTGCAGAATTTACTGCAATTTTTCTTTTACCCATTAAGGACCGCTCCATCTTCTGCTTTACACAAATGAAATAAAATTTTATTTTATACATATTAATGACTAATTAAGAGAAAAAAAAGCGATATTACAATTTATTATTTTTTTTATGCGAGATATGATAAATTGCGAGAAAGCAATGCCAGTATAAATGAACTACATTTTTGCCATACGTTAATCTTTGAAGCATTTGCTATGTAGAGGTACATTTACTACACATAGTTATAGTTTGACTACGACAATATCTGTATTTTTAATTGCTGAATTTTATTTCATTCCTTATAGTGAATCTATGAACATAATCCGAAATTTATCAATAAAAATGTTCAAAACATTGCGTACTATTT
Organism: Maratus speciosus; assembly: GCA_963932465.1. NCBI lineage: Eukaryota > Metazoa > Arthropoda > Arachnida > Araneae > Salticidae > Maratus > Maratus speciosus. The sequence continues at coordinate 403,592,510 of OZ010789.1, forward strand.
CATTCATATTTCTGATTTCTTTACAACTCGGATCAATTAACAATTTTTTTAAATTGAAAATAAACTCATATATGCAATATGTGATAATAAATTTGTTGAAAAAACACAATAAAATAAAAAAAAATCGCATACTTAATGATACGAAAACGCGACGTCACTCTTTAATGTGTTAATATTTATTATCTGGCGAACTTATGTGCAAATTAAAAATTACTTATAATATGGATTTCCCAAAATAATTTTGTCCATTTATTTAGAATTCAGTTCTAAAATGTAAAAAAAAATATATTATAACTTAAACCTTTTATTTATTTATTTATTTACTTATTTTTGCTGCATGTTTGTAGATCGAAACTACAAGTATTTCAATTAAGTATAATTTTCTGACGCTTCATAAAGTTTTAGCAGTTCGTAAAAGTCTTTCTTTCTTTATTACTTTCTTTATTTTTGTTCTAAAGTACATTTGTTTATAAATATTGCTTTATTAATTGGTTTTCACAAAATTATGTATAGTGAGGTCTAATTTTTAAATAAGTTTTTAAGCATCAAAAGGTAAATGACGCGTTTTTAGGGCCGAAAAACTCTGAAAATTCATAAAATTCGAAGTATCATAACATAGCAAATTTTGGTTGTAAAGCAATGTGACTTTTTAAAAGTCCATCTTAGAGCAGTGCAACATACCCCCCCCCCCCTCCTCCTAAGTATACATTATATTTAAAAGGGTGGGGGCGTACAAAATTTAATTTCATACTTCAATATGTATACAGCCTGTTAAAAACAAATGCCGCACTTAAAAGCTATTCTTCATTTGTATATTTTTGCAATTGTGAATACGTTTCCCTTAGCAGTGGTTTGATAGGAACCGATGCATATATTTCACAATTACATCAATTTTCAATTAAGATTTTCATTTTTATTAGACGATTGATATTTTTAAATCTTCTTTTTATGACTTTTATCGGATAAATATTGTTTTTATTATTTTTGGATGATTTTTTTTTCTTTTTGCCTATGAATTTACTTTTCAGTGTTTGTTCATTCTAAAATATATGTATTTCATTTCTATAGGTAAAAAATTATTTTCTGTATAAATTGCATTAAATTAATTAGGAGTACGGTGAATTAAACACAGAAAATACTAGTTTAAAATCTTTGTGTTCAAAACAAATTGTGTTAAAAGTAGTTCTATTAATGCTGAATCAACTGAACCATACAAAAGTTTAAAAAATAAATAAAATCATGAAATTTCTCTAAATAATCTTTCCTAGAAACAAATTTGTATTAAGATAATACCAAGATATAAATATATATATATAATAGTTGAACGAACATTTTTGTATAAACTCGGAAATTTTTACCTTATGAAAAAAATATTAAATTTATAAATAAATGAACATTGCCTGCATATCTCCATAAAGGAATATTTCGTAATACTCTTTTACATTAATGCAAAAAGATTATCTTTCGTTTTAAATTTTAATATGCAACTAGATCCTTTGCAATGATAATGGTATTGTGGTTGAGAATGCAAACTAAATAAGCTTATCTCTTTGCAGTGGAAAAACCTAATCGGGTTAAAAGAGCTCAGTACCTTAACATATGCGTAACTACAAGTAAATATGTTTGTAGAAATGTTTCTATATAATTATATGAGTAAAATTTCTATAAATTCAAATTACATTTCGGCAAAACAACCCTACTTCTCGTTGCGAAAGTAAAAATTCAAAATATTTTGCCTACATCAAAGAACAGACATAAATTTGTTATTATCAAGTGATTCGATGTCTCGATACGTAAAATTCAAGATAGATATACTTTAAAATATTTTTAAAAAATATTAAAATTTTTAAAATTTCTTTATGTGAATAATTTTATCTGTGCAGGATTGTTTTTGTTCTTTTTACATGATTTTTTGATCTGCTTAATTTTTTTTTTTTTTTTTTTTTTGTTCATTCTAAAATTTATTCATTTCACTTCATATTATAAAACGTTATTTTCTGCGATATGAATAATTGTCCTAGAAAGCCACATACATGACTACTTTTCAGATATATTCGTATTGCTTCATCAAAGAACAGATATAAATTTGAAATTATCAAATGATTCTATAATGTTTCGATACGTAAAATGCAACACACATACATTTTAAGACTTTTATTTTATACTACTACTATTTTTAAAGTATTCTTTATATGGGTATTTTATCGATACAGGATTCTTTTTATTCTTTTAACATGATTTTTTTGCCTATTTACTTGCTTTTCAATTTTTGTTCATTCTAAATTTTATGCATTTCATTTTAATTGCAAACAGCTATGTTCTGCAATATGAATAATTGTCCTTAAATGCCCAATATTTTACTAGTTTTACAATATTTGTATTGCTTCTATCATGGTTAGATATTTTGTTAAATGTTACTCTTGTAAAATAATATACACAGGTTATTTCAAAACTGATGGTAAAACTTTATTAGGAGATAGAACTCACCTAAGCATGTAAATATCATCTTACTCGTACAATGCATGGTCATAACTGAAACGGTGAAGCTTTAGTGGGTGCATTCAGATTGTGACAAAGCACGTGCTTAGGCAATAAGCTCTACGAAATAATTCCTGAATGTAGAAAGAAAAAAAAACTATCTATACATGTATTACGCTATCGTACGTGGCACAGAAATAGCGATTATTTGTTAATTGTTTAATGGCAACGCTCGAATGAAACGCATAACGTATTGAACAGCATTTAATGCATCTCCATACCTATAAGTGAGGGTTACCGTATGAGGAACCCTGTTCTGTCGCCAATTTGGAGCTATATCGCCAATTCGGCGACCAAAATTACTCGCCAAATGTGACGCCAACTTGGCGATATCTCTAATATTTCGCCGAATTATCATAGACTTCCACTGTAAACCAATAGGGTTTACTTGCTTACAGAAAATAAACAAATTGAGAGATTTTAATGCAGCAAAAACTAATATTAGCTTAAGAGATTATATTAGTTACATTTATATTAAGGGAGTCCAAGTAAATTAAATTATGAATAAAAGTAACATGATACAATGCTTGCTTAGCTTACTTTCCCAAACATAAATTTTAAGGTGACAAAACTGGTCGCCAAGGGCGGCTAGTATTTAGAATTATTTAACATATACATCCCAACGAGTGGAATTGATTCCTGCACCGGTTGGGTTGTAAATTCTTCTTAAAATCAACCCGGAATCCAACCCGAGCCCAACAAAAAATATTCTCCAATACAAAATCTTTCCCGATCCCGGCACACTTCAAGCAGAAATTTTCAAGCCAGAACCCGAAGTGGAAGAATATTAAGGCCTCTAACATCAATTTTGTCTTTTTGCATAAAAATGAACATATAAACACTCATTAATATATAAATATATATATATATATATATATATTCAATTGAAAAATATTTAGGATTTTTTTGAAAAAACCTGTCTTTGAAAGTTCGTAACATTTTCTTATCATTTGCTAAAGGTTTGAAATACGTTTAGGACACTTTCTCTTAAGGAAATTTGGTCAGTTTAATACTCATTTTCCTTCGCTCGATCGTTGTCAAATAAAGATATTTTACTTTGCAATTTCTTGATTGGTTATGCAATTGTCATCCATATTATCATCCTGCTTGGAGAAATTATTATCTACTAGTTGTCTTTCGCTGCGTTTCCCGAGCCCGGAATAGTAACGTTAAATACATCTAAAATCAATTTCTAATTAGACAGTTTTCTCCGTGAGAGATTATTAAACTCGAGAGGGGGGGGGGGAAGCCCAGTTTTGCCCTTAGCTCTAGATATGTTAAATTTTGATAGTTGAAAATTTATTTGAAAACTGTATTTCAATTTCTTGGTTTTTTTTTTTTCAAGCATGAATTATTTTTGAAATCAATCCTAGTAGTAAACATTTGTTTGCTGCAAAAATGCAAACTAACATTTGAAGAAATATAAATAAATATTCAATTTCAAGGAGTAAGGGCCAGCGCTATCACATTCGGCAATAGATTGCGTGTGTTTCCAGAGAACTCTCTTATCTTTCTCGGAGATATAAGAATAAAAGTTTTTCCCGTAAAATTAAAAAATGTCTGAATTAATTCTTTTGAAAACTGTATAGAAATAGATTATAAACGAAAGTAGGGCAAAAATATTTATTTCATTTAAATATGCATTTTTTCTTTAAATATACTTTTCAAAACTTTATTATTTCAAAATATAATTGACATCGTTCATAAAATGATGGGTTTTCTTTTAGTTCTTGGGCGGGGAATCTAAAAAAATATAACACAGACATTTCAATTAAAAATGATTTTCACCTATGTTCTTCACACCGCAAAATATGTTCTGTAACATCGCTAGGATCCACTTGTTATGTTAAAATACAAGTCAGTTATAGATTTCACAACTTTCGGGAACATTCCTATGCTATGTTGTACCATTGGACGATTCTTTTAACGATTAAGAAAATAACGTGGCATGTATATTGCATTATAATTATTCAAATTCGGTTTTTAACTTACGTCTTATACGTTTTTTCATAGCTAAAAAAAGATAACTTTTAAAAGAAAAGAAATATGAGATTATATTGAGGAATTATACTGGAAAATTCATTTACTTCTTATCTTCCTCGATATTAATGTTTTTCTTTTCCGTTAATTTGATATCGGGTACTAAAATGTTTCTTTTTGTTTCATCGTTTATTTATCTTAATTTTCTATTCTATTTCATATATGTCGACGATGCATTATATCACAAACGAATTTGAATTGCTACAGCAATATCATTTATGTTGTAGTGTGCTACAAATTTAAATACCTGTACAAATATATGAGGAAATGCATAAAAATATGGATTTTTTACAAAATAATACGAAATTTTATTCATCTTTAAAGCAGTTCACCGTTGGTACTTGTTGATTCACTAAGTTGATTTCGGAAGTTGGAAAGAGCTTGTGCCAATTTACTCTAGTAAATTGTCAAACATTATTTAAATATTTGCGAATTTTCCTCGTTACTAAATTTTCAAAAGTTAAAGTTAACTTTACTTTCAAACAACAATGCATAATGAGAAATTATTTTTGAATAAATAGTTCGGAAAGTTTGGAGCAAATTGTTTCAAAAATGTATCGTTAAAAATTTGACTTTAAATTGTAATGCATTTTTATTGCAATGTTATTTCCATTTTTAATTGAACTAGTAAGATTCGTAAATATTATATTTGTAACTCATAAAATTTTCAAAGATTTTGGACAGTAAGAACTATTAATATTTATGGTAAATGACTTGATGTGGAAAAAAGAACGTTACACTATTTTACTGCTGAAGACAGTGGCACCCCTATTATTATATTCGTTTGGAAAGATTTGCGTTTAAATATATAAATTCGGCCAATATTGATTTTATATATATTTAAGGTTATTATCTCGGGCCCGGACTACTTCAGCCTCTCATTTAAAAATACAAAATCAAAATAGACCGGATCATGCGTAGCACGTCCGGTGTACACTGCGGAAGGTAGTGGGGCTCACGACTCTTAAGTTTGTTTGAGATTTTTATACAAAATCGACAGTGTATGTTGCCGAAGATTGCGGGGCACTCAGTATAGGTCCCATTAGAAACACTTCCTTTAAATGGATAAATTCAATCAACATCTATTATAGGTATATTTAAGGTTATTATCACGGGAAAAGTGATGAGCAAGCTTACACTCCTAGGAAACCCTGACTGGATACAATATATAACAATGTTTATTTCCAATTATTTCTTGTCGATTTTTGCATTTTCATTATTATAGGTTTTTGATGAATAAATAAAAAGCTTTTCTACTCACTATTTTGAACAAATTACGATAAGTAATATTAAAAAAACGTAAGTCCTAAATACATACATTCTTGTTTTCAAAGCATTCCGTACTTATACAAAAACCGTAACAAACATAATATTTTCTCTCTTTTTCAGGCATCTTTTTTCGCTTTTAAGTTACTTTTCACATGTTTGTATGCCAGTCGTTAAAAAAAAAAAAAGTTATTCGCTTCATTATTGCGATCTGCAATATCGCGCCTTCACACAAGTACCCCAGAATAAGTTCTTATGGCCTTTTCTTATTATTTTATTATTTCCTTTTCTTATTTTTCATTTAAAAAGAGGTACTTTAATCAAACCTTTATACCGCTATGTACAGATTCAATTACATTTATCCCCGCTGTTTTCTTGTTGATTTTTGCATTTTAAGTATTACAGGCTTTCGATGAAAAATTAAAAAACTCTCCCCCTCTCTGTTTTGAAGAAATTATAATAAGTAGTATAAAAAAGGTAAATCCCAAAAATATATATGTTTAGACTATTATTTTGAAATTATTCTGTACTTATAGAAAAACATTTTCAGCCCTTCTTTTTCCAGACATCTTTTTCTCGTTTTATGTTATTTTTTGCATTTTATGTATGCACAGTTGGTCAAAGGAACAGTTACGCTCCATTAATTCTTCCACAAATCATCATATAGAAATTATGATATTGGTATAGTAGCTGTTTGGTGATACCTTCTTTATTAACCTTTAACTGATGTCACAGAAATTGTCACATAACTAGTGTGAAGCGGTCTGTGAGACCGCTCCATTGAAAGATGAATAAAAGGCACGATTAATTCATAAGATAGAGTTTTTGTACTAAACCTTTTGTACAGGACTGTTATAATTAAAATTCACCTATTCAAAAGTATCTGGTGATAGTATTAAAGTTCCAAACGGAACAAAATATCGGTAGTGTTTGTAGTTAAACTGAAAATTGCGAGTTAAACTATAAAAATTGAAAAAAGCCGCGGTCTGAGAGACCGGTAACATCAGTTAAAGGTTAAATGTTAAGAATACATCTGGGTTTGAGAGCTATCTACATAATAGAAAGAATACTTTCTACCATCTCTGTACCATTTTTTTTTTTTAAGATAGTTTTTGCTTTTGCTATTTTACTTCTGTTACTTGCAACCAGGAGGACTACCTAATTTAGTCATTTATTCTTATATTTTTAGAAAGTTATACTTTCTTACAAAACTAAACACTTCATGTTCTCCGTCTTTGAGCAAAATAGAATGAGAAATGGTATGAAAGGTCAGCAATAATGCGTACAAAAGAAAATGTGTGAAATATATAAATTTTGAAAAGAAAATAATGAAAAGAAAATTTTACATAATGCTTCCCGCAATTGTTTAAAATATTTATGTTCTGCGTGTACAAATGTTAATGCTAAACTATCCAGGCCTGTCCAACCTTTTAGTTACCAAGGGCATCCATTAGCTGAGGAGAAAGAATGAAAGGAACCACTATTCACGTGATTGGAAAAATATGTATTATCTCACTTTTTTGCCACTGGACAAAACTCGCCAGGTTCGAATCCCGATTTATGCATGGATGTTTTCCGTGGATCGGATTTTAAATTAAACAGCTCTACCGGTCTGTTTCGCTCTTGTGTGCAAAAGATGACGAGACATGCCATACATGTCTAAACAAACCTGTTTAAATGCAGAAAAGGGAAGAATTTCATTGAATAATAGATTAATAAAGACAAAACAACTATTCATATGTTGAGTGGTCCATTAGATGAGGAAAAAGAATGAAAGGAACCACTATTCACGTGATTGGGAAAATATGTATTATCTCACTTTTTTGCTACTGGAGAAAACGCGCCAGGTTCGAATCCCGATTTATGCATGGATGTTTCCCGTGGATTGGATTCCAAATTGAACAGCTCTACCGGTCTGTTTCACTCTTGTGTGCAAAAGATGACGAGACATGCCATACATGTCTAAACAAACCTGTTTAAATATAGAAAAGTGTAAAATTTCATTGAATAATAGATTAGTAAAGACAAAACAACTATTCATACGTTGAGTGGTTACATTGATACAAGGTAATGTAAGGCCTTTTTTGAAAGGAAAGATTAATTTTATTTTATTTTATTGGTATGGCCGCTAATTGAGTCAGGTATGAAATATATTGACTTGCACTCTTTAAATTTTTTTATAATAATGATTTTAGGTTATTTTTTTTCTTTTACATTATTTTTGAGTTAAAATTATTAATAATATTTACATTAATATTTTCTTCAGTTTTTATGCAAAGTTTTTATTTTTGGAAATTGTTTTTACTTCCATAGATTTATTAATTTTTTTCTTTCACTTTTACACTTTAAGTGTTAAGGAAGATTTATAATGCATGCTAAATTTTGTTTAGCACAATTTTGATAATCCTTTTTCTTACAGTTTTTACATTTTTGTCATAGTGTCAAATTCAACAGGATTTTAGTTAATTTCTACTCCATCTACCACCAAGTGTGAAATTCGGTGCTGAAACGTGTTTTACATTTTTAGCATATTTTTCACAAGAGCAAATTCTCAAAATATGATGAAAAGATTTCAAATTATTGCTTCAAAATAAGTAAGTAAAAGTATTTTAAAAATTAAAACGGGGGAGTCGACACAAGGCATTTTCTGAAACAGAGACACCAATTTCCCCCTTTTACAATATTTCATTTTCAGAAATTTTCCTTGTCAAAATTTGTTCTGTTTATGAAAAATTAAGGTTTATGGAAAGATGGATTTTCAATTAAGCAATGGCCAATTTGTGGCAGTTAGCCAAATGAGTAAAAGTGGTTAGCATAGTTATAAAAAACAACATAGAATATTATGAGAAATACATATTACGGAATAAAGGAAGGATTTAAATAAGAAAACTAAAATAATATATTACAAAAATTTTCTTTTGTGTAAATATTCAGTGGACATATTCTCCTGAAATGACAAAATTATTTCCTTTGGCGTTCTAATAGAATGATTTCCTGTTACAATTTATTCTGTCATTGAGTAAACCTAGTTATTATTCCCCGGAAATTACTTTTACTGGAAGAAACCGAAAACAGAGGCAATAAGATTCTTTTTTTCGTTTTTTTACTTTCTTGTAATGGATTCCAAAATAATATTAGAATATAAAGATTATATCTCTTCCATTTTGAAGAATTCTCTTTAGTAGAAGATAGCAAATTCAAGTTTTATTGAAACATTAACAAATATACAAGAAAACACACAAATATTTATAACACATTAAACAGCAGATAGTCTCACGATACAAATGTGTAATAAATATATACCATATTAATACTGAAATTAAATTTAAAAAATAAAAAATTCCGACTGCGTAAAAATCGAACTAATTAATTATTTCTTATCAATGTGAAACTATTTTTTATATTATTTACGTATTTTTTTTATTTACTTGTATTGATGACTTTTAAGTTATGTTTAATCGTCAGTTCCTATCTATAAACACTGTTTTGAGAGGCCTATAGATGTCTATGAAGGTTAGAGTTGCAGTAAAGCTAGAGATTCTACCTGCACAACTTCCAGGTTGTGATTTAAACGGAGCTTCTGACTGTAAAATAGTCAATGAAACATCGTCTTCATTTTGAAAGATATAACCAATGGTATGCCACTCAATATGGTGCGTGAAAAAAGTGTTTCGTCTCTACCGCCATTTTGTATTTTACGGTCGCCATTTTGAATTTATAAAAACAAAATCCAGCCGATAACCATCGGACGATTAAGATGAATCGATAGAGACCTCATTCATTAAAATCCATCCAGCCGTTAGGATGTTTCTAGGTTATAAAACATCCGCATACCCAGATACGCGGGAAACACATAACCTTTCTTGGCAGTCGGGTAAAAAGAACTTTTGTTCTTTTGATTGAAATTCTTGTGCGAAATGCTTTACAAATAAAATAAATTTTACATAAAAAATATCAGCATGCTTTTGTGATGATGCAGATAAGCACATGTATATTTTATGAAAATAAAATTTGATTTAAAAATTACAACGTAGAAAAAGGACATATGATAATATAAACAAGGGGAAAAAATGCATGCTTAACTAAAAATGAAAATTTGATAATGAATTCTGGTGCAATCACGGGTAAATTTAAATTTATTTTTCATTCTAGAGATAACCGCCAGAATTGAGTTTCTTAGTTTGCTGAGAACAATGACGTATAATGAATAATTCTGCCGGGAAAAATTGTTTTTGATTCTGATTAAATAAATTTATAAAAGAATGAACAACGTTTGGGGCGTGGAAAAATAATCAAGTTTAAGAAATTTTTTCTTTGTTGAAGCATAAATATTATCGTCATAGTTGAATCTTGAAAAAAGATGATAGAATGTAACTTTTAAAAAATTATGCTCAAAATTGTATCATTATTTTTTACTATAATTTAAATTACATTATAGATATTTAAATTTTCCTGTTTTTGTTCACTTTAGAAGAGAAATAACGTTATAGCATGCAAGTTTAAAATAGACAATAATAAAATAAAATCCCTAATACATTTATTAGTTTATTCAACAACTCATGATTTGATGAGTAAACATATTTTTTGCATTGAAAAATGTTAAAAAGGTGTATTGTAGAAGACTTATTTAAAAGTTTATTTTACGATGTTCCTTTCAGCATGAACGACTTTTATTTTATATTATGTTTGTATTAATTGGAAAAAAGTGTAATATTAAGGTGCTAGAACTGTTCTGCATTGCAGCACACATTGTTCACAATGCCAGTAAATTGATAGGAATTGACATGTTAAGGCTGTTATCAAATTTCAAGCTCTATCTGCTTTCAGAAACATTCCTAGATTTATATTTTCCGTAAACGCATGAGATTGGTAGTTCTCTTAATTGTAAATTATAAAATCTAAAAGTTCTTTCCCATTTTCAGATAAAGAAAATCTGCACTTTTAACGACGAAGACTGCAGAAAAGAAATAAGAGTTAAGAACTATGCCTCTCACATATACTTTACAAACCGAGTTTTTATCAACTTATTTTCATTTTTTTTTCAAGTACAGAGTCAACTTTTCTGTACGGTAACACTTGCACCACCGAAATAGCTGCAGTGTTCTATGCTTCTACTAGTACAAATAAACATGTATTGTTCCCCGAAAATGATTATTTGTTAAAATTTGAAAATCACAAATTTGTTTAAATTGCATTTTAACAAATAAACTTCATCTCAAATACGTAGGTACAATTATTACAAAAGTTTTCTAATTTTAGTAGCTTAAATGGTGATTGAATGTACTTGTTGATTAAATTAAAAAAAAAACAATGAAGTGCTTGCTGTTTATAGACTGGGAGGTGGTAGCACAGACAATAACCTCATCGAGTTCACGGCTGAAATTCCAGGTTTATTTAAAACTCGATTCCAATATTAAAATGCAACTGATCGTATCTTGATGAAAAACACCTGAAAACCCTATTTTAGTGGATATCTGGGTGGTTTACCATTGTGTTTTTCTGCTCAGAGTCCTCCATGTTTTGATACCTTTGGGTGCAGGAAAACACAATGGTAAACCACCTAGACAACCACTAAAACCGAGTTTGCATGTGTTTTCCACCAAGACATGACTTAGCAGACCCGTTGCATTTTAATATTGGAATCGAGTTTTAATTAATCCTGGAATTTCAGCCGTCAACTCGATGAAGTGATGGTTTGTGCCACTGCCTTCCATTTTCTGATTTAAAAAAATCTTCACTTTTAGCGAGGAACACTGCAGAAAAGAAAAGAATAAGAGTTAGGAACTATGCATGTAGCATATATTTTTTACACTGGTTCTTTTTGTAACTTATTTTCTTTTTTTTTCATGTACAGAGACAACCTTTTTGAACGGTCACACTTTCACCACCGAAACAGTTGTAGTGCTTGTCTTTCATATAGATGTGAACTTTTTAGCTAAAATATGCTAGTAATGTATAAATAAACGTGTAAGGTTGAAAGAAAAATGATTATATGTTAAAGTTATGTAATAGCAACTTATTTTTTAAGTGCATTTTAAAAAATAAACTTATCATTAAATGCATAAGCCCACCATTACGAAAGTTTTCTAATTTCAGTAACTTAAATGGGTAATTGAATGCACTGTTGATTGAATTTTTAAAAAAATCCGTTTGTTGTGGTATTAAAGGGCTTGTTGTTCGTTATCTTTTTTATAACAGTTATATAAGCAATACGAAGAACTTTATATACAGGTTATTGATACTGCTTAGACTGCAATTGTTTTAACACATTTCTTTTCAATTTTACTAATATTATACTATCCTAGTAGCAAACGTATGTTAGTTTTATTTGCTATAAGTTAGGGGCTCTGCCTCTGAGCCCTTCCTGCGTCTACTTTCGGACCTCAATGACAACTGCGTAGCAACAGTATTCTAATTCATTCATTTGTGAAAACGCAATATAATCTACCCCAAAGATAAATTTAAAATTCTTGACATTAAAAACATTTTTTGAAATTTATATTGTATACGTATGATTATTGTTGTGTAAGCAATAAAAAGCTGATTTGTAGTTATTGCCATATTTATAATATATAATTATGTTTGTATTATAAATGCGTTTAATTTAAATAAAACACGGCCTAAAAGAGAGGTCCTGCGACATAGAGTCTTCGAAAGATTGGCAATTCAATAAATTTGAAAAAAAAAGTTGTGTATATTATGCTTAAGATATCGTCCTGCATGTTTATTAGTCAAAAATTTAATTATTTGTTTATTTATTTTTTGATAAAATGAATCAATCACAACAGATTTCAATTAGAAAATCAAAGAGGTAAATGTTAATATTTGAACGGAATTTCTGCCAAATTGACAATATAAAGATAAAATAATAGTTCCAATAGTTTTAATGACTTTTGGCGTTATTTGTAGATTTTCTGGAATACAGCCTCGAATGCTTGACTAGCACTTAGTTAAACTGAAGTATTCCGTACTTTCATGCAACGAGCTGAAATCTGATTGCTTTTGTAAAAAATTCAAAGAATATCCAAATGCACTTGTAACGATAAATAACCATAGGGTAACTCCGGGAGAGTCGCCACATACGGGACAGTTGCCGCACCCCTTGTATTTCTTGTAATTATCGATAGATGATCGTCAAACGCACAGTACAGGTGCGGAATGAGATTATTTTAACCAGTGTATAGCGCGAATCAGATTTCGATGTTTACTTGTAGAAGTACAATCCTTAATTTGACGTAGGGGCATGATTTCACTGTCCAAACTTTTAAACACGTTATGTTTAAATACTTTTCATACACTAATTACTAAATGCATGCATGATTTCGAAGTCAAAACTAAGTGTAGCGTTTGTATACAGTACTGTGTGTATGGTCACGCCATTCCCCTTAGCAATTGCAGGTAACTGTGATGGCCGACGTCTGCACCATGCAAAATGAGATACATTCCGCATTGCTATTCCGGTATACATGCCGCAGTTTCTTTTGTACGGGATGATTAAGTGTTATTAACTTTTCCTTTTCTTTTTGCACAGACTAATGATCTTAGACATGTTATCAAGTTTACTAAAACCAAAGGAGAAAAAGGGGAAAATAAAAAGTAAGAAGGGCAAGAAAGATGCAAGTCAAGATGATAATAATGAAAAATTGGATTACGCGTAACGCAGACGTTCTTTGCAAACCACTCCAAAAAAGAGGAAGAGTAATTGGCTTTGTTGCATCATGTGTTTAAATATAGTTACATAAAGACTGTACTTTTTCGACACTTTTTCTGTAGATTGCAGTCGAAAAAAACAGATCTCTTAACCCATTCGGGACCATAGGTGCATATAAGCACCTTCATAAAGAGCTTACAAAATTTGTTTCTGGCACCAGTAAAAAAGAAAAGTAATATTTGGTTTGTTTAATTAGAGCATATTCATGATTATTTAAATAAAGGTAACTTATTTTAAAAAAGAGGTAGCAACCGAATAAAATTTGTGTAAAAGCCACCGGCCCCGAAAGGGTTAACAAATAAATTATGTAAACACGGTTTAACGTTTTTTTTTTCCTTTTCTAATGCACTGATGTTACGTTGTTGCTGAAATGACAATTAAAATTTAATGTAAAAAGTAAGTCGATAACTTTAATAGTGAAATTAGGCAACATTAAATTGAATCTACTAATGCGTTTCATTGTACTTATTTAGTTTCTTTTTGTTATTACATCATTAATTATAGTCCAGATATGAATATTTTTTTGAATATTTTTATTTATAACTTAATTTTGTTCTTATTACAAGCGCGGCATAATTACCACACAAGTGCGGCGTCTCAGCCTGAATGTACTGGTGACGCGCCGCAGTGTAATGTTTTAGAAAAAAATTGTAAAAAAATATTAATAATTTGTTTTGAATTTTTTTGTTGTAGTACACGCGTTGTATATTTAACATTAAATAGTACAGCATGATTTTTTTTTTTTATGTTCACCATGGGACTTTATACACAAATTCGAAAAAAAATGTGCGGCATAAATCCCGGAATTACCCTATAATTCATTTATGTTACGTTGTTCCTGAAATAACAATTAAAATTTAATGTAAAAAAATAAGTCAATAATTTTAATAGTGAAAATAGGCAACAATTATTAATTTGAATCTACTAATACGTTTCATTGTACTCATTTAGTTTCATTTTGTTATTACGTCGTTAAATATAGTCCAGATATGAATATTTTTTTAAAAATGTTTTTATTTATAATTTTCTTACTGTTCTTATTACAAGCGTGGCATAACTACCGCACAAGTGCGGCGTCTCATCCTGAATGTACGGGTGACGCGCCGCATTGTAATGTTTTAGAAAGAAATCGTTAAAAATATTAATAATTTGTTTTGAATTTTTTTTTTCGCACTACACGCGTTGTATATTTAACATTAAATAGCACAGCATGATTTTTTTTATTTTATGTCCACCATGCGACTTTATACACAAATTAAAAAAAAATGTGCGGCATAAATCCCGGAATTACCCTATATGAGAAATCATTTTTCATTTGTCTGTAAAAGAATCTTGAATGCTACGTAGAACGTATTCAGTAGGAAATATGATGTAGCTGTACGATATACAAATTTATTTCACTTGAAAATGATATAATACTTTTAAAATGCATTTCAAACAAATACGAACTATGAGCTGCTCTTTAATAGAATTTTTTTGTAAAGCTTTTTAAATTATATACGACGGTGTATCAATATGTTTTTGCCCTCACATAGAATAATTGAGTGAAATTTAGGAAATTGCTGCATTGTATTAATCCTTTTCTATATAGTCACCCCGTACAGTAGCACATTTCTGCAAGCGTTATTTCAAAGAGAGAACGGAGGATGTATTCATGGAGTCGCGATAGTAGACCCAAAGGGGAGCATTTTTCTAACTTTTGCTGACCCCCACATATGACATATTGTTGGAAAGGCCTGTGACGTCTTATTCATATTATGCACTCCCTAGCCCCTCCCTCCAAATTTTCCCACCGGGACATGAATGATGTCCGCAAAATTGAGAAAACATTAAATAAATTTCTGAAAGTTGAAAAGTACTGAAAAACTTGTCGAGGCAAAATTGCGATTTTGCAGAACAGAAAACGAGGGCAATAATGGACCAATAATAGTTAAGATAAGGTCAGTACAAACACAATTGTTTCAATTTGTTTCATATTAGTGTATTAAAAAGGCATAATTATCAATTTAAAGTAAATTAAATCCTAGAATATGATTTCGATCCTCTAAAACTTAGGTATACAAAACTTATGTGGCTTATTTCAACTAAAATCTAGATAATGCCTAATAGATAGGATTCTTTGAACAATAACAAAAAAATCCAATTAATCTGTTAACCTGAATAAGTTTTCAAAATGATAAGCTACATTTTAATTATTTCTTATTTTGATCTTATTTTAGTGTTGAAAACCGAGTTGTAGACTCTGACTATTTAAGTGAATAAATAAATCCCTAAACACATTGAAAAAATATCCCTAATCTTAATTTATACATTCATCGTGAATATAATATATGAATTATCTTTCTATTCGAAAAAAGTAACTAATGCTGATGCTGCCGCTGCTGTAATTGAATTTTTTGTAATGTTTCAACTTTCTCGGCTCATACTAGACAAAACTATTGTTTATAAAAACATCAAACTAGTAGTTTTATAGACAAATGTTTGATGAACACGGATAAGCTGACAGTTTTTAAATAGAATAATTATTTTGAACGTTATTTAATGTCGAATTCGGCCAAAATAAGTCATATAAAAAGTTTTATAGGATCGAAAAATATGCATAGCAGTTTAATCATCTTTTGCAGGCACATACTTGAAAAATTTGTGGTGTGTCGTGTCCAATCATTTTTTTCAATCTTTCTTTTTCTTTTTTTTTTTTTTTTTTTTTTTTTTTTTTTTTTTTTTTTTAACTAGTTATTCATACTTTTATTTTTGGAAAAGAGAACTAATTCATAGGTAGAAAAATTAAAAAATAAGCATAATTTATTCACTTTCAGAATTTTTTTAACTTTAACTTTTATTTTTTGCTTTGAATTTCAGAGGCCTCGGTTTATAAGAAATAAGGAGATCCCATTTACAGGTGCAAATTTTCGGTGCTGAACGCTGAAACTTGGCAATTTATAAATACAGTTTTAGTCCTAAAGTAAAAACTTGTTGTTCTGTTATCCCCTTGATAAACAATTTTGAAATTTTATTATGATTTTATTTCAAATGATTTTTATTTCAATTTTATTTCAAATATGTTACAACAACAACAACAACAACAAAAAAATAAAACACCCAGAGATAATATACTTCATTAATTGCTAAAGTAGTTTATTAAAAACTATAAAAATAGTAAACAATGCTTTAATAAATTGTTAACATGTTTCAGCTCCATCGACGGCATTATCAAAACGAAATAATCATATTTAATAATTAGATACGCTAATTTATTTCATAATGATTATTTGTTTAGATAATAGCTTTGGTAGCCGAAACATATAAACAGTTTATTAAAAAAAATTGAGATACTTTTCGGTTAGCTGGGTGCCAGTGTTATACATACATATGTATACTGCATATATACATTATATATAAATGCATATATATGCATATATATATATATATATACATACAATATACACATGTATGTATATAAAACATTGGCGCCCGGCCAGCCGAAAAGTACCAAAATTAATATATCACGGATTTTATTTATCAACTTTTAGCAATTAATGAACTACAGTTTAATCTTGAAAATCCGGCAACAAAACACTTGTGCATCTCCCCCTCCTTTTTTATGCTTTCAACCCACAAAATAAAGAAAAATAGCAATAGTTTACGAATCAAAAACTTCAGAGATCAAAAGCGATGGGTTAATGAACAGAAAGATCGCTGACGCTATGCTAAATAGAACTGCTGATAACGCTGTTAGCGGCTCAGAGGAATGAGGATGAGGAGCTGGTAGATGAAAAGGTGTATCAGAGAAAAAACATAAATTTGACTATAAAATTAATGTCTGATTTATTTTTTACTTGTATAAAATCCAAGAAACACTTTATAAACCTTAAATGCATAATGAAACTCAGTAGTAGTTACATGTTCTTTTTTAGCCATTTGAAGCTTTCTATTGGTCATTTAGTGAACTATTATGCGCTACTTGCGTGTGATAACATGTTTTTATGGTCATGTAGTCTGTTTCTTTCCTCATTTGTTATCACGGGAAGGTTATAACATCTTTGATTGATACTGCTTGATTGGAATTTTTTCTCTATCTGGTTAATATAAAAATTATTAATTCGGCAAACTATTAAAGGCATTATAAAAATTATTATATCGTTGAACAGTTTCTAATGTGAATTGTAAAAAATTTAAAGTAAGTACTATATAATTTAAAATTGTTATTTTTTTTAGCAATTTTTTTTACTAACTCAGGAGTGACATTATGACATTACATTCATCTGAAACATAAATACATTTTTTCGCAATTTTACTAGTGAAAAATTAGCAAAAATAGACTCAAATATATATTTTTTTTTTCAGAAAGAAATTAAAAAAATCATGTATTAAAGGGTTAAAGAACGGTTAAAAAATAAAATTGGCATCGATGTTTAAGAATTTACACAAGAAGAAATTACTTCTCTGTCTATTAGATTTTTTTTTTTTTTTTTTTTTTTTGTAGCAAGTAAAAACTAAACTAAGTTTTTTTTTTTTTTTTTTTAAGATATTTAATTTTCTATTTTCTTACTTAAATATCACTTACCTATGAACTAAATAATGAATAAAGGCACCGTTAAGAATATCGGAAGTACATTTGATATTCTTTTAGAAATCGGAATTTTCAAAAATCCGGTTTAGTCTCGGTCCCGATGATGCCGGATTTTCGAGGTTATACTGTATAAACAATTTAAAATTTAGCTTATTTATAGTTAAATGAAGATCAAATGTGAAACACACTAAAATTAGCTATTATAAATATAATATACTATTTGACTATTATCTATTTATATAATACGCCAAGGTGACGATACAGTCTTGCTCATCCTCGGAAAAAAAGCATATCACGGTCATGTTAGGCTTAAGCATTCCGATGCCGTAAATAAGAAAATTGTTCGACTTATAATAATCTTCGTTGTATCACATCTATTTTTTTTTTCATTTTCTCTAAAACCATAAAAAAACTATGCAATTGTAATGTGCCACGTTCTAAATTAAAAAATAACGAGCTACCAACAACAGATTACCGAGATAAACAGACGAACTACGTTGTCATTGAGGAGCACAAATTCCAAATGTAGAAACAAATGAACGACTCTTTGAGCGATTCATTAATTCCCTCTAACATCCGATTCTGCTTTTAAAATATTTGTAAAATCATATTAAAGATTTTAAATATTTTTAAAAGCGTTATTCACATTTACATACCGACTCATGTTTTTGTGAAATAACAGAGTAAGGCTACTAAATAGATGAGCTGGCTCGACCGTTTGCCATAGCATTCCCAGGTGGGAGCATGTTGGCGCTAGATTGACCTATTTAGCACATTTATCGCTGTCTTCGTTACTTTCCTGAATTTATCAAATAGTACGCTAATGAATGAAAGTTTCGAATAAATTTCAAATTCTAAAATTAGTAATAATTTACTTTTAGGGAATACATATATGAAATCTGATGTTTGTAAGTACTTTGTTGAAAAGGATGTGTGTGTGGGGAGGGGGGACTAAAGAACTCGATTTCAATTAAATTTATATTTTAGGATAATCAATAAATAATAAAATGCCTAAAAAATTAATTGCTTTAACTATTTATTAATCAAGTCATAAAATCAATATATATATATACATATATATATGGAATATTTAATATATATATATATATATATATATATATGTGTGTAGCATTTTGCTACCGACTTATGTAGCATTTTGCTACCGACTTTCAGATATTTAGGCGACACCAGTACACCTCGACATAAATGTAGTAGAGCAATCAAAACCATCCATCCGTTATATTGAAAATACCGGATTGCAGTCAGGGTGGCGAGAAAGACAGGCTCGAAACACATTGATAATTTCCCTTACGTAATGAATATAGAGAGTCATCGTCACTTTTTAAACTGATTTTATTGACAAAAACATAGTAAAACACTTCCAGTAGTTATTCCATCCATTCACAAAAATCGATCATCAATTCATAAGACTTTAGATGTTATAAGAATAGGATCTACACATTCGAACGTTCACTCCAAGTAACGCAGCTTAATTAGACAACCAGAAAAACGTAAAAATCTTCTCTCCATCGCCGATGTAACGATATTTGTACCCCGAACAACAACGCGCGGACGGTTACAGAACAGTAACAGACCAATGCTAGAAGAGAGGAGGGGGAGGATGGGACATAGAACAAATTACGATTCGATGGGAAAGGATGACGTTGATAAAGAACTCTTTATACGGCGTCAGAATAAAAGAACAAATAGCGCTGGCGGACGCATCGAATTGTGGGTATAGAACACGAAAGAATAAATGATATTAAAACATTCGAAAGAAAGATAATTTAGTTTTAGAATAAAATGAAAAAGTAATTTAATGGGTTTTATAAGATTAGGCGAATGGATTAAGGTTTTTTAGAATAATAAAAGCATACGCAACTTTAAATGCATAAAATAAAAGACAAAAGATATTAAGATATTATTAAAGATAGGTAAAAAAGAAAAAATATTAAGAATTTGGAATAGTTTTACTAAGAAAAAGAGGCGAAAATTTTTATTATTACATATATATATATTCGAAATTTGTAAGAGCGTATGTATAAGGTTTTAAGTAGTAATTTCCCCAAAAATACGATTGTGAAATCGAAACAGAGGGGGGGGGGGTGTAAGGGAGTTTTTGATAATTTGATATAAAAAAAAGTAGCAGTAAAAGGAAACTGCATCAGTGGTTACTAAACATCTGCCCGTTTGAAAAAGTGCCTTACATCTTTAATTAATATTTCATTTATTAAAATTATTATTTATTAATATTCATTTTGCTAGTGGATCCAGTGCTGAATTTACAGTCTGACATCCCTCCCCCCCACTCGCTGGAAGATTACGAATTTGATCTTTAATTATAATCTAGAAGTGCACCCCTCCTCGGAATTTCAGAGGCCGCAAAGCTTCAGAAATCCCTCCCGGAAAAATAATTGAAACTAAGTCTATTTCTTAAAGAGGGTAGGGAGAGAGAAATTATTATTAATTTGCAATAGAACCATTTTTTATCATTAATACCTGACTTTTGACCACGGCTCCGCTCACACAGAGTGTAAGTTTTGCAGTTCAAAATGAGAATTTTACATATAATTTTTTTTTCTTTTTCTTCATAATTTATTTAACTACTAAGGCAACTTCCATCTAAATCCGTTTAGTAGAACTTTTTAACTATATTCGCATGCATTTCCAAATGTATTATTTTATTTTTCCATATGTTGGAGAATTAAAATGATGAAGATTATGTATATTTTGCAGAATATCAACAGCAATTTCTTAGCGTAAGAAAATGTATTTTTAAATGTACATTCATCATCCAAAATTTTTTTAATGTTTTCTTTTTCCTTTTTGTGTTTATGAAGCGCCACATAAAAAATCAAAAGTGTGCACTTTTGACTGTCCTTAAGAAGTTGGCAATGTAATAAAATAAATATAATAATTAATTTCTGATGCTAACAATGAACAAAATAAAATTAACCGAGCAAAAATGCTATTCAAAAAATATTTTCTTTTTTTTTTCTTTTTCTTTATTTTTTTTTTTAACTTTGTGATAGTTTTTAAAAACTTCTATAAAGTAAAATTGTTTAAAAAAAGTTTTAATGTGTAGCAAGTTTTTATTACTTTAATAATATGAAACTGTTCTTTTCTAAGAGGAAAATGTAATGAGACTCAGGGGTCGAACCAGCAAAATTTGAGGCTTATTTAGGGCCCCTTCACAAAAATCTATTTAGAAAAATAGGCTCTTTCACAAAAATCTATTTAATATAACAGGGCCCTTCACAAAAATGAAATTATCAAAATGGACCCCTTTATAAAAATGAATTTATTAAAATGGGCTCCTTCACAAAATTTCCTTTAATGTAACAGGTTGACAACCCTTGACAAAATTCCTTTCCATCAAAATTTACTTTTATTTATTATTTTTATTTTGTTAATTTTTAAAATCTGTGATTTGTAAATAAAACCATTTCACCAGAAACAAAAACTTTAGCAAAATGGTTTAAAGAAGTTTTTGGTTTGGTTTGTGTTTATGACGGCCAATTATCAACACGTGGGATATAGGCCCCCGGGGGGGAAGTGCTTTTCGTGGGGGTCTTTCTAAGGGAACCTAACCCGTATTTACGCATGGGAATCCACGGTTTCGAAGAAAACCACGAAAACTCCGAAACAGTTAGGCCGACGGGCGCGATTGGGTTCGAACCAGCACCCCCCGTCTACTAGCTTCGAGAGCAGAACCTCTCAACCACTGGTGGGGCTAAATAAGTTTTTGTTAATAAATGCTTAGTTCGAATTTGAGTAACTCGATTTCAACTTTCATTATAAAATATTATTTTTCACAAAATTTTAATAAAATTCACAAAAAAACCTTTTACTTTTCACAAAATGGGCACCAGGAAATAAACCTGCATCGACCTCTGAGATTTCATAGTATGGAAGTATCCTTTTATATTTTAAACAGTTTTATATCTGAAAGTTAAAGTAAAGATACACTTTTTTTCTTGGTAATGCTGACAGTGTTGAATTCAGGGGGTGGACCGGGAGGGGGGACTGAGATTTTGTGTTTTCTATGATCAAAAAGTGTAATTCCCCCTACCCGGAATTCCATAATGTCCCCCTCCCGGAGAAAAGTGTCTGAATTCAACACTGAGTACTGACGTACGAAAATTGTTAAAAATATTTATTTATATATTTTTAAATATTACTGTCATATGATGAAATACTAATAATAAAATTATCTAAAGCAAATTTGCAAAATTTTGTCCAAAAAACTTAAAATAAAACACATTCTTTTGTGAAAATGAATATTTTAAAAAAAATTATATTGTAAAATTTCCTTGAAAAATTCTATTTCACATTAGTTCTTCCGCTATTTTTTTTTTTCAAAAATCTCATAAATCTCATCACATGTTAATATTTTGTGATAACGTTATTAATTATCCAAAAACTTAAAGTAGCTTCCCTTATAATTTCCTTCTATTTTCGTCCGATAGTATAAAAAATCACAAATCGCATCAAAATCAATTGTTTTCCCGAAAATGAACTAGATGGCGCTGTACTTTTAAAATATGTCCTTATCGCCAAAATTGGCGGAGAAAAAAAATCCCGAAGAATATAATCTACATTTAATATTAAAATTTGGTCATTTTTTATGTTTATAAGGAAATTGAAACATGCAGTAATCCTTTATTGAATGTTTTCAACAATTAATAGCAGAAAAACTACCCATAATTAAGCTTTTAACCCTTTGAGCTCCGAGTTATTAAAATTTTAAAAATATGCTAGAAAAACACTTAAAATGTGATTAGGGGACTGTCTGAAATTGAACCATGTGATTAAATTTTTTTTTAAATAGCCCCTTTAGGCTGGGGGACGTGGGAAGTTTTTCCACCATCAGAGCTCTAGAGCATTCATTTCAACACGCAAATACAATATATGACACCGCAAAGTTATTCTAAAATTACTATAATTGCTGAAATTTCAACATATTTTAAGCAGTTACATGGTTTAAATAAATTCTAAGGCTATTAAAATATTTTAAAAATTTATTAAATGAGAAAATTCAAAATTTAAAATTTTTTAAATCATAATATAAAAATACAGACTAATCAAATTTATAGATGAAACAGATTTTTAAAATATCTAATTTTTGTTTAGAAATATTTAAAACATAATAAACTCGTCAATCTGCTGAATTAAACACAAATTTAAATTCCTTGGAATTAAATTATAAGCATCTAAATTTTGGTTCTGAAACACTGTCTGGTATGTAATTTTAGTGCTGCCATCTAGTGACAAAGCACATTTTTGTAGTCCTTAGAGCTCTGCTGGTAGAAAATTCTACCATTACTTATTTCTATCCCCTGTAATTATTTAAATTTTCAGTTTAGTGATTTGCATGTAATTATTATTAAATGTCCAAGAGAAAAAAATGTTATCTCCTTTGAAAAATATTTCTTTATAATGCTTGAAAAATACAAAATTTCTAAACCTTCAAAATTGGAGTGTTTTTAAGGTCGCATTAAAAACCTACTAGATATTTGCAGAGAATAGTGCTGCCATCTAGATTTTAAGAAGACAAGTAAAATCTGCAAAACCCATTTTTTGCAATTAAAATGGAGACTTTTTGAAGGAAATTAAAAGATTTTGATTTTATGTGGGTGAAAATTCACCCGGCAGAGCTCAAAGGGTTTTAAAGCTAAAAAGAGACAGAAACTAATTCAACGCTATTGAAGTATATTACGCGAAGCGGTCCGCCAGTTATGAAAATGTCTGACGAGTCAGCCTGGGTATTTAGAAGCTCTATAATAGAGGCTCCCATTCCGTGCGCCAACTATGCTTTATTTCAACATTGCTTTGGCGCTATCTATCGACAATCAATATAAATGAAAGAATTGTTGACTGAAATTATAGTTTTTTATTTTTTAAAAATGCAGGACGTAGTGATGTAATTCGAGATCATCTTTTAAACGTTTCCTTTATATAAAATTAAAGTTTCGTTCAATGTAAATAAAATGAATATTTTTATCATTGTTATTTCTTTGATAGAATTTAAATTTAGTTTTATTAATTTTTCAAAGGTTAACATTTATCCGCTTATTTTTTTAAAATTTTGATTACATTATAAATAAAATGAGTTTTTTTTTATTACTATTATTTTTTCAGTGAAATTGAAATATAAGATGTTAATATGATTGCATTAGTATTACTGACAATTACTTTTTACATTCTCTTATTAAATGGACTTTACCCATGTGACGTTAGCCGCGGGTAAACAGGAGAAAAACACGAATAGGCCTGAAGAACATTTTAACACTGCTTCTCCTTCGTCCAATAAAGTCTATTTCGGAAGGTATGTATCCGCAGAGGCGTGGCTGTTGCCATTCGTGGGTAAAGTCCATTACAATTTTTTTTCACTCCAAAGTTGTGTTCAAATCGAATGTTAATCTACGTATGTTTAAAATCGAAATTTTATCTGATTGATGTAATTAATATATGTAGCACATGGTATTGTCTTTCCCTTACATTTTAATTACATTTGATAAGAAATATAAATTTTATTTACAATGCAAGCAAATTTCAAGTGGATATAAGCTAAGTTCTTAAAAATTGATAAAAATTAAATTAACACTTTACGAAAGGAATAATAATAATAATTTTAGTTTTATTTATACGAAAGGAATTTTTAAAGTTACATAGCTGAAGTTTTTAAAAATTGATCTTAAATTAAATTGATGCGCTCTGCATATTTCCTACAAAAAACTACAACTTTAACAAAAAGTTCATTTCTTTATATTAACTGCCGATAGATGGCGCCAAATCCATATTTAGAAACAAAACATAACGCTTCATTCATCGATGAGTAAAATTGCTGCCTTGCTCTACTTATAATAGAAAGTGGTTTGTTGAGCCATTCATTATTAAAATACATTCATTTTTATAAAAGTAATATATTTTAAAATAAAAAACCTTCAACGCATTGAATATTTAATTTTAATGTTTTGTGAAATCTTCAGAAATTGTGTTTCACTTTGGTAATTATTATTATTGTTGCAATAAATAATGCTGTTAGGTTTGTCAAATTGTGAACTATTTCAGAAATCAAATATTGAGTTAATATATACCGGATGTCCCAAAAATGAGTGATGGATTTTAAAATTCCATAACTTGCAAACGGTGACAGACATTAAAAAAATTCTTGCAGGAGTGTTATGTAAGATTTCAGGAGTTTTTATGCTGTGATTCTCAGTTTTAGTTACAAAAAGCATCGATAGATGGCGCTCCAAGCAATAACCGCTAAATCCAGGCTCGATTTTTCGGCCTCCCTTCTTCCATGCGAAAACAGGAGATTAAAATGTATTGAATGGATCTCGAAGTACCAAAAATCGGGTCTGGACTGAACGCCTATTGCTCTCAGCGCCTGACATCACACATAAACCTCCTGCGAGAATTTTTTAAATATCTGTCACCGTTTGGAAGTTATTGAATTTTAAAATCCATCACTCATTTTTGGGACACCCGGTATATATGTATATATATATATATATATATATTCATCATTTATATTTGTAGAAATCATTTGTCATTTTTAAAATGAGCTTTTCAAGAATACAATCCCTTCAATAATAAAATCTTCATTCTGTTTGTTTATATTAAGTCTTATGAAAAGGAAACGCAGATGAACATTCCGTCATTTTTGACGGGAGTTATATACTAGTGATTAAAAATTCCTCTGTAGGTAGTTTTTAATGTTCGACGTTGGTGTAAATGCATATCAAGAATTTAAATTATGCCAAAAGTGATAAAAGTTAAAAAGATATTTTAATAAAAAACTATGAAATGAGAAATTTATTTCGTAGTTATTCAACAAGTTCATAAATATTTTTGTTCATTTCTCGAACTTTTGAGTAATTATGAAAACTCTTTACAATTTCCTTGCTCGTTAGGCACAAATTTATTTAAGCACCATGAAAGCTTTACCGAGTTATTTCCCTAATAACAACATTAAAGCCAAACACTTATTTAAAGTGACAAGCGATAAATATTCGTCTACTTGAATTAAAATTGAAGAACCCGGAAATAAATGAGCTTATTTTTCAAAAGCATTTATGCAGCGACAGTGTTGAAAGCGAAATTTAGCATATGAATGTAAAAATGTTATGAAACTTAAACAACTTTAGTTGGGTTTAATAAGTTTGGTATAGTGTATAAAAAATATTATTTTCTAAATTCATTTTTTATAGTTAATAAGTAAAATTTAGAATTCTTCATTTTATTCATTTTATTATTTTAATTTCGAATAAAAAAGCCCTAGATATGTATACTTAATAAACAATTTAAAAAATTTATTATAAAAATTTTCGAATCTACCTTACTTATACTTAAATAAATGGGGAAATGTGAAGCACACGAAAATTGGCTATTATAAATACATTTTATGTGATCAGACTATTCTGATTAAATATCCATCTATACCATAGGTTCCCAAACTTTTCTGAACCACCACCTCCTTTGCATGAAAAAATAATTCCATCACCCCGTTCCATAATAAGCAGTTGTCTAAATCTTACGAATAAAAACTTCTTTCTGTTAAAAAATCTTGTTCCTGGTATTAAATATCGACTCTCCCTTTGCATCCGTTCCCAAAATTTCAGCAAATTGTAACTCTCGACAATTTTTTTCTTTCTTTATGAATCGAACGTTTGATAAAGGTAGTGCTTCGTTATTTGGTAGAATTGATTCATCGAGTTGAATGAAAAATTTGTAAGTCTTTAAGTGATAGCATAAAGATATTTCAACGTTTTTGGCCATTTCGTGTATTCTTCTTTGCACCGAATTATTACTCAGAATTTTTTTGATGATGTGGTATATGGTGTCTTATGAAGAACAGTTTTTATTACCTCTTCTGTCTTGATTGTTTGTAAGATTAATTCCCCGCTGATTGTGTGTGATTTTAACGCTTTTGCGATTAACAATGAAATAATCTCATAATCTGTCATCTTTCTTAGAAGACGACCCCACAAAGATACAGTTGATACAGTTGGCTGTTTAAAATATTTATTTTCTAGTCCTTGAACATAGAATAAATATTTGTACCTTTTATCAGCATGCATTTTATTCAAATGTTCTTGTAGTCTAGACGGCTTCATGGCTTCATAGAAAAAATAAATTTAGAAATTAAATACATAGGTAATGATTTATTTGTTGGAGAAAGTGTATATCCAAATTTGAAATATTCGACACTATTTCGGAATTTCTTAGATTAAAAAACTTCGAAATACAAAATTTGCTACGAGTTAAATTTAAATATTTTAACATTTTAACAAATTTACAGTTAGTTATAAAAATAATGGCTATAAAATGATTTCTATAACTTTGAATCAGAATACACGAATTTTTTGAGCAAATTCAAACCACAGGTTTGTTTGGAAATTTCTATCCAGGCATGTGTCTCATCCTTCTGGCATATTTTTAAATACAGTTTAATAAAACAAGGAATTCAGTTTCAAACTTTTAGACAATCTAATATAACAAATTTTGCACTCGCGATTTTTGAAACTGTCGACGTTAGGAATCTATGCTCTATACGTAGCTCTTTATAACAATGTTTATAATAACGTTCTTTATAACTTATAACATTATTTAATATTTATAATCCATGTGATACCAAAAATGACAAAATAAGAAAAAAGTAATTTTAATAAATGAAAAACAACTATAAAATTAGAAGGTTTATTGCATATCATTACCAAATAGTCCACACAAATGTAAAAAAATGTCATTTATTAATAATAATAATAATAAAAAAAAGTTTTGGATACGGGCAGCATTTTATATAAATATTTAAAATTAACGTCCTACAGACTGTCTATTCAAATACTGAAACACGAAAATTGTTATATATAGTTTTTTTCATTTCACTTACTAATATTTTAATTAAATTTAAATATATATATATATTTATATTTTTTGAAATTTTCGATTTTGTATTCAACTTTTAATAATATCTCATTTGACATATTTTTCATAATCTACGTTTTTTTTATCATTATAGTAAAATTAAATTATTAGTCATCGATAACTTCTAAGACAATTATAAATATGAAATATTCTGTAGATTACGATTTCATCATAGCTTAAAATGTAAAATTTACATCAAAAAAGTAAAACCTCTCGCTAATTATTTGTAAATAAAACCGTGTTTAAGATGACACAAATTGAAAAGGAAAATAATGAAATATAAATCTGTTACCAAATACGCGATGGATTTATTATAATCTTATTTCTTCACAAAATAAAATTAAAGGTTTTTTATGAAGACATTTTTATAGTTCAAAGTAATTAGCAACACAATAACATATATTCCCTTAGATAAAACTCATTAGGTGCTATGTCTGATACATTCTGATTTTTTTAAACTGGATGAAAAAAAAGGCGGGAAGGGAGTAATTGAATTCGGTTTCATGATTTTGGTACAATAGCATTTTTTTTTTAATTTTCGAAATATAGAAATTTGTTGTTCTATCCATTATTAAAAATGCTGTTTGCGAATAATTTTTATCAGTATATTTTCACGTAGTTGGCACATATTCTGAAGTAAATTAAATTATCTGCTCTAAAAATTTGGCTATTAATAGTTTATTTATGTGCAGAATGTATAATTTTATTTTTCAGTCGGCATATTTTTCAAATTTAATCAGTTTTATTTCTTTATCAAATAGCCAGTTAGTATAAATTATTGTAAAGTCTTACATACTCGAATTCAAGTCAACTTATGGAGCCAGCGTTTCACTGAACTTTCTTAGACCTCTACCAGGAGTGTACATAGGCTCTTTTAATAACCCTAATAATTTTAATATAATTAACTGTTTGCTAAATAAATCATAGGAGTAGTATTGTTTCTCTCACTGAGTGTAAATGTGTCTTGTTCGGGACTGGAATCCGGAGCCTTTGACTTTAATTGTCAATCCGAGTGAACTACCTGAAAGATCATTGGGAATTAAAGCCAAATTATCTGGGTCAATCCTAGTCTTGCCATATTTACACCCAGTTGAAAAAATTACTACAGGGTGTGTCAATAGGTTAAGCGCAACAACAATTTAAAAATAAAACATAAAATGTTCCCCTTATTTCAATATTTCATTTGTATGTGTTAATAATTACAGTCTGAACACAGTATCTATATATATATATATATTACGCAAACGTATGTGGCACAGAAATCGCGATTATTTGTTACTGTTTAATGGCAACGCCAAACAGAACGCATCTCATTCACTGTAAAAAAAAATCTGTAAAGTTACTAAAGTTTTTCAAGGAAACTGGGATTCCTAAAACTTTTTATGTAACGGCAACAACAAAAATTCCTGTAACAGACGCACTTTTGCGCCGAAAATAAAAAAATCTGTAAGGTTACTAGAAATTTTTTAGGAAACTGGGATGCCTAGAACTTTTCATGTAACTGCAACCCAGGTTACAGATAAAATTTTAGTAAGATTACTGTAATATTAGCAGATTCATTTGTACAATTACAGATTTCTGTAGCTTTATAAAAACTAGTTTTGTAGATTTGCAGATTTTTTTGTACAGTTACAGATGAAAGTTTAGTAAGCATGTAACTTTACATCTGTAGAACTACAGATTTTTTTTTACAGTGTTGGTTATTGTAAAAGTCCTTTGGCAGGATTTAGGCAGAGGAGATAAAAACGGTTTTTTTACGTTTCGCAGTATCACGTTTCTCTCTTTCTCTGCAATTATGGAACTTCAGAATATCGTTAGAAATGCCCGTAAAAGATCTCGGCTAATGCTTGAAAGTGAAGAAGAAGCCGCATTAAGAAGAGAAAATCGCAATAGATTGGATCGTGAACGGCGTCAATCACAGAGTATAAACGATCGCCAAAATAGGCTTAATAACCGTCGCATGGGCGAACGCGAACGCATTGCTTCTGAAATTATTCAAATTACTGATTTAAACGTTCCGGAGCAGAACTGTGGTACTTTGAACGAAACGTGCAATTTCTGCCAAGTACTTTATTGGAAATTGGAATTAAACAGCAGCAAAAATTTTACAAATTCTTGTCATGACGGTAAAGTAATTTTGTCTCTCTTACCAGAAACTCCCGATTTGATAAAAGATTTGCTGTGTGAAAACTCACTTGGAGCCAAAAACTATAGAGAGCATATTCGGCAGTATAACGCCGCTTTTTCTTTTGCCTCAATGGGAGCAGGAATCAAATTGCCTTCTGGAGTAGGGACATATTGCTTCCGGATACACGGTCAGATATATCACAGGATTTCTCCTTTGTACACTGATGATAACAGAAATCCCGGCTATGGACAGCTATACATATTTGACTGCAGTGAAGTTACTAATTATAGAATGGAAACTAACAGAGGCTGTTTAAGAAATACACTGACGGAAAAAAAAATCCCAACACCAAGAAAGACTTGTGTTAGATAAACGAAATTTGGTAGGCGTGTTTATACATCTGAAAGATGACATCGATTGAAATTTCGTGCTTCGCGCATAAGTGTGGCGCTAGTAGCGCCACTCAGAACTTGCAGATCAGGTTTACTTTAAATGCGTGCTGTAAAGTCCGTAGGCGTTATTTAGCTACGAAATGTGACGTATTGAGTTGATGTTAGCCAAGAATGCGTTTAACAAGACGAAGAAGTCACTGTCAACAGCTCACCGAGTTGGAACGAGGTCGCATATTCGGGCTACGAGAACGTGGGTTTTCTTTCCGCGATATTGCAGAAAGACTTGGATGGAATTTATCCACTGTGCATGATTGTTGGAACCAGTGGTCAAGGGATGGTACTACCTCAAGAAGACCAGGTTCCAGGCGGCCACGTGGCACTCCTGAGAGGGAAGATCGCCACATTTGGCGTGCGACTGTGGCGCATCATACTGCGTCTGCGGCAGAAATTCTATCTGCAGTTAATACCACCCTGACACAACGAACTGTTAGAAATCGATTACTTCAAGGACAGCTCCGAGCAAGGCGCCCCGTAGCGTGCATTCTACTGACTCCAAGCCATTGCCGTTTGCGACGCCATTCGTGTCAAGCCAGAGCTCATCGGTGGGCGGAGTGGAGATGTGTTGTGTTTCTTTTTCATCAGAAAACACAACAGATCTCCCCTCCGTCCTCCAATGAGCTCTGGCTTGACACCAATGGCGTCGCAAACGGCAATGGCTTGAAGTCAGTAAAATGCACGTTACAGGGCGCCTGGCTCGGAGCTGTCCTTGAAGTAACCGATTTCTAACAGTTCGTTGTGTCACTGTGGTACCAACTGCGGCTCGAATTTCTGCCGCAGACGCAGTACGATGCGCCACAGTCATACGCCGAATACGGCGATCTTCCCTCTCAGGAGTGCCACGTGGCCGCTTGGAACCTGGTCTCCTTGAGGCAGTACCAACCCTTGACCACTGCTTCCAACAATCATGCACAGTGGATACATTCCAGCCAACTCTTTCTGCAGTATCACGGAAAGAAAATCCACCTTCTTGTAGCCCGAATATGCGACCTCGTTCCAACTCGGTGAGCTGTTGACAGTGGCTTCTTTGTCTTGTTAAAGACATTCTTGGCTAATATCAACTCAATACGTCACATTTCGAAGCTAAATAGCGCCCACGAGCTTTACAGCACGCATTTAAAGTAAACCTGATCTGCAAGTTCTGAGTGGCGCTACCAGCGCCACACTTATGCGCGAAGCGCGAAATTTCAATCGATGTCATCTTTCAGATGTATAAACACGCCTACCAAATTTCGTTTATCTAACACAAGTCTTTCTTGGTGTTGGGATTTTTTTTTTTCCGCCAGTGTGTTATGGAAAAATTAGATGCTCTTCTACGAAACATTAATCCATTTGCTGAATCATATTCACAAATGCATGAATTAGTTAATCAAAATTTAACCATGAATGTTAAAATGATTTTTATGGAACATCCTGATTTAGACTTGCGTAGGCAAAATGCATCTGCTTCCTCAACAGATGTTGCTGCGATATTTGTTGGAGGCGATGCACAGTGGAGAATTTGGTGGATAAAATATTTCTTATATCTTATTGGTGGCCAAAAATATTTCTTACTGAAAAATTAGACTAAAGTTTATTATTGATTAGTTTATCTTATTACTATCACTTTTTAGTAGTTTTCTTTGAAATATACATTATATATATATACATACAGGGTATATGGAAAACATTGTAATATGTAAAAATGACTTTAATGCAACAGAATATTAGTGAATATATTGTATTCTATTTGTCAATACAAATGTATTTTTTCATATACAGTGAAAACTTCCTGTGTGACCACCTCTATTAAGCGACCACCTGAACGACCATTTTTTGATAGAACGAAATTTATTCCTATAGGCTCAATACTAATTTTACCTCCATTCAGAGACCACCCCAATTGAACTCCCTTCATGAGCGACCAATTTCTTTGAAGAAAATGAAACAAATTTCATTTTTTCCTGGTCTCTTTTAAAAGGTTTTATTAGAAAAATAATTCCTGAGAGCGCATTGTTCATCAAACTTCTAAACTAACTTTAGAATTTTTTTTATACCTGTAACTATTAAGTCTTTAAACCCCTTTGTGCCTTTTTATGTTCCTTGTAACCAACATGAATTTTTTTCAAGAAAGAATGCTTATTCCTACTTGATTCCTGCCATCTTTTCTGAAATTCAGGCTTGATGTATTTTTTAAAATAATTTTTTTTTGTAGCTTTTGGTTTTCTGAATAATTATTTTTGTTAACAAGATAATCCTCGAGAAATTCTAGTTTTTTATCGAAATCTGGCAATTCTGGTTATCCATAAGGTTGAAGAGCTCTGGTCTTGATATAATTTAAACTCCAGATGGACCTGGAATAATTTTGTACAGAAAATAATAAGAGTAATTAATTTTAAAGATATTTAGCTTTTAGAATTTTATAAAAAATGCTCATATATAGAAAAACATAAGTTTGTGTACAAAAAATCCATCCTGACATCCTGACAGTTTTTTTAAAGTTATTAACTTTATAGCTGATGCATTTAAACTGAAAAACATCAACTAGAATCATCGGAAAGCATAAAAAATTCCTTATATACTATACAAATTTAAAAAATAAAAATTTGATGCTTGATCTTACATTTTAAAAACCATATATAAACATATGATATGAAACATAAACATATTTACTTGGCTCTTTTGAAATCTAAAAATGATTGATTTAACTAAGAGTTTAAAAATAAAATTGACTTAAATAAGTAGTCGCATAATCGAAATTGAAAGTACGGCAGATCAAACTATTTCTACAAGTAAATATTAACTGTCGAGTTTTAAAATCGAAGTTGAACAAAATATTGATCATAAATATAAATTTTAATTATTTTATGTCGTAGATGATACTTTCTGGCAATATTTGCAATTTATCTTTCCTAAAATATATTTTTTCAACTTTCTTTTAATGAAAATGAAACATTTATCATTTAAGGAAACACAACGTGCTTGAATTAAAGTATTCCAAATTACCGATTATTCGTAGATATTGTGTTCAACGTTATTAATTAAATATCTAGATCTCATTTAAAGTATAAAAAAAGGCATTTGGACTGATCGGGAAGGGTAACGAATTTTTTTTATAGAATATTGAAATTAAAAACACAAATTTCAAACATGTTCGATAGAGTTTGTGCCTCTTTATAAAATCTTCTAAACAAATAAATATAAACATATTCATGTGGAATATATAAATATATTTACCTGGACTTTCACAATCTATAATTAAATACTAGATGTATTTACGAAGCAGCATTTATAAGATGTAAACTAAAACAGCGCAACATTTTCTAAGAAGACATATATCATTTTTAAATTTAGAATATAAAAAAGTAACATAGAACTTCAGAAACAGGCGCAGACAATATTAAAAAAAAAATATGGTCACATATGTAAATTGGAACTTTTTTATGTCCGCAGATGATACATTCTGACAATAATTTCAATTTATCTATCGTAGAATACTTTTCAAATCGAAAGGGAAATGCAAAAATTGTCATTTACAGGAACATACAGTTGTGTGTTTAAATAGAATTCTTCTAAAATCGCAGTTTTTCGCAGCTACAGTTTTCAAAATTATTAACTACATATCTTGAACTGTCATTTAGATTTAAAAAGATCATCCGGATCGACCCTGATGTATAACAAATGTTTTATAGAATATTGAAATTAACAACACAAATTTCAAAAATATACGACACATTTTATGTCGTTTTATCATATCTGTTAAATTAACAAATATAAATATATTCATGTGAAACGTAAACATATATTCAAGGGCAACACAACATGGGCTTTCAGAATCCAGAACTACATGGTATAAGCAAAAGTTTATGGGGGAAAAATCACAGTGAAATAAACAGGCACAAAATGGAACTTTAAAGTACAAATAAAAAACTTACTGCTACAAACAAGTTTGACCTTCCCTGGTACCAATTTTCTCGCACAACAGAAAAAAATTATAAATGTACGGTGAATCGCCATCTATTTATCTTCATAATTAGCTACATTTTTCTCTCCTCAACTGCGTTTCGAAAAATTGACTTTTGGCCGGCTAAATTGGAAAAATACTCCACTGTGCGATGGTGAAACTCCAGTTAATCGACACATCTGCATCTATCTAAAGGTTGATAGTTTGAAAAATATATCACCAATGAATCAGTGTTGTGATCCCATGACATACACATTACTTTTCCTCACAGGGGAACGAGGTTGGCAACTCTGGAATGGAGCATGTGGAAGAGAGGCGCTCAGCAAAACGAGTGCGAGTTACACAGTTGGAATACTATGCATATAGGCTTTCAGTACATAGTGGTTTTAGTATTTTGCACAGCAATGGAAAACTGTTTCAACAATATATTATTGATTCATATCTTAAAACCGAAGGTTCACGTCTAAATTTTATTCAAAGCAACCCAAATAGCTTACGAGTTGATCTTTATAGTGGACTTTGAGATGTCTTGCGTTCAAATTCGGAAAATAACAATTTAAGAACATGTAAGTTAATTATACTGCCACCTACATTTCAGGGAAGTGCTAGATACATGCAACAAAATTACCAAGATGCCATGGCGATAGTTCGAAAGTTTGGGAGACCTGATTTATTTATCACGTTTACGTGCAATCCAGCTTGGCCTGAAATATTG
Source organism: Maratus speciosus (assembly GCA_963932465.1). Taxonomy (NCBI): domain Eukaryota; kingdom Metazoa; phylum Arthropoda; class Arachnida; order Araneae; family Salticidae; genus Maratus; species Maratus speciosus. The sequence goes on from OZ010789.1 coordinate 403,627,806, forward strand.
GATGCCATAGAATGCCCTCAAAGACCGGAAAATAGACCATATATTGCTGTTCGAGTCTTTAAAATGAAGTTATCAGAATTATTAGATGATATTTTGAAACGTAATATATTTGGTGTCGTAATTGCTTATGTTTATGTAATTGAATTCCAAAAAAGAAGCTTAAAACCTCATGCTCATGTTTTATTAGCGTCAGACTCCAACTTTAAAATACGAACAAAAGATGATATTGATAAATATGTCAGTGCAGAGTTACCAAATATTGATATTAATCCAAGATTATTTGAAATTGTGACAAAATGTATGATACATGGTCCCTGTGAGACAATAAATCCTAATTCTCCATGTATGAAAGACGCAACTGGATGCAGCAAGCTATTTCCAAAAGAAGTGAGGCAAATCACAGAAGAAAATATCAACGGATATCCTGAATACAGAAGGCGATCCATCGACCCTGGACTGGATTGGATTTCAGTAGTCGTTTAAAATACTGTGTGCTGAACATTTTTATCTCATTAGCTATCTACAAAAAATACGAGTGGCGCAATCAAATAAAAGCTTTCTATAATAATAACTTCAACAATGAAATTTTCTGTAACAGTACTTGTGATTTTGTATTAAATTCCATTTGAGTTAAATCAGCCTTAATGCGTCTAAAAGTGAATTCCTATATGATAAATATTTGCCCATCAGAATAAAATATTTCCAGTTTATTCTCAAGGGAACATATTTTATAAACTACTCCAGAGAGACAACTAGTGCTTTAGAAATGAACGATCCGTAATTGGTCTTATGTGTGTGAGTCTTCACTGAAAGAAAAAATATACCGCCTTCACCTGTAACGAATAGGTAGTCCTTCTTTAAATCCCTAAACTAGAAATATAGATCTCCGAGTTATGCAAATAAACTGACTAGGCGAAATGATCGGGAGTTTCGAGTCTACAGTTTTCAGGGTGATGAAACTATACTTATGTTATGAATCGTTTGAATTGCGAGAAATTATCACTTGACTTAGAATTAATGACACTAGAATTAATTCATAAACTAGAATTATAGTTACTAAAACTCACTTCTTGTGTTCAAATTTATTTACAGAGATTTTCAAATACGTTTGACCAAAATAATATAGGAAAACGCCCTTGAATTTTAATAGGGATAACTAGAACTCTCTAGCAAAGGGAACTAGAATTTATGAGGATGAGATGGGACTATCAGGTTGTAACGAAAGTTTCCCGCCACAGCTAATACGGTCTGTGTAAACTGTTCGCGTTGACGTGCTTGTTCATATTTTGTCAAACGATTTTTGACATTTGAAAGAGAGAGACTTGATTTATGACACTCCGTTGTGAAATTTGTAAAAAAATATCGTTATCATTAAGTACAAAGCGTCTGAAATGGAAATATCACGCTACCAGATTAGAACTATCATTTGCTTCCAGTTCTGTTGCAAAAAGTCAGCCACAGAATGTCACCGAATATAGTGTACAGCTTTAGGTACTAGTGTTGTATCATATGACACTGTGAAGGTTTGGAGGAATGGTGGTTATATATAAAATTACAGTTACTTTTACATAGTGTAATTAGTATTATGTAATGGTGATTTGGCGGAAAACTTTCGTTACAACCTAATATTTTATTCTAAAGCCACAATTTATTTTCTGGATGCTAGTGGCAGAATTTTTTTTTCAGTGTTGCCTCTAATGGGTAACCCGATTTTGCCCCCATTCCGATCTGTGGGTCAGATCGCTTTCATACTAATTTGTTTCGTTACAGGTTGGGATAGGTTAGAGTTATCTTTAAATGGGTTCGAGGTGAATTTCCAGCAGGGTTTTGAATCTTCCAGGTCCGGTGTTGATGTTTACCCGATTTTTGAAGCGAAAGTCCTGGATATTTTTCAAATTAAAAAAATATATATATTTGAATATTAATGAGTGTGTTCATTTATTTACAAAACAGATAAAATTGTTATTATTGATATAGTTGTAGACCATTTTTCCAAAATCGTATTAAAATATGGATTAATTTCTTCCTATTCGGGGCTTGTGTTCACGAAATTTTTTGTTCGATTCAGGGTAGGTTTCGGGTTGACTTTATGCAGAATATTTAGGTTCGGGTTGGGTACAACCTGACCCATACCGGAGTTTAGAGTGAATAGAACTGCTTCTAATAATGATATTTCTTATTATTCCGAAAAACACACAAAAAATTATAAAAAAGCTCAAATGTAGAGAAATTCTGGAAAGCACGGTCGCAAAAATACCTTAAAATCATATCATCTCAAGAATGCTAGTTTTACTGACAACCTCGAGTCCAGTGGGTTAGAATCTGAACACTGTTTTCTTGGAAAGTTTAGCATATGGAGCAAACGGATAGGGGGGGGGGGGGAAATTAAAAAATGATAACTGTGTAAGAAGCAGATATTTTGTGGAAATGGACACGCTATTGCAGGGCAAAATCTGCATTTTTGAAAATTCTACACATGCATTGCACTTTTATAGCATGGTTAAGGTTTGTTTAGAAAATGAAGGTATTGTTACAGAAGATTCGTAAAAACAATTTAAATTGTTTTTTACTTCTAATCTGTTTTCTATTAATATAAACATTAAAAAATCCTCCTTTGAGTAGGATGTCTTCATTACTTAATTTATCATGTTATCGTATTTAATTTAAATAAAGCACGTACGTACCGAAAAGAAATTAAGAATAACGGAGAAAAGTTCTTTCATGTGTGTAAATATTTTCTATTGAAAATACCGATATTTAACAACGCAGTATTTAATGTTTCATTGCATAGTGTTATCAAGACATTTGTATCCTGTCATCAGTATTTCTTTAAGAGTACTACAGTTAATAAATTAATTAAAGGAATGATTATGAATGAGAAAAAAATACAAGCAATTTCACTAATTGCATTTATTCGAGTAATGGCATTCTTTAAAATATAAAATTAAAGGTCAGTTTCTAAGAACACCGTGTAATGAATGAATTATTATTTAGAAAAAACACCAAACCTGTTAGTTCATTAAATGTCTATGCTCAAATAGTTAGGTAAAGTTGAAAGGAGCTTGTTTTAATTAAACCTTTATTAATTAAGTTGTCTTCGTTTACAAAAGGTGACATTTTCGAAACATAATTAAGATTTTCATATCCGATATTGAATAAAATTACACATGCGATTCTTGATACTTTTATTGTTGTCTAGAGAATAAAGGGTAAAATGCCCATATTTTGTCCCCCTTAACTTCTTCGCCTCTGCGAAAGTGGCGCTACTTATGACGCAAGGCAAGGGGACGGAAGGTAAAAGGTTTCAGTATCGAAAATTTCGTTCGCCAAGACGCATACATAAATTAAAGACGCCGAATTTTCTATTTTTAGAAGACCCGAGTTCTTATTACGTCGTTTGTAGAACGTTATTTACTGTAATGTAAGTATATATTTCTTATTTATTGCATGTATTTTACGTAGGTAAGACGTATGCCAGCAGCATACTGTGAGTTTTAGGACGCGCAGTTCATCTTACGGGAACCGAAGCTATTCATATTGGGAAGTAGCGTGCTACCAATTTCGTCCCCCTCGCAGTTCTTATTTTCGTCCCGGGGACGAAATTAGGAATGCTTTTTCATGATATTTTTTCCCCTCTTATTTGCATGGCTAATGGTTCGTTATGTTATTCTTACACTGATAACTAGTACATTTGTTTGTACCTTAGTTTAATGTAAATTAAATTACTTACTCATTTAGAATTAAATTTTTATTTAGTTATAAGTTAAGCCTCGGCGTATTGGATTTTTTGGGGTGTCGACATTGGGATAATTTTTTTTCTTTTGCATTTTTTAGATACTTTTGAAAAAACATGCTTTCGCATTGTTAATTTTTTTTTATACGATATTTGCCTATGTTTCTATGTGCATGGGTAGTTAGTCTATGTAAAATCCAAATTTGGTAGGTTTTCACTGAAAATTACAACATTTAGGGCTTAAAAGTGACTCGAGGGACGAAATATGGGCACTTTACCTTACTCGTAAATCTACAAATCTTCTAAAGTCAGATGTATGAATTATATTTTTGTGCAATTTTCATATAAATTGTAAAATCATACAATTAGCAATTCCTATTTCATTTTCACTATAATATTATTACACTATAATCGGTTAATTACATTCAAAGGGAGGGAGGGAAACGGCGATGTAACTCTGTTCGTTTGTGATAATTTTCATAAGGTTTCCTATTTCTTTTTAACCCTTTCTAATATAGTTGAAAATTGTTTAGAATTCAATTTGTCTGCCTTTTCGTGCTCTAACTCACGTAAACACAGTCGGATATCGATGCAATTGATATATATTACTGAGGTTTAACATGGCATGTTCGATATTGAAAATTAAGTGTGTAGCATTTATAGATCGTTTACAGGGACACTCAAAAAATGAATCCCGTTACATTATGGTCTTTGGGAGAAATCATTTGCAGTGTATTTTAAAGATGTTAAGCTATTTCAAACTCATTTAAATTGATGTACATCACTGAGGTGTACCCATATAGCACATTTGCCTCCCAGGGATATCCTGGGGAGTATTGACAATCCACTATCCTCATCCACAAGGCATCCCTGAGGATGCTGAAAATTGTCATCCGGAGGTCCTCAGGAACCGTAAATGTCCGCCTTATAGCATCCTGGAGAGCTCCCCAGGACCTCCCTAACGGTCCTCCCCAGGAGGATCTGAGGAAGATTTGAGGATTTGAAATTGGGAGGACTTTAGGAGACTTCAAGGTCACACAAGTGTATGCTTTAAAACCCTCCTCAGGAAGTGTATGGGAAGCAATTTAGGAGGAATTTGGGATATTTCAAGGTCATAAAAACTCCCCGGGAAGTTTATGGGATGTATCACAGGGAAGATTTTGGGATACTTCAAGGTTATAAACCTGCGAATCGTTCACAGGAGGATTTCAGGATGAATATGGGAGGCAGCAAAGAAGAAATTTGGAATACTTAATTGTGGTAGGCTGATATCAGCCTATCTGCAATTAAATATAGTATGCAAGATTTAAAAAAAAAAAAAACTCTTTTAAAAGTGCAAAAAAAGGTGTGCTACTTTGGGCTAGGAAAAGTTTTTTCAAACGGTCTTATGCATTTTTTATTTATTTTTTTTTTTTACTTTAATGTATTGTTATTGCAGAATAACAAATTTAACACAAAAAAGTAAGGAGAAGGTTATATATTACATTATATGCATTTTTTAAAACTGAATTTTCAGTCTTGCATATTTCTCAGAGCTCACTATAATAGAAAATTTCTGTATAAGAAAAAAGGGTAATTTATTTAGAAAGAAATACAGGATGTTACACTCTTTATAATGTTAAAACTTTCAGTTGACTAACCTTGTTGCTTAAAAAAGAAAAATTTAATTAAAAAAACCCTCACTTTCAGAAAGATCTTTTGTGTTTGTTTTCTTTTTATTCTAATTATGCCAGAGGCAGAGTGGCATCACCCAATTTTAGTTGCCAGTACAGCAAGCTTGTATAACACACATATCAAAACTAAATGTGAAACACAAATATCAAACTAAATGCTAAAATTTTTGCATATTTTATCAGAATTGATTTAATAGAATCAGAACATAAATTAATTGCAATACACTACCTAATCCCGCCTTTTTTTTTTTTTTTTTTTTTTTTTTTTATAAAAGTTAATTTTATAATTTTCGCTCTTAATAGCACATACGAGACATTTAAAGACCAAGTGGTACATGTCACATTTTCTTAAATGCTCTAAAATGAAAATCTAGAGAAGTTGCCCTTTAAAAAAAACACTACAATGCTTTCTAAAGGGATGTTTTTGTTTTGATGGCAAATTTACTTACCATCATATACTAATATTCCTTTGTATCTGACAAACTGACACCCCTCCATGCACACAAAATTAGCTACTTTCACCGATCTGGTTTTAAATCTTGCATATGTTCATACAATTTCAGAAAACATTAAAACACATAATTAGTAATTAGCATATTAAGATCTGTACTAGAGTGTCGTAGTATATTTTTAGGAATTCCATTAAAAATTACTTCCCTTTGCACCTCCTTTATGTCCTAGTGAAAACTTGGTACACAATGCTGCATTACAATCAAAACATAATGCAATTTTAAAACAAAATTTAAGTTTTGCTTTCAAGTTTTCTAGAAATGTTATTTTCTGCTATAAAATACTATACCAGCTTCTGCAAATCCTTTAAAAAAAGTGCTTTTTGAATTAGACAAAAAAGATTCTTTAACTTGAATTTAAATAGCAACTTTACCATATTACTTGTTTCAAACTAAAAGTTCTGGGGAAAGGATGGAAGGGAAGAGAAAGGGCTAAGATGGTTCGAGTGCATTCCAACATATTTTGGATAACTGAGGTTGATTTCTACAAAGGAACTTTTTTACATTTTTGATTTTGGTTGCACATTTTTTCTTTCTTTTAAATGAGGATATTTCCTTTTGGAGGTAGGTTAAGTGATTTTTTTTTTCAAAATACTGAAATTAAACATTTTTAAATAATATAATATATACACCACAATATTAATAGCAGCATGCAAATGCAGTAGGTTCTTAAGATGTTATTTTTCTTGACACATTCCCTCCCCTCTTTTTTATGTCAGATTAGTGACATTAAAAACGTGCTAGTTACATAATTAATATGAAATACTACAAGCATTTTTTAAGAAATTTTTAGTGGTGGCGAGTTCACTGTGCATGCTGGTGGTAAAATAAATATTGCATTATTCAAAAATACTAAAATGTGCATTGCAGTTTTAAAACTGTAGAGGTGAGTATGGCAAACGTAGGAATTTCTGGATGAGGGTGATTTAAACGAAATATCATCATCTAGAAAAAAGCTTGCACTTATTTGATGATCACCATGAAATATTAAATTTTACAACAGATTTTGGACAAAATATTGAAGATAAGCAATTTTCTAAAGTCCCAAGACTTGTCCAGGTGATGTAGAAACTCTACTGCAGTTCAGTCTACGTTGTACATACTTTTAACTTTATTTATGTCTCATGTGGTATGTCATGACAAATAAAATAAATCAGCACTTTCGTGATCTGTATGAATTTAAACATAGTTGCCAACTTTTGTTATGACATGATTTCTTAATAGTAATTCATGCTTTATGAAATTGTCTTGAAATATACTATTTGGAAGTAAAAAAAAAAAAAAAGTACTTAATTTGCTATTTATATGGAAATTTTAGTATAGTTACCGAAATTTCCGGTGTATAAGCCGCGGCTCAGAGAATTCCGTTTTCTACCAGAATTGTTTTTAAATAAAATGTATCTTGCTTCCGCTTAACAATTATTTGACTACCTTTTTTAAATAAAATTTCCGGTTTGAAACAGACTTAAATTACTCGCGGCTTATACACTGGAAATTACAGTAATATAGAAGCATGTATGTAAGTGAATATTTTTATGCAAGATACATAATTTTGTTCCAGTTGAAATCTAAATTAAAAGTAAAATTTGCTTTTAGTTTTATCTTGTCTTCAGACATGAAAGTGGGAAATACGGAAAGAAAAAGGAAATTTTTTTGGAGCTAAACTCGTAAATTTATACTTACTTTAAGTTATTTATACAATAAAATTAAATATAACTGTACATACGAGTGTTAATTTCTTTTTGCAACTTAGAAAGTATTAAAAACAAATAAACTAACCATAAATGAATAGGTTCATTAAATCAAAACAGAATTGAAGACAGTTTGCTAAGTTATACGATTATCCAACTATATCTAATGAACTTACATGAAGTACAATGATTAATTTTTCAAGATAAATATTATTTTGAATGGTTTGGCTATTATCTGCATAAATTATAAAAATTTTAATGCTAATATCGAGATTTTACTTTAATCTGCTGAATTTCTCTTTGTATTAAGAAAAAAGAGTTACTGAAGAACCGAAGTTCTTTTCTTCATTTACATAAAGAAAAAAGGAAAAAAAAAACTACACTACACATGTAAGGTGAACAAATCTATTTTCTTACATTGATTGAAAAAAATTTTTGAACCACGTTATATTTAGAAAATCTAAAAAAGAATTAGTAAGTACCAAGCAATTTAAATTTATAAAATTTATTTAAAAAAATAATAAATGTACAACAATTCAACTTTCGGCACTCTTCCTCTTTTGCAGCCTCTTTTTGCAATGCCATAGCCATGTCTGTATGGGTTCTTTAAGGTCTTCATTCGTAGCAGTGGGAAAAAATAAGCTAACAACATCTAGGAGAAAAAAAAATACAAGATTAAATTTCCATTATACTTGCATGATAATACTACAATAGAGTCCAGTTGAACATTTATGATATACAGGATGTTGTTGAATTCGACAGACAAAATCAAAGAGGAGACAAGAGGAAGAAAATTACCATAGAATATGGGATTGCAAACAATGTTTAGCCAGTGACAATCACAAAAATAGATGCCGATCAATCTTTTCTATTTTTTCATTTGGAACCATCTGAAATTGGTTGTTTATCAGACAGATGTGGTGTGGATGACCTGGACGATCTGACAACACAAATTATTATCGCTTCAGCAGTGATCACCAGCACACCAAGTATATGCATCCAGCAATTCTTCATCTGTCAGTGTCGGCCTCAATGACATTTGTGACTGCAACTTGGAAAAACTCCTATAAAAAGTCTCACCATCACCTTTCTGACATTGAACTGTAATGCCATTGTAATCCTGCTTTACATCAATTTTTTTTTCTACTAATTACTGGCCTTTTTCATTCCCCTCAATGTTAAATCCTTCATAACTATGTTTGCTATTTTCTCCCACTTAAAAATTGTTTGTGATCCCTTGTTCTATGACAATTTTTCATCCTCTTGATGTCTACTATCACCCTTCTGAATATATAGGTCGAATTCAGCAACACCCTATATAATGACCAGATGTATTTAGAGAAAACTAAAGCTGTGTTTTCATTCATTGACTTTATTTTGGAAAGTCTGTGTACCTTTAGATTGCTACAATGTAATAAGGACAAAGATTATCTCCTGGACAGTTTCAGGGAGAGGTGGCTGCAGACTATCTGCGCTTTGGTTAAGAAATAGCACCCTTCTATCCCTTCATCACAAAAACAGCAACCTCCCTGATTTTTCCATGATTTCCCTGACTATCTTTTTCAGAATTCCCCGATTTTCATTATTGGTATTTTTTCATGTACGACGATTCCTCGTATAACAAACTTATCGAGCTTGCTAATATCTCATTTGGGAGAAAAAACAAGATAAAAACATAAAAAATGCCAAATATTCATTAAGTATTATTGGTTGACAGTTTTTTAAATCTGAACTCAAAATTTAGTCTAACAACTTCATACTGTGGCCAATAGATATTGTGTGACCAGAAAATTTCCTCATTTTCTGAAAAATATTAAATTCTAAGATTTATCTACATCTGACGGAATAGCTAATTGGATTCAGCTGGCCACCTGGTCAGGTTATGCTAATTGATCATTTAAATTTTTTTAAATGGGTAATTCGCCTTCAATATACGCACTATCTACAGAAAATAAGGACATTTCACCTGATCATGAGGACACCATAATTTGTGTTAAATATAAAAAAAACTCATACCATGTGCATCTTTTAAAAAATATTGGGAAAGACTAATTAGCATGTGAAAAATATGTATATAAAATAGACAAATCAGTTTCGTTGCCAAGGTGAAAATGCAAATATTTTTGCATATAGACCACCCAGTTTCCTGAGCTCATTAACCTATATATAAATATAGCAATAAAAACTTGAATTAACATTAATGATACTAATTAATTACAGAAGCTTATTAAACTAGTATATCCGCAGAAAAGGTAATCAATGTCAAGCCGGGAATCGAACCCGGGTCCCTGGAATAGATCTCCAGTGCTCTACCACTAAACCACAAGGACGATGTCCAGCTTGGTTTACGCTTTGTAGCAATGTGATAATTCACATCATTAATATTCAATAATTTCAAGCGTAATTTCACTGCTGAAATGTAGTTGAAAAATTAATTAAAATTGTATATTCACCGATGCTGGGTTTATTTGCGTCTCATGTTACGCCGCTAGAATGTGTGCTCATGAAGACTTCTCCATCTTGTGCTGCAGTAGCAGCCTTACCGACATATATAAGTGAGAAATGCCAAGCTGGACATCGTCCTTGTGGTTTAGTGGTAGAGCACTGGAGATCTATTCCAGGGACCCGGGTTCGATTCCCGGCTTGGACATTTTTCACTAAGTTGGTTTACGCTTTGTAGCAATGTGATAATTCACATCATTAATATTCAAAAATAAAGATAATTTATAAAAAACATTCTATAACTTTTAACAGCAAGTTTAAATAAAAGAGGGGGGGGGGGGGGATAAACTTTCAAACTATATCGAAAGTTGTTAAAATAATCAGTTTTACACAAAATTTCAAACTAATTAAACTATGGCATCTTGTGAAAATTTTTCAAATCACTTAAAATATTAACCATAAAACCTTGTTGAAATATAAAGATTAAAAATATACTGACCAAAATACTCCTGAAATTCTCATCTGCTATATATTCATCTAAGGTTGGGGAAAACCTTAGTTGTCAATGGAGATTATACTACAGAGGAGTGTAAGTCCGTGACAATAAATAGTTCTGTACTGAATCTGAAAGAAATGGCATATTAAATCTCTTTTTTTCCAACATTTTCATATGAAAAATGATAGACTCATTAATCAAAATCGATTGAGATTAACATATATTTATTTTTATGATAAATATCTAATAATAATCAAGGAAATGTATTTATTTGCAAGGAAGGATTCTGGCGAGAATTTGGTGCAGTGCAAGCAAATGGCTAGTGACCTTAGACCCCCAACAGAGATCTGCGGGGTGATGGTCAATAGATATAGCCTCCTCTTATTATCAGAGATAGTAGATTTTTGATATCCAATCAAAAGTTTCTTTTTTTAAACTATTAAATATAGAGAAAAGTTTTCGGTGGATTTGAATTTTTCGGAAAATTTCACCACAAGTACATACCCAACATATGGCTGAGACATTTAAAATAACAAAGAAAAATTTCTTTTGCAAATTAAAACGAATAAAAGAAACTCTTTATTTTAAGACCTCTCATAAAACTATTTTTTTCCGCCCAAGAACAGAAAACTTTCTATTTTAGGGCTTGTTTTTAAACGTAAAAACAAGAAACTTGCAGGCATGATATTTGATATGAGTTTCATGAGTTTTTCTTAGTTTCTGGTAAATTAATTACAAGCAATTGTTATCTAAGAATGTATTTTTATTTCTTTAATTTACTGGACAATCGCATTGGATAGAAAATTTTGATGGATTAGACAATCAGACTTAGATAAAATGTAAAACTGTTTGCAAACTCAAATAATTTCTTAAAAATTTTCTGCAGAAAAACCCCACGCCCCTACTGAGTCCTATATCGCCGCTAACTTCAGCAAAAAGTCCTCTTTCCAATCCCTCGCATTATGTTACATGCACTCAATCCCCCCACCCCCCCTCCAGTTTTCTGAATTAGACTTTATTGAAAAGAGGATAATGTTTACTAAGATATTAAAACCGAATTCCCCTTTCGAATGTAAAAAACATTTACTTTTTACACAAAATTTATTTTTAATCTGTTAAATTAATCTGCAGCACTGCTTCGGTGCTGCACTGTTTCTGCTACCGGCCCTGGCAAAAAGAAAAGAAAAAAAGCATTGTACATGCTGTTCCGGCATAAGCGTCGCACTTCCATTATTTTTAAGTTTTTCATCTCAAGTATATATGAAGCACATGGAAAGAATATGTAAAATAACAAGAATTTTCTTTATTGTGTAAATTAATTTTTTTTCCTTTTAATGCGGTTTTTCTTAAGTACATTCACAATATAATTTCTATCCTTCTGCAAACAGAAGTTTAAACTATTCTTATTTTACTTAGAAAGAACTAATCAGCAGTTAAATTAATTTGTCTTTTAAAAATAATATAAATTCAATATTTTAACAATATTTTAGACACAAAAAACAAGAAAAAATTCACCAGTTATTCATAATGCATCCTACAGTTTTATGCATAAATGTAAGTTAATTTGGTTTGATAATTAAAATTATAATTTAATTTGACAAACCAATCAGGCCCGTGTGAAATGGGGGGGGGGAGGGGGGCAGTCGTCCCAGGCACAGAGATTGAGGGGTGTGACTACCAACACAAACCTCTTATTTTGATTGTTACAAGAAATTATATTTATACATATTGAGAATGTTTTTTCAAAATGAAAGTACATACATTTTTCGTTTCAAAGTTTCCTCGTCCCTTAACCCATACCCGAATACAAATTTCTTCCTTTTAAAAACTTGTTTCGACATTTTTAATTTTTTGCATTGGATAGCTGAAGTTTATCTCTACACCTCTCCTTTTTTTACTTTTTTGATTTTGATTGCAGATATTTTTTTAGAACGACACTTTCATTTTCGGAACTGGTTTCGAAAGTGAAAGTAACTGAATAAAAAATATCTGCAACCAAAATCGAAAAAGAAAAAAAAAAGATCAATGTAGAGATCGACCTAAGCTATCCAATGCAAAAAAAATATTTAAAAATTCCTAGTTGCAAACGAGATATTAGAAAATAACCTCCCCATAGGGTTAGCATTAGTTCACGAGTGTCTTCGCCTGTAGGGACAGGAGCCTTACACGTGAGCTAATGTTAAACCAATGGGAAGGTTCTTTTCTAATATCTCGTTTGCATTTGCACATTTTTAAATATTTATTTTTGTTGTTGGATGGCTGAGGTCCATGGCTACATTCGCCCGCTGCAGAATGTAAGTATGAAATAAGCTAAATTTAAAAAAATTTTGACAGAATTCTCCATTTAAGACAATTTTTAAACATACTCAGAAGCAATAAAATAATACAACAATTAAAAAATAGTAACTATTCAAAAATATATTTCTACAAACATTTAACAAAATTGACAATTCAAAAAAAAAAAAAAAAAAAAAAAAAAAAAAAAAATCCCGCCACTGGGTTTTTGATCCCTTTTGGATAAATTAAAAACACGTGAATGTAAAAAGAAAATTTAAAGAAAAAGTATTAAAAATTCTTTGCCATGGTAGGGGTTGAGGAAGGCAAGGCAGTTTTTTATCTTTCATTTTTAACAATCAGAAATGAAAAAAGTTTCGTTTAAAATTAATTTTCAAAATCCAGAGAGAGGCGGTGGCCTTCCCTGGCCCCTCCCCAGCCGGCATCCCTAAAGGGGATTTTTCGTTTTTATATAAAATAATTTTATTCTAAATGTATTTTGGCTGTCTATCATCAACCGGAATTCTTTCAGGAATATAAAAAAAAAAAAAAAAAAAAAAAAAAAAAAAAAAAAAATCTGCATGGAACGGGAAAAAAATAAATTGGTAAATTCAACTCGCGCAAATTTATTCCTCCAAACAACGATAAACAGCCTGGCGATCCAAGAATATACTTCAGCAGTAAACAAATAATATAAATTAAATCCGAAAAAGGATTTTCTGTGCACCAAACTCATCGCTATATCTCCCAGTATGGAAATCCTACAACGCCAGAGTCGGTAAAAAGGCTCGCTCAGTATAATCACCATTGTCAACTAAGGTCTTCCCCAAGTATAGTTCTTCTACAGCTTCAGGGGTCTCCAGAGGAAACTGAGGAAGTCTATGCTCACTGGCAATAGTGTCAATCGAAATTATCTGTTGCTCACTGAATTTTTCCATAAATAGATCTAATGTTGATGTTGACTGTAATTTATCAACTTTGAATTCAAGTTTTGCAACCATCTTTATTAATTTTGTAGATTTTTTTCCCTTTCTCCCTATCTAAATAAAAAGTCACAAAGCAATTAAGTCAAATAGAAATCTGCACATATCAAATGCAAGCCTAGAAATGACTCTTCAAAAATATTACAGGATAATGATATATAGGACTTTTTTCAGGAAAGTAAAGGAATTTTATTTATATGTAAATACAGCTACACATGTTTTAGTAAGAAATATCGCAGACATCAACATTGCAAAAACTATATCAAGAGTAAATTATTTAAAGTTCTCTTCTGACTATTTCAAGAATTTTGAACACATGTCAGGAATAAAATATTAGCATTTCAGAAGTTGTACTTAATTTTGTTTTTTTAAGCTATATTTTTTTACACTTAATACTTCTGCAACTAACTGACAAAATCAGATTTTTTTTTTTTTTTTTTTTTTTTTTTAAACTGGGAGTGACTGCCGAAAATATGATTTTTATTAATGGACAATCGACAAATTTCACGATATAATGAACTAGTGACGAAATTAGTGACTAAAATGCTGCTAATGTTATAATGCCAAAATTTATGATTTTTATCTATAAACGATGGATATAGTACAACGACCAATTGATGTAATCAACGTATTTGTAACGCGACTTACTAAAATTTGTGATCTTTTGCTGCACCTTCTAGTTGCTGTCTCATTCATATACACTTAGGATCGTGCGTTCATAAAATTTACATCACGGTAGACTTCTAAAAATTCCCAGTCGGTGACACGATACCTTCTAATACAAAAAGAACATGCAGCAATAAAAAAGAATTGGCTAAAAGAGGGGGAGAGGAAATACAGGAAAAATAATTTTGTCTTCACAAACCAGGGGTAATTATGTTCAGTTTTTTAAATATAGGAAAATTTTTAACTGGTCATCAGTCAGAAAAATCAGGCATAAAAAGTATCACTAGTTTCCACAAATGGTAGTTAAAAAAAACAAACAAGCACACTGTTCATAAAAAGGCCTTATTTTAAAACATTTTTAAATGGTTTGTTTAGAATCTCCTTTTACAGGTATAATTGTGATATTTTCCTGGGACCTATTAAAGAATGTTTCAATATTTTCCTGCAAAATACATACATACCTGATTAACACATAAATATATTTGATAAAAAGCTTGCGATTATTATTGACAATATCTTGATTTTTTTCAGAAATTAATTTATACTTCCTTCATAAAAAACTACAAATTCAGTCATATTATTGAGAATTACATATTGAAATACATACAGAATGATACAAAACTACAAGTTTCTGTAATTTTGCTTTTCTACATTTGAACTGTAAGTTTCAGAAGGACAGATTTAAGGGAGTGTACTGTACAACCAATTTTTATATTTTTGTATGCAGCAGTTTTCTTAATATTCATGAAGAAAGACAAAAACTCATTAACGTCGGTGGTGACAGCATTAGTTGATTTGCATTTTAATTATTAGAGATTTACATTTTAATTATTAACTACCTGAAGATGTTGTTGAAATCGAAGACAGATCAGGTGTTTTTGAAGCTGAAGGTTGTCCTAAATCAGGTGTTTCTGGGAAAGGCTCCCTATGTAAAAATCTTTCATCTTCAGATTCCTCTGAGCTTGATATGGTCCCAAACTTTTTTGAAGGTTCCAAACTTTGGGGCCTTATAAGGTTGCTTGTAGTCTCTGACAGGTATTGAGAAAGGTTCCTCATGTATTCAGAACTATTTTATGAGACTCTGACTGAGATATGTCCCTGTTAATCAAGCGGCGGACATGTCGTTTTGAATATGTTATTTTCTTTCTCTTTAACATTTCTGCCAATATCCTATTTAACAGAAATATTTATCAAAACATACTATTAATGAATAATAAATTGAATCATTAAAGAATAGTATTAGTCAGGGTTTAAAATACAGTAATCCCTTAACATTCGCGAGTTTTGATTATTCTAACTGCTGTGTTGCATTGTATAGCCTAAGTTCTGTGAATGTGAACTTAACTTAAATCCTTGTATTGAAGGAAAATATAGATCAGCAATTCAAAGAAGCCCGAAACATATTGATGCTAAATCTAAAAAATCCTAAAATTCAAAATTTTCAATGAAACAGAAAATTTTTCTGCAAAATGTATGGAAAATTTTAAAACTTCAACAACTCGTTGAGAAAGAAATAGAATGCAATCTTCAACTGGTGAGGAGTATCAAACTTAAAAGAAAAATCAACACTGCAACTTTTTCTTATATGGAAATTCATTAAAAAAGGATCTGCCAAAAAAAAAAATGCAATGCCAATTTTTTAGCTTTAACTAAGCATGATATACACAATTCCATTTTATAAAAAGTAATAAGGGTTTGTGTACACATTTCTTTAAATAAAAACCAAGGACATTTTACACCTTTGAAGAACCAAAACCAAACAATTATGGATCTATAAACAAATTATAATGTGCATTTTTTAAAACGGGCTTTTATTTTGTATTTCTTATGGCAGAATGTGAAAATCTAATTACAGAATAATAGAAAATGAAGAATATATTTTTAAATACTATCCAAATATGTGAAAATTTAATTTTTCATCATAAGACTATTAAGTATACAAATTAAAATTCAATGAATTTGGAATTTAAGAATTAAATTTTACCTTTTCTTTTCAATTTTCAAACATATATCTTGATACTTTCTAAAATCTCAAACTCAATAATGTTTACAAAAAATAAATTTAAAAAAAAAACCATTTTTTTCTTAAATCTGAGATCATTGAGGCTTGCAATGTTTGCTTAAATCAATTTAAGACCAATGATTAAATTGGATTTTCAATGTTAGCTTTTAACAGATTTAAAAGCCAGGCACAGTTAAAAATAAGCAATTGTTACAATGAGTTGTAAAAGTGAAATTTAAAAAGTGTAATCAATCGCCACCCCTGTGTTGTCACTTTTTAGTTTCATATGATGCGATTTTTTTCCTGTGACAAATTGACAAAATTCACAATGTTTTTTGCAAGTGACGTATAAAATAAAAAAATAAAAAAAAAATTACGATCACGATCTTTTAAAGAAATTTGCGTTTTCTCGCAGTTCTTGAAGAAATTAGAGTTTTTTTTTTTCGCGATCCTTTGACGAAATTTGCATTATTTCTGCGATCCTGTGATGAAATTCTGATTATTTCAATGTCCCTTAGACAAAATTTGCATTTTTTTGTGATCATTCGACTAAACTTTCTTTTTTTCAATGGCCTTTAGTCGAAATTTGCGTTCTTCCCGTGATCATTTCTCGAAATGTGTTTCATACGCAATTCTTTGACGGCGTTTCTTTATGTGAATCTTTGCAAACTTCCCGTTTTTTCAGCGATATTTTGACGAATGTGTATTTTTTCTGTGATCATTTGAAGTAATTCGCATTTCACCGCGATCCTTCGACGAAATTCGCATTTCACTGCGATCCTTCGACGAAATTCGCATTTCACCGCGATCCTTCGACGAAATTCGCATTTCACCGCGATCCTTCGACGAAATTCGCATTTCACCGCGATCCTTCGACGAAATTCGCATTTCACCGCGATCCTTCGACGAAATTCGCATTTCACCGCGATCCTTCGACGAAATTCGCATTTCACCGCGATCCTTCGACGAAATTCACATTTCACCGCGATCCTTCAGCGAAATTAGAGTTTCATCGCGATCCTTCGACGAAATTAGCGTTTTACCGCGATCCTTCGACGAAATTAGCGTTTTACATCGATCCTTTAACGAAATTCATGTTTTACCGCGATCCTTTGACGAAATTCACGTTTTACCGCGATCCTTTGACGAAATTCACGTTTTACATCGATCCTTTGACGAAATTCATGTTTCACCGCGATCCTTTGACGAAATTCACGCTTTACCGCGATCCTTTGACGAAATTCACGTTTTACCACGATCCTTTGACGAAATTCACCTTTTACCGCGATCCTTTGACGAAATTCATATTTTACTGCGATCCTTTGACGAAATTAGTGTTTTACCGCGATCCTTTGCCAAAATCCACCTTTTCTGCTGTGGTTTGCTGCAATCCGCGTTCTTCCGCAATCATATACCAAAATTACCTTTTTTTCCCCGCGATCATTTGGTGAAATTGGCGATTTTTTCTGCAAACGATTGACGAAAAAAGCTTTTTTCTTTCTTCCCAATCACTTGTCATAATTTGCGATATTTTTCAGTGATTTCTTTTTTATTTCCAAATGTTTGGACCGATGAGATTTTTAATTTTCAGACCGTTCTCACTTAGCAAACGCTTTCACCCCGGTTTTTTTTCTTCTGCTGTGTATTATATGTTTTTGGTCTGCAGGAGCCTTGAAACGTCTGCGACGCTCGTCGCGCACATTCTGCCACGGGGAGTCAGGTCAGCTAAATTTTAAAATTGCCATACCAACTGCTTTATCTGGTTTACACTGACCATTTACCCCTTTCACCCCCCCCTTTTTAATACTTTATAAAATTAAAGAGGACAATGGTTACTTAGTTACATGTTTTATTATTAACTAATTTTAAGAATTAATATACAAGTCCTATTTTATTTCTCATAAACATTTAAAATCATATATAGTCACAATAAAAACACCATTTCTCACTAAAAGCAATATTATGAACAGCATATGCATTAATATGCATAGAAACATGCTTTTCAAAATTTTATTTAGAAAATTTTAGTTGTGTTTATTTAAATTTAATTGCTCTTTATTTTACACACTTATGTACCAAACTTTCCTCAAATATTATATCCTCTCTAATTTCTCTTTTAGCATTTGCAACTTAATCTCTCCATATGGCCACATAAGAATTTTTCCATTTTGATGTGTTACATTTTGTCACTGTTTAATTAAATATAATCTTTAAAATAATGTGGAGCTATGTAATATAAAATTTCAAAACACCAGTTTGAAGAGTAACTTCTATTCTTTTCAATATTTATAATTTTTTTTCGGACATAATTCCTTCACAGTTGCCTTCTAGCAGTTACAAAGACTTATTTATTTTGCAAAATTTGATAGAAATTTATAATATTTTTAGTAGAAAATATTTAAGTGTACTGAAAATTAATTGATCCAAATTTAATATAAATTAGCTGTAAACCAACTTTTAAAAATAAAATCTGCCTTTTTTCAATAAAAGCTGTTTTTTTTTTTTTTTTAAGTGGTTAAAACGAGGCCTTGCTAAAAGCCGGCAACCCTGCTGATGATACTCACAAAAATTTTCCCTGCAATAAATTGACGAAATTCACAAATTTTCCTGCATCAGATCGATAAATTTGATTTTCATATGACTAATTAATGAAATTCACTTTTTTTTGCGACATACGAGCAAAAACTGCAATTTTTTTGCACTATTCATTGATGAAATCACAGGCCACACATTGTGCATCCCTAATACACGTTGTTGGAATTTTTATTAACCCGGCAGGACAGGTACTTGACACCCCACGTCAGAAAATATTCGTCTGCTGTCGGTGAGTGCTTTTAATTTATTGTTTATTATTATTTATTTATTAACGATAATTTAACATTTTAGCTATCATTTTTCACGAGAAAGAGTGTACTTATCATGAATTTCACTAACAGACAGAATTCTAAAGTTTTTTTCATATTTATGCCTATTTAATATGTTTGGGGTGTGCTGACACCCCATGCCCGTTCCCGTGTTACGTTTCACAGCGCGCGTCCTGCCAGGTTAACTTATTTTTTATATAAAGAACGCAAATAAATTTGATTAATGTGTGTTTATGAACATATACAAATAATCCATAAATATGTTCTTAAAAAAAAAAAATTATGTGATAATAGGCTTTCTGATCTTAAGGAAATTTTCCTTATTCCCGATTCCTGTCATGAACCGTTGGACGGTATAAAATATTCAGATTTATAGAAAAATAAGTTTATATACAATTATGGTCTATTTAGATGTCAAGAAAGTTTGATACATTATAGTTGGACACTTTTAAAAGTGGCCACTAATAAAACAGTCTACTGGCCACTGGCTACTAACCCAATTTCTGATCCTCCCCCCCCCCCCTCCATTTACAAGTTAATAACTAGAGCCGTACTGAGTACTCGGTAAATACTCGGCAATATTTTGGCAGAGTACTCGGCTAATACCGAATAGTTGGAAGAATTTCATTTTTTAAGCATATGAATTTAAAACTGATCTATAAAACGTTATTCGAATGTCAATGTATAATATATGCAATAATTCATAAAACTATTTACTCGGTATTTAACAATATGTCTACAAAATATAGAAAAAGTTAAGAACAAAAACCCTCATAAAATAATTCCAGATTAAAATTTAG
Source organism: Maratus speciosus (assembly GCA_963932465.1). Lineage (NCBI taxonomy): Eukaryota > Metazoa > Arthropoda > Arachnida > Araneae > Salticidae > Maratus > Maratus speciosus. Next base: position 403,647,939 of record OZ010789.1, read on the forward strand.
TTTCACATTTATACAAATAAGTTCGTTTTAAATATATAGGAAAACAGAAAAGACTACTATTTTGGATAAAGTAACTGAAAATACAATAAATGTAATAAAAAAATTAATAGTTAAATTTATTATATTTCAAATTATGGTGCAAAAACACCAAACGTTCTACATTATCAGTGGACAGGGCATCTCTTTTACTACTATAAATTTGGCCTGAATCTGAAAATATACGTTCAGAATAAACCAGTGGTTGAAGGTGCACATAAGAATTTTTTTGCAAGGTTGCACATAATCGGAAAAGTTCCCTCCTCCCCCCTACCATGCAAATGGAGTGTCAGTTTTACATAAGTCTTCTGTTAAGAAAGTCTGCATCTCTTTTTGTACCTCTCTTTTATTTTTAATCAAAAGAAAATAATGTACAGTTACAAAATAAATACGAAATGTTTTGCATTATTCAATGAATTGTTACAGTAACAAATAAACATTCTTATTTTTGATAGACAGATTTCAGGTATCAGAATAAATTGGAGGGTTGAAGAATGTTTTATTTTATATTGGTTAATAATTGTACTTTTGTTATGTGTCAATTCTCCTTTTTTTGCTACTGTTTTGAATTGTCAAAAATTGTCTTTAAAAGGTACACAAATAAATTTCAAATTTAATTAGTTAATTTATATATACTATATATGTATATTATATATATGTGCACACAGATATATATAATATGTATATATATATATATGTACACAGGTATATTTATATATATGTACACCTAAGCTCACATTATGTGCACATCGGTGTGTTTTTTTCCCTTATTACACAACTACTCAGTATTCGGTACTCGGCCGAGTAGTCAGTGGCCGAGTACTCGGTATTCGGCCAAAGTACTACTCGGTACACCACTATTAATAACCAGTGACCCGGAGCCGAACAATTTTTGATGCTCCGGCCCTAGCTCCGCTCCGACCTTTTGAGTTGCAGATTTTAATTTACACATTTAATTTTTTGCTCACAAATTCTTTCTTCCTTTACCTTCATTAAAGATCCGACAAAATGCATTTTTCTTCTCATGAAACTTGAAATGCTTGTTCAGACAACATGACATCTTTTAGCTTTTACTTTTAAAATAGAAAGTTTGGTGGAATTTTAAACACAAAAATCTTAAATTTCTTCTACACTTTTCAAACAACCAAAATTGTACAACTACACATGTAAACAACAGGCGGCCATATTTGTTTTCAAATAGTTTTGTCATTTAGCTCAAGTAGAAAGTAAAAGTAAAGTAGAGTTACCATGTTTTGAAAAGATTTTCATCTCTAATAAAAAAAACAAAAAAAACCTAAAAAATGATATAATTAGAATACTGAAAAATGATGTAATTAAAATATTTTAAGCCTGGAAACTTAAAAGACGGAAAAAAAAAGATTTAAAAGAATATTAAAAACTAAAGGAGCCCTGGAGCAGGGAGAAATTTAGAGCTCCAGCTCCAGGGAAAACATAGCTACGGAGCGCTCCGGCTCCGGGTCTCTGTTAATAACCATGAGATTAAACTTATTTCCAAAGTTATAAAAGTTGCTCTGTGTTTGTTAAAAGTGTACCTTATGAAAGCAGCTTTAGCACAGAAAATCAGATAAAATCTAAATTTACGACCCAATTGTCAATTGACATTGGATGAAAGTTGAAAAATAGATATGGGGATAAAGCTTGATTTTGTTCTTTTATTTTAATTAAAATAAACATTTCGGTTAATTATTCGAAATTGTTGATTTATAGTATTTTGTTATGCCAGTATTACCATAATTATTTAGGTGACACATAAAGAATAACTGGGTTATCTCCCCCCCCCCCTCCTCCTCCTCCACGAACAGTTGAACTCGCCTCAATAAAATGTTGGGAGGAAGATCCATATTCTGGGGAAAAGTTGAATTTCAAGCCCTGAACTCAGTCAGCAGAGCAGAAAAGTTAAAAAAGGTTAACTTCGTGAGTTGAGGGAGCAAAAAAGAATTTATTTTTTGGAGGGGGGAGGGAGGAAGGGAGTTTTTTTAGATGAATTATTAATCATATATTAAAGATTTACAAAATACAATCGGTCCCCAATTTAATGAATTTCTCGATTTAGTGCATTTTTTAATGCTCCTGACGAAAATGGAACAAAAAATTTTGATTTAACGAATTGATAATCCCAATTTAACAAATAACAGGCCTATTTACAAAATTTAAATTCTTTTTAATGAAATAGGTTCCTTCATAAAATTCCCCTTAAAATAGTTCCCTTCACAAAATTATCACTACTTTTTGTTTTGTTAGGCTTTAAAATGTAATTTGCAATCAAAACATGCTTACCAGAAAGGAAAAAATTAGCAGAAGATATGATTAATAAATACTTGGCTCGAATTTGAGTAACATTTGAGTAACAATGAGGATTTCATCTTTCGTTACAAAATATACAGTGGCTTACATTTGTTTTTGGACACTTGTGTTTTTGAAACTTACTTATAAAAAACATCATCTAAATATTAAAGGATCTAGTTATATTTTCATATGAACTTTATTTTCCGTACAATAAAACCTACATATTGTAATGAAAATATATTAAAAACTTTTTTTCCAAAAAATTAATTTACCGAGAAAGTGTTAAAAACAATCTCACATAAGTAATTGGACACTTGAAAGCTTTACTAAATTTTTTGACAGACGATATTTTTTGTTATTTATTTTTTATTATAAATGGAAATACATATCAAATATTATCGTCTGCACTTTGAAATTACTACTAATTCGTGTAAATTTGTTTACATTTCTATATTTGAAGCGAACATGGCCGGACGCTACAACGTTACATCAAATTCCATTCGTAATTTAATCATAGAACATTTTAAAGATGGTAAAAGCATCAAAACTATCGCAAAACTTGTTAAAGTGAATCATTCAACTGTTTTTGCTGTTATAAAACGATGGAAACTACGTGAAACTGTTGAAAAAGCACTAAAATCAGGAGCTTCTCACAAGCTAACTCTCAGGAATCTAAGGTTTATTATGCATAAAATCAAGAAAAAACTAGGAATTTGTGCAGTGAAACTTACAACAGAATTAGAAAACAGATTTGCAATAAAAATAAACCCTGAAACTGTTAGACAAGTTATCAGATCATATGGATACAACAGTAGAGTTGCCAGAAGAAAAAAATTTATTAATGAAAGAGTAAGAAAGTTACGTTTGGATTTTGCAAAATCCATGGTAGACAAGGATGTATCGTTTTATAAAAACGTGATATTTGTGGATGAATCAAAATTTAACATATTTGGGTCTGATGGTCGAATAACTGTGTGGAGAAAGCCCAACGAAGAGGTCAATCTGAAAAATGTATTGTCAACTGTCAAACATGGATATGGAAGCATAATGGTTTGGGGATGTTTTGCTACTTCTGGTACGTGAAATTTAGTTTCCATTGGAAATAATATGGACCAATATTATAAGTATATAAATATCCTGAAAGAAAGCTTGAAAATATCTGCCCAAAAACTTGGAATTCAAAACGCATGCAACTTGTATCAAGATAATGATCCCAAACATACAGCCCTAAATGTTTGCTTATGGCTGCTGTACAACTGTTCCAAAGTTATCAAGACTCCCACTCCACCATATTCTCCAGATTTAAACTCAATTGAAAATGTGCGCCATGAACTGGAGAAAAGAACTAGAAAACATGGATATTTCTTCGAAAGAACAACTTAAAACAGTATTAATAGAGAAATGGAACAAAATTGAACATTCTTACGCAAAAAACTAGTTGCATTCATGCCAAAACATTTTAAAAGTATGATTTCAGCTAAAGGATACCCAACAAAGTATTAAAATGTTTGATTATTTGCATATTTTTGTTTACATTTGTTGAATCTTTAAAGTATCCAATTACTTATGTGAGATTGTTTTTAGCCCTTTCTCAGTAGACTAATTTTTTGAAAAAAAAGTTTTGAATTTATTTTCATTACAATATATGTTTTATTATAGAGAAAATAAAGTTCGTATGAAAAATTTTTTAAGTAGATCCTTTAATATTTAGATGATGTTTTTTATAAGTAAGTTTCAAAAACGCAAGTGTCCGAAAACAAATGTGAGCCACTGTATTTTTCACAAAAATAACTTGCGAAATGGACACCATAAAAAAAAAAAACTGCATAGACTGCCCTAATGAAATTTTAATTACTATTTTTAAAATCTTTACAGTACCACAAATTATATTAGACTATGAAATAAAAACAATGAAAAATTTTCCGAAAATAAATGAATTGCCTCATTAAAAACTAAACTTTGCTGTTTTTTCCAATTGCATAGGATTCTTTTTCCCCCAAGGATTTTCCCTGGTTATTTCGCATTTTTTCTGATTTCCTAAATAATTGGAATCTAAAATTATATTTGCAATCAATATAAGACCTCAAGACCCAAATAAACGTACAAATGATCATATTTCCAAGTGACTGTATTACACGTGTGGAAATGAGTATACTACTATTTTACTGCGCAATCACGATATCAAATGAGAATTTACATATTACATAAATACTACACTATGAAAAATTAAAATAAACTTTACTTACCTCTTAAATTAAAAAAAGAAGAGTCGGACTTTATCAGCAAAAACTAGCGTTTATCGAAGGCAACAGGAAATAGGAAATGCAACGCTAGCTCGCTGAGATGAAACTTCAAAAGCTTAAATCAAGTTGAAGTGTGCGAAGTGCTGATGCGAATGGATAGATATTTTCGAAGATTACAGTTTTAAAAAAAAACTGCTTCAATGGAAAAATACATATTTCCATTCGGAGTTATTAAAATTATATCTTTAGAAAAACTTTCTTTAAAATACAAATGTATATTGTATTACCATGTTTAATAAGATGATTGTTCCATTGCTCACATTGTTTATTTTATAGTTTATTGGATAACATGTTTGGTTTGCGTCTTTCCACGTTATTATTCTCAACCACACATATCTTATATTATATTTCAGAGTCAAATTATAAATATATATTTGTTATTTTTAACAAAAATCTATTGAATACCAAATAAATGACTTCCTAGGGATGTCCCCAGGAGGGTCTTCCCAGGGATGTCCCCAGGAAGGTCTTCCTAGAAGGTGGCCTCCTAGGTACATCCCCAGGAATGTTGTCCCGGGGAGGTTGCTCCTCGGGAATCTCTCAGGACGTTACTCCTCAGGATATCCTTAAATTAGCTTCCTCAGGAGAGCCTGCATTTGTCATTTTAATTTTGGGAGCAATTTGGGATGAGTTGGAGCTCCCGGGGAGGAATCTGGGAGCTCCTGTGCTATATGGGTACTGCATGATGCTTACTATAGGATAGGATGTGCATCATCATTTTCACATAGCATTTATCATCATTTTTAATTTATCAATTTTTCTGCATATTTCCCGGTATGTATAAATCCCGTAGACCATATACAGGGGTCCAAAAAAGTTATAGCCTACATTTCGTCTTATTGACGGACATTGTAGAGGGGGCATCTTCCGCGTTTCTTAACGGAACTAAATTGTTGCATACTATGTAGAATATATAGAAATCTATAGTTTAAATACATGCTGCACACAACTAGTACAGATCGCAATTGCTGAAATTAGGTTTTCTAATATGTTATGATTTTCCAAATTATTTGCAAATTATATCAGCTTTATAAATATAACTTATTAAACGGTAAAGTTTTGCTACAGTATTCTGATACAGTGTTTGATAATCTATGCTTGAAACATAATTTTTCTTTCTGGTTTTATTATTATTATTATTGTTGTTGTTGTTATTGTTTTTGTTTTTGTTACTATTATTATTATTATTATTATTGACAATATATTTTCAAACGGATATCGCCATTATATTAGACAAACTTTAAATAACAAATTTCATGAACATAAGATTAATGAGAACTTCCGGAAGCTCAAAACAATAAAATAATTCGATAAATGAAACTCCCTACTGCTGGGTACTGCTGCTTGGTAACGATGCTTCTGAAATAAAAAACAACTGCGTAGTGTAAATGTGATCACAGATCGCATAGAGGATTTCGTTTAATATTACTTTCAAAACACTTTAACCTTTTGCAAAATCTGTTAGTTCCACATTTCGCAACCAGGGGCGCACTCTATTCTAAACAAACCTCTATCCGAACGAAACTCTATTTTACAACCAATCCGTAGGTATATTAATCTAGGGAATCGGGCTCATAGCACCCGAGATAGGTAGGCGCACACTGGCGGTAAAAAGTGGAACTAAAATATGTTAAGCTACGGTGTATAATATGAAAGATTGGTTAAAGGGGTGTCAGCAAAAGTTAGAAAAGTGTTCCCCGGGAGAAAATGGCGGAGGTTAGAAAAATTGCTTAAAATACAAAAGTTAGAGACCGGAGGGGTAAATATAAGACTTTTTGAATTTTTTATGATTTGTCGTGTGATCGCAAATGTTCCGCTATAAGTATTCAAAATTTCAAATCTTCAACTTAATTAGGGGCTGAGTTAGAAAAAAAAACTTAAAATACACAAGTTAGAGCCCAGACCGGTAAATATAAGACTTTTTCTAATTTTTATGATTTGTCGTTGGATGTCAGGTGTTCCGCTATAAGTATTCAACATTTCAAGCTCCCGACATATATAGTTTCTGAGAACGGGCTCTGTGACAGACAGACAGAGGAGTGACACGAATAGAGTTTCGTCAGATGAACGAAACTCTAAAAAAAGCTATGGTTTAAAAATTTGAACTGAATGCTGAAATCTTTAAAATCATTGATTTTCACAAAAACATATATATTATTATTACTTTTTTAATTTTAAAGTGCTCTGGAAAAAAAAAATTACAAAAGATTTTCTTAGAAACGTCTTTTCTTGGAGAAATATGGATTTTAAAATGAGTTTTAGTAGTTCAAAAGATAAGAACTTCATCCATCTTCAGTCTAGAGTGGAAGTAAATAGCTTTATTATTTTTTGTACTATATTCAGCAGTTCAAATAACATCATTTTGAGTAGAAAAGCATTTAAAAATGTTGCAGGAAAGTGAAAAAAGTTTGACATAAAAATGTTACCGAATCTTGCACTGAGTTTTTATTTTTATTGTCTCTGTTACATGAGAGAAATTAATTTATCCATAAAGAAATTTTTCGTTAGAATGTCTGGTAGTAATATAAAAATTATGCAGGGTGTCCACTCTGAACGGTGTCCAATGGCTAATTTCTGAACCGTTAGTCATAGGTTTGTAGTTCAAAATATTTTTTAAATGTGTTAAAAAATTATTTTAAAAATCGTTTTGATTAATACAAACATTTCTTAAAAAGTTACTAAACTTAAATTTTATACGGTCCCCTGGTCCTATAAGTGATATTTAGTAAAAATTTCCTATTAAACTAACAAGTAAGACAAAAAAGTTCCATTCATCTAGCACTAAAATTGACCGAGTTAGGGAACTTTGAACTGCATAACTTTTGCCTATTTTCTGGATCTGAATACTAATGAGTTAGGCCATGCTTCGAGGGACCGTTCACAAAGTGCTTAAAGTATTAGAAGGATTTATTTCGTGCGTAAATTAGTGCATTGCAGCGGAAGAGAGTCACTTCACGCAAGTTTCAGGATATCTTTAATTTATATCTCCCTTCAATATTTGTCTTTAAAATAATAACATTTACTTTTATTTCAATCCAGAAACAATGGCCTTGCTAAAATTCAGTTTATTTGTCTTATACATCAATTTCTCAAAATGTTTACAATGATTAGGAGAGAATATTATCTGATTATTAAGGGTGAAAAACTTCAACGATTCGTTTGAAAAAAATTCTCATCCTTTTACACGAAGTGAATTTTGTTTTGCTGCCACTTATTTAGATTGAGCAAATAGAGTACTTTTCTAATTTATAAAAAAATAAATTTGAAAGGGAGATTTTCCTGTAAGAGGAAAAAATAAAACAAAGCAGTGTTTTGAAATCTTTCACAATACTTGAATTTTTCTGTCTCTGTTAAATGATGTAAAGTAATCTCAGGTATTATTTTACTCTTAACGCAGGTCTTATTTTTAAAATGTCTCGAAATACAATAAAAAAAAAAAAACAAAAAAAAAAAACATTTTTTTTTTTCAATGTTACCCTGCAATTTATATTTCAAACAGCAACTTTTAAATTATTTACTGTCGAAATACAATGATAATGTTTAAGTTATTTGTTTTATACTCCAATTTTCTAAATATATAAAAAAAAAACCATAATTTTACAGTGAATGGGAGAAAGATGTTTCTTTGGTTGGAAGAGGAACGCACACAACAACTTATTTGAAAATGTTTTTATATTCTTGTAAACAAAGCGAATTTTGCTTTACTGCGTTATATTTTAATATATTACATTATCACATTATTATATTATATTACATTACTATATTATTATATTATATTATATTACTACAGTATTGCATTATATAATATTACTACATTATACAGATTGAATATATTAAATACGCTCATTATTTGAAAGAGAATAATTTTGAATAAAAGAATATTATGTAAAGAAAAAAAGTTATTTAACACAAAACTTTTATTATCATTGTTTCTATTAACTCATTTTTGACTAGCGCCCGATTTTTGGGATGCTTCGAATTTTAATAAATTTGCATAATTTTTCACTTTATAACATGAAAATTGTATGAAATAATTATCTATAAATGTCTTTATCTGTTACAGAGAGATGACAGCATAAGATGGATATTTATTTGCTTCAATGAATGGGTTTTTTCGGTGTTTACAGATTTTTCATTTTTCAATATGGCGAATTGTAAAAAGTGATTTATTTGTATTTTTTCTATCTAGGATTCAAATAAATATGTTACAATCTTAGCTCGTAGAATTCTTTGAAATACGTACGTTTTTAAATTGTGAAATTATATGTTCATGCCTATTTATTATGCATGTTTGTAACGTACAAAATATAGATCGCTGGGCACGAATGGGTATATATATTTATTAGCCATTTAGGGGACAGTTATTTATGTAAAGTCTTTTTGAAGTTGATTTTGAAATAAATTGTTTTTAAGTCTCACATACTATTATTCTTAAATTATTATTAATAATACTTATAATGTTATTAGTCTCTGTAAAGAAATAAATATATTTTTTGGTAGGTCATAAAAGTACTAATTATAGTATATAATATACAATTTAGAAGCTTATTTTATATAAATTTAGTCAAAACATTTAATTATGCATATTATACTATTATACATATCATGCATATTCCCATTTTTAGTACGTTTAAATTTTATCAAACATATACAAAAAAATTTAACATAATTTTTGTTAGCATTTTCCCAGTTCATTGTGAAACATTTTAAAGTGATTTTACCAATAAATTTGAAAAAACAAAAATTAAGGCATAAATGAATTTAGTGAGAGTACGTAATTTAAGAGATTATTTTATCCTTAACAGCGGCTTTTCTGTAAAAAAGTCTCTTAATATAAAAAGTAATATATCCGGAAGCTTCGTTACAATTTTTTTAATAGCATTTTTTATTTATTTTTATTTATACTTTTATAATTTAAAGAATAATTAAGGAGAGAGATCATTTTGTGTAAGAGTAAAGTTCGGCAAATTATTGTACTGATTTTTTTTTTAACTTTTATTTTCAACGTATATATTAAGTATGAAAATGTAGGTTCAACTAACTATACTTAATGGAGACTTAAAAAAAGACTCGGAAATAAGTCATAGTATAAAAACGTATTTCAATGTTCCTTTTAGACTGATTTTTAAAATAAAAACTTTTAAATTTTTCTACATTCAAAATACAGTGGTGTTATTTTTATTTAGTTTATTTAATCCTATTTAATGCCTCAATTTCTCAAAATATTTAGAATCAAAAGGAAAGAAAATTTTTTGTCTGAAAAAGAAAAATCTCAACGATGTACGTGTGCAGAATTTTGTTTTACTTCATTTTATTTAGATTGAACAGACAAGATACTTTTATAATTTATAGAAGAAAAGTTTAGAAAAGCGAAGATTTTGTGTAAATGGAAAAATTTTCACAGTAGAACGTTTTGAAATATTTCACGGAACTTGTATTTTTTTGTTTCTGTTAAATAATAATAGTTATAACGCATATTAATTTAATCTTAACGAACACTTTTACAAACTTAATATTAACGAACACTTTTACAAACTTAATCACACCGAAAGATTTTGAATAATTTCTTTTAAAATATAATTTTGAAATGCCAAGTTTTAAAGTCAAAATGAAATTGCCTTGTTAAAGTTTAGCTTCCTTTATTTTTTTCCTCCTTCAATGTTTGTAAATATCTACAGTGACCAGGAGTAAAAATGTTCTGACTAGAATGAAAAAATTCATGAATTTCTTTAAAAATGGGAGATGATTTTTTATTTAGTGGCTCATTTTATATTCTTTTGAATAAACAGAATATTTTTCTAATTTGTAAGCGAAAACTTTGAATGAGAGTATGCAGAAATCTTTCATTGAAGTTGTATTTTCAATGTATCTGTAAAGTAAAAGAAAGTAATCTCAGACATTATTTTATTTTTAATTAAGTCTTCAAAAAAATTTCAAAAATTATTATTAAAAAATTTAAAACGTGTTTATTTTAATGCTCATTGCACATTTATTACTAAAGCATTAACTTTAGAATTTTTTACAACTAAAGTACATTTGTCTTCTTTAAATTTTGATTATTAATTTTAAACTTTACTTTTTCAAAATATTTACTGTGCATGGGAGAGAAAATACCTGATTAAAGGAAACAAGAAAGAAAAAAATCATGCGCCAAGCATAGATTATGAAGCCCTTTCCAACACATTCAGAATAATGTAACAAAACTGCACAGTTTAATAAGTTTAAAAAAATTATGTTTAATTCAACCATATGGAAACGCATAAGACATTTGTTAACCCAGTTTCAGCTGTCCTTATCTACAATCGGAAAATTATCCGATTTCTTTGAGCAGCCCTACATATAATACATATATTTGTATATATTAACTACATGCATGCCAAATTTAGTTCAGTTAAGTCCCTCATAGCATGCATGGTCACAGTGACGTCGCTTTGACGTCACTGTAAGTCTCGGTAGTAACGTCACATCTGTGACCAAAATGCCACCACTCAGTGATGTTCCATTGTGAGTGAGATGTGAACATCTTAGAAAACTTAAAAAAAAAAATACAAAAAAAAATCAAAACATGTTATTTATGTAAAATTATATTTTTTTGGCAATTTAAAAAAATTGTGACGTCACTGTTATGTCACTGCATGTAACGTCAAATGAAAACCAAATTTCAAATTAAAATTGCCTTTTAAGCAATTAATTTGAAATTTGATTTTCATTTGAAATATTTTACGCAAGGGGAATGGTTCTCTCAGGAAAAATTTCCAAGTATTAATATAGTTTCAATCGTTGCTGGAAGTTTCGTGTTTGCTCCATGTCGGTGGCTCACGATAAATATTCCATCTTGTGCTGCGTTTGTCGCCTTCCCAACATGTAATAGTAAGAAATTTTCCAGACTGGGTATCGTTCCATGTGGTTTAGTTGGTAAAATATCAGTGCGCTATACTGATGGCCCGGGATCGAGTCCCGGCATGGAATAATTTTCACTATGTTGTCCTTTGCGCCTTTTAAGCAATTAATTTGAAATTTGAATTTAATTTGAAATCATCACAGTGTTTATGACAAGTTCGTCACAAATGACGCATATTTCACAAATTGGTCACAATGTGACTTCAAAGCATTGTCGCTTTAGTAACACGTTAGTCACAAAATTAATGCCAAAATAGTCACAAATGACGCATTTTTCACAAATTTGTCACACCGTGACATCACAGAGTGGTCACAATGTAACGTCACAACCTCTAAAACGGCCATAACGACTTCGCATTCCAGTCACTATGACGTTACATCGACGTCACGTGACGTCACATAGACGGCCACAAAGTCACAGTGTGACTTTTCAACGACGTCGCCGGTACGTCACCATGCCTTATGAGACATATACCTCAGTTGAAAAGTCCTTTTCAGCAATTTCCGCTAATAAGGAGAATTGTACATGAATTCTTTTGTGGAACCCTGTATACGAAGTGTGTAGAATTTTTATACAACGAGTAACATGCAAAAACCTATTTAAATTTTAAAGTGCATACCGAATTTTAAAACGCACTTCTAGCCATTATTACTCAAAGACAGTACTGTAAACGATTTCTTTTGTATGTCCCTGTAAATGAACGACAAATGCTATGAATGCGCTATTTTATTGTAAATGTCTTGTAGTGAAATTCAGTGATTTATCATTTGTATCAGTTTGAATACATTTGAAATAGCGTAATCTCATTAAAATACTCTGCAAACGATTTTTCCCCATATAACATAATGTAATGGAATTCGTTTGAGTGGCCCTGTAAATGAAATATTAATCCTGCATACTTCATGAACAATACCAAACATGCTTTGCTGACCCTAAATAACGTTTATCAATTGCATGAGAATCCGAGTATATTTACGGGGGTTAGAGAGTGGACATACCATAGATCTAGGAAAGTCACTAGATTACGCACACGGGGGAAAAAGTTTATTCTGCGCGCGCGAACGAAACCACTCAACTACGGTGGCAAATGGGCGGTGATCCATCGTTATAAGGAGACAGACGGACGGACAAACCGATTGCTTAAATTCTTTTCAACTTTGTCACAAAGTGTTAAAAAAGTTAACAATTTATTTGCAAAAGCTTTTTACACATGGGAATTTGAGTATTCTTATAACTTGAAAGGGAATAATTTTTAATGATAGGATTTTTATTATTATTATTATTATTATTAATGTGATCGGAAAAAAAAATTAACAAAGCAGTGTTTTGAAATTTATTCCAAAAGTTTTACTTCCCTGTGCTTATTGAATGAGACATGGTAATCTAGGCTATTGTTTTAATCTAAATGCAAGTTTTTTTTTTCTTTTTTAAACAAGTTTTGTATCTCATTGTCAAATATTTTATAAAATAAAATATTTATTTTATTGAGAATGGATAAAATATTTATTTTATTATGAAACGACATATATAATTCCTTTCAAAATTCATTTTCCAAATAACAATGTTAATTTTTTAAAAATCAAACAATTTTCTTTTTTAAATAAAAGACTTGTTAAGGTTTTACGAGGGTCTTGCTTAAGTTTCGTTTATTTTTTCTTCATTTCAATTTCTTAAAATATTTACGGTGACTGGGAGAGAAAATTTTCTGATTGGAAGTAAAAAAAGTTAAAAATTTATTCGAAAAATTATTTTATTACTTTAAACATGGAGAATTTTGTTTCATTTTATTTCATTTCGATTGAATAGCCTTAATATTCACATAAGTTAAAAGCGAGTCAGTTTGAATGATGCCTTTTTTATGTAACTGATAAAAGTTAAAAAAAGTCCTTCCGGCCAGTGCCGGGAGGAAGAGGTAGCTTTCATATTCCTTATTTTAAAAAAGCCAACTTATATTATTCAAACACACGAAGCTCAATTAAGTGGAAACCGAATGTAGGAGATTCAATACTAATATTTATCAATACTAAATCATTATGAATAGAATTTCGCGAAATTAGTCATCTTTATCCAAGCTGCTTTTATTTAAAGTAACTTACATTTGGCTGCCAAATTCGGCGATTTCTTAAAGTGCCTGCCATTTTAAGACAAGATGGTGGATGAGGCTAACCAGTGAACTTGGTCGAGACCTTAGTAACTGCTGTGCACATGCTCACTCACATCGGAATCGGTTGATATATACGGGTGCTGTCGCAGGCAAAAAATCAGATTTTTCAAAATGTCACCCACGTTAGAAATTGAAACTGCTATATCTGAGCCATTTTTAGGTGCGTTCGTAATTATATAAATACGTAGCACCTATAGTCGTCGTTCAATCCGTCCGTCTCTCTGTCTGTCTGTCTGTCCGCATGTAACAGAGCAAAAACTACCCAACCGAATGGTCTGAAATTTTAAATATATGATTGTTGCAAAATTTTGTCGAGCCATTTCAAATTTTATGAAAATCGGATGTATAGTTTAATTACAGGGACAGTCAAAATTTTTTCTTTACATTACGGCCAATGGGAAAAATTATTGCAAGTGCATTTGCATGATGTTACAGCCTTCCGAATGGTCTGAAATTTTAAATATATAACTGTTGCAAAGTCTTGTCGAGCCATTTCAAATTTTATGAAAATCGGATGCATATTTTAATTACAGGGACAGTCAAAAGTGTTCCGTTACATTACGGGGAATGGGAAAAAAAATATTGGAAGTGCATTTTAATGATGTTACAGACTATGCACCTTATGAAGTGCAAAAAATTATACATTCAGTACAACATGGGGTGCAAATAATTATAAAACTAGTTATAGTACGAACGCACCTCATTTGCCACGTTTGACGAGCAATTTCCAACTTGTTTAATCTAAAGACAAACAAAAAAAGCTCCAGAATCCTTATATCAAGGTCAAATACTTAAGAAAGAAACCTTTTTCAATTTCTAATTTTTTTGCACCTCACTTTAAACATAATTTTTTTTAAATTTAATGGCCACCATTTTGAAACAAGAAGGCTGATGAAGCTGGCCAGCGAACTTGGTCGAGATATTGATGTATACTATCCACATGCCTTCTTCCATCGAAATAGGCGAATGCGTGTGGTATCGCGTGACAAATACAAGATCGTTTCAAAGAGTTAACCATGATAGAAATTCAAAATGCTATAATTCAGCCACTTTTTAAGATATAAACAAAAGAACAAATTTTCAGAAACAAAAACTGCTCCAGAATCTTTGTATCAAGGCCAAACACATAAAGAAAATCTTTTTCATTTTCCAATTTTTTAATACCTCATTTTAAATTTTAAATTACATTTTTTTTTTAAATGGCAACCCTTTTGAAACAAGATGGCGAATGAAGCTGGCCAACGAACTCGGTCGGGACATTGGTATGTACTATGTACAGACCAAATTACATTCAAATCGGTTCATAAATACGCCTGTTATCGCGTGACAAAAATCAAGTCGTTTTAAAATGCCAGCCACAATAGAAATTCAAAATGTTATAACTCAGCCATTTTTTTAGATATAGACGAAACAAAACCTGCTCCGGAATCTTTGTATTAAGGTCAAACACATACAAAAAAAAATCTTTTTCATTTTCCAATTTTTTGGTATCTCATTTTAAATTTTAATTTTTTTAAATTTTTTTAAATGGCCGCCATTTTGAAAAAAGATGGCGGATGAAGCTGGCCAACGAACTCGGTTGAGTTATCTGTATGTACTATGTACAGACCAAATTACACCCAAATCGGTTCATAAATACGTCTGTCATCAAGTGGTAAAAATCAGGGCATTTCAAAATGTCAGCCACGCTAGAAATTCAAAATGCTATAACTCAGTAATTTTTTAAGATATCGACAAAACAAAAACTGCTCCCGAATCTTTTTATCAAGGTCAAACACATAAGAAAAAAATATTTTTTCAATTTTCAATTTTTTGGTACCACATTTCAAATTTAATTTTTTCTTAAAATTTTAAATGGCCGCCATTTTTAAACAAAATGGCAGATGAAGCTGGCCAACGAACTCGGTCGAGACATTGGTCTGTACTATGTATAAACGAGTTTACATCCAAATCGGTTAATAAATACGCCTTTTATCGCGTGACAAAATTCAGGACGTTTCAAAATGTCAGCTTCGCTAGAAATTCAAAATGCTATAACTCAGCCATTTTTTAAGATATAGACGAAACAAAAACTGCTACGGAGTCTTTGTATAAAGGTCAAATACATAAGAAAAAAATATTTTTCCATTTTCAATTTTTTTGTACCCCATTTCAAATTTTAAATTAAAAAAAAAATTTAAATGGCCGCCATTTTGAAACAAAATGGCGGATGAAGCTGGCCAACGAACTCGGTCGAGACATTGATATGTACTATGTACACACCGAATTACATCCAAATCGGTTCATAAATACGAGAGTTACAGTGTGACATAGGTCAGATATATATATATATATATATATATATTGATATATATATATATATATATATATATATCAATTTTGAACGGAGGGTGGTTTCGGGGTCTGGGGGTCATGATCGATGAAAATATACAAAATTTTTTTGAAATCGCTTTCCTCCGAACGGCTGCAATAGGTAGCTTTTTGTAAAGAAAGCTACCTAAAAACAATGTTTGAAATTTTTCTACTGAAGTTTTATTTTTCTGTCTCTGTTGAATGAGAGAGGGTATTTCTCTCTGTTACTTTATTCTTAATGCAAGATTTTTTTAAAGTCAGGTAATTGTCAAATATTTTATTCGAATTTCTCTGTAAAACTTCTTTTTAAAATAACAATGTTTAATTTTTTCACAATCAAAATACAGTGGTCTCGTTTATGTGTCGTTTATTTATTCTACATTTCAATTTCTTAAAATATTTACAGTGAAATCGTGGAAATTTTTCCTGATTGGTAGAAAAAAACAATTTGTTTGAAACGGTTTTTAATTTTTTCCATCTGCGAGGAATTTTGTTTTACTGCGTCAGATTTAGATTGCACAGACAAAGCACTGTTGTAATTTAAAAGGCAATATTTATGAAGGAGAAGACTTTTTATAAAAGAAAAGTATTTCTCAAAGAAATGTCTTTAAGTTTTTGGAAAACTTGTGTTTCCTGTTTGTGTCAAACGACTGAAATTAATCTCAATTATTATTTTAATTGTCCGTTATTACTTCTTCCTATCATTACAACCATTTCTTGGACATAAAAGTAAGCAAGTTTGCTTTAATACAGCTTGAAAAGGGCTGAAAACAAATTACATAAAAAGAAAAATTTAAAGGAAAATACACATACATGGTACAGATAACAAATTTTTACTTGACAAAATGAGAGATATTGGTCATTAAATGATGATTTAATCTATTTTAAATTATGATGAATTTAGGTATATTCTATATAAAGGAAGAAGTTTCAGCTTTATATTATTTTACAGATCACTTTCTCAAAGTAGTTGCAATGTATAGAGAAAATTTCTGATTAGATATTGCTCAACAATATGTTTGAAAGATATTTTCTTTCTTTTAGGGGCAATGAACTTCTTTTCTTCATTTTATAGATTGAATGGACAGAAAATTTTCATAATTCGTAAAAGAATAATTTCGAAATGGAGGATTTTGAGTAAGTGGAAAAAGTTCATAAAGGAATGTTCTGAAATATTTCTGAAACCTTGTAATTTTTGTCTCTCTATTAAATGAGAGAAAGCAGTCTCATCTACAATGGACTTTCATTAATGCGCCTCTGCTTAAGGTGCATCTCTGGTTAATAAGAACTTTCTCCATCATTTCCTTGGAATTAATGTGTAACGTTGTCAATTAATACATTGCGTAAAAAAAAATACTCATTGGATAATGTGGATAGTTTTTTTCACAAACTGACCGAGTAGTATTGAAACTGTTTTTATATATTATTTGGGGCAAATAGGCAATGACTTTCTCCATTATTTCCTATTTGAAATTAGTGTTTAACTTTGTCAATTAAGACATCGACTAAAACTCCTTATTCATCGGATAATGTGGACAATTTCTTCACAAACTGACTGAGCAGAATGCAAACTGTTTTTTTTTCTTTTAAATCAACTTTCGTGTAACTTTTGCTATTGAGCTATCAAGATTATAATGTCAGCGATAATAATGGAGAGAAGGATAACTTTCATCCACCAAACACGTGAGGTGTTAAAATTACTTATGTCTGTTCGCCGATATTACCAAACAAAATGTGATAAAAAAGACCAAGCTAGAGTATGTCGAATTTTCGAATGCTCCGCAAAAAATGGAATATGATGCAGTAAAAAGATCATTTGCTAAAGTTAACGCAGAACAAATGTGACAGATTAAGTAAAATTAAATTTTCTAAGCACGGCAATTTGTTTCCATATTTTGTTCGCCTTCAGTAATTTATTCTTTTGTATTAACAAATGTCACTGAATTCCTTTTTTAAATAAAATTACTAAATTCAAGAACTGTTACTTATTTTAGCATTAAGTTGCTAACCTATCTAATTTCTGTCAAAACAGAATTCAATTTATTCTATGAAAGGAATTATTTTACACGATTCAAATGTTTACCTCTTTTAATGTGGACATCAATTGGTGCGCTCAAAAAGCGGCCTTCTTTGGAAGTGCGCATGAACCGGAGTCCGCAGCATTATTTAATTATCAGTACGAGCTTTTAGAGAAGCAACTGTAGTAATAAAGAGCAAAAAACCTTTTTTAAATGTTCCATTTATGTGTAATATACTACATTATAACTAGATAATATATAAAATTTAAGAAAACGCATTCCTTTTAGAATGTATGCGTACTCAAAATTTTGTTATATTTAAAATAATCCAAAAATATACATGAAATTTTAAAATTAAATATCTACCCTATATATATAAAATCCTAATGAAACGGATATTATGAAACGAATTTATGTAACGATTCTATGAAACGACTGATTAAACAACTGATTATGTTTCACGGCGATTTCTCCTAAAATACGGAATACTCCGCGATGAAATTAACACCAAAAATCCGTATTGATCTGCAGATATCAAAACTGGTATAAGAATTTTTAAATTCGAATTAGTTTTCCAAATATTATTTTTTTTCTAATTTTATATACTTTTCCCTAATGATGGCAACTAAAATTTTAGTCATAACAGTTATTTTTTTTAGATTTTAGAAAAGGTTACAATTTTAAACTAATTTGGCGAGAAGTTTGGCTTCTCTTAAATGTATGCTAAGAAATGTATCATGTTACTTTTATTCATAATTCAATTTGTATTTTATTATCATTTTATTTAATACAAACTGAAACATTTAAAATAAATGGCTTTCAATTCTTTATTTTTTTTTAAACGAAATGAAAGTAAAATATTAGGCACAGATGACATATACGCACCGGGGTACCTAATTGGGGCCAAAATGGCATTATTTTGGTTGACATGGTAACCCGACTATTGTTGTTTATTTAATAATAAATGTTTATTTACTTTATTTTCTTTTTTTAAATTACATAAATTGTTTTGTTCTATAGTTAATTACATTTTTGGTTATTTTCCTTTAAAAATAATAGAAAATAATTAAAAAATACGGTACTACTTAGTTATTCCGTCGACCCATTTCGCCAAATTATATAAATCGCCAAACCACTGGCCAAATTATACAAATTGCCATGATTTTTATTTTAAATAACGAATGAACAAAGAAAATAGCATAACATTAATAAATATACAAATAAAATGTCCAAATAAAAATTACTTGATGACGTAAAAACGTGTAACTTGCTTAAAGTCGAGTGAATGTGACATTTACGATCAACCATTATTGGCATTGAATCTTATAATTTGGTGATAGATTTTTGGTCGACGGGATAACTAAGTAGTACCAAAAATACATATGTAACTGGTATTCGAAAACGAGGTTTTCGCCAAATTTTCGTAAAAAAAATCACGCAAAACCCGGTGCGTATATGACATCTGTCCAAATATTAAAGGATGTAACAAACGATGACATTTAATTTCAACTTCAAAGCAATGTTTTAATTTACCACTCGAAGAAAAAAAGCTAAATGGCGAATTGAAAAATAGCTATTGGCGAGATTTGCACCCGGCTACACTGTAAAAAAACCACTGTAGATTTGCCAGAACAAACTCGATCACAGTGAATGTGCTGTATCTTTCTTTGGTTTCCTGACTATATTAACATGGAAAATACAGTAGTTGCGTAAAATTAACAACACAATGTGCTGGCAATTTGGACGCATTTTTTTACAGCAAAAACTGCTGGCGTCCAAATTGCCAGCACATTGTGCTGTTAATTTTACGCAACTACTGTATTTTGAATGTTAATATTGTCAGGAAAACAAAGAAAGATACAGCACATTCTCTGTGATCGAGTTTGTGCGAGAGATGAACAGTTATTGTTATACAGAGAACTGTAAAAATGTCTTTTTTTTTTTTTTTTTTTTCAGTGTAGCGTAACAGTACCAAGAATTCTTTGCGACCATGGAAACTTTTATGTAGTTTTATTCGAAAAATAAATTTGAATTTTAATCAAAAGAGAAAACTTTCGGCACAGATGTCATGTACAAACCCATATTTGCGCGATTTTTTTTTGACACCAATGTCATATACGCAACTGGTACTTAACTGGCGCCATAGTATCGTTATTTTGCTTGATTTGGTAAGCCGGATGCTGTTGTTTATGCTGTTAATGTTTTCCCGAAATTAGCGTCGGAAAAAAATCGCGCCAATATGGGGCCGTATATGATATCTGAGCCAAACTTTCATACCAAAAGCGAAGGGATCAGAGCGTATTTATTTATGGCAGTTACATGACTTGGACTATTATAATATAGATGAAATGATGGCGATTGAATAATATTTGGCGGCTTATCACATGTACCTGGCTAACATTAAAGTACCAAAATGGCACCAGGAATATAAAAAGCGAAGTGTTTCGCCCGGAACTGTTGATGATAGTCACATGACTTAGGCTATTGTTATAGAAATTGTTTTAAAATACCGGGAGACAAAGATTCTGTACATTTAATTCATTTTTTAGCTTCTTTTCAAATGTTTAACTGATCCTCTTTAATCAAACACGAAAACAACCATTGGATGTCTTAACAGCAACCTTAAATTTTTGAAGCCTTAAAGTATTGTCTGCCTTAAATTTTTGAAATCAAAGAAAATTGAATGGAAACCCGTTTACAGGGAGATCTGCACAGCTTTTTTCAGTATAATTCAATCTTCTATAACATTTTAAAAACCGATAATGTTAGCG
Organism: Maratus speciosus; assembly: GCA_963932465.1. Lineage (NCBI taxonomy): Eukaryota > Metazoa > Arthropoda > Arachnida > Araneae > Salticidae > Maratus > Maratus speciosus. The sequence goes on from OZ010789.1 coordinate 403,668,791, forward strand.
TGTTTTTAGATTCTGCGGTGTCTGAACGGGGGTTGCGAGCGTAGCTTGCAGGGGGCAGAGCCCCCTAGTATATATATATATATATATATATTTAACGAGTATATAAAAGGAAAATATTTATCGTCACTAAATGCGTTACAACAGATAACGAATACATTTTAAACGAAAACTGTAAGAATGAAAAAATAAGATAAACTGTTTGGGAATATATTTTGAGTTAGTACATTACTTATGAAATGTGGCTAAAGTGATTAATTATAGGAAGGCTGAAATATCCATTTTGACTTTTCATTTCTCCAGAAACATTTAAAGCTAGAACTATTGCTTTTAAACATCATCTAGAATTCTCATCTCTCTCGAAATAATCTAATTCTGAAAAGGAAAAGCAGTTTATTACATTGCAATTAAATTTATATCAATAACGCCGGAAAATTATCTGTGCTTAAGTATAGTTGAGCTGTCGAAATAATATTCATTATTATTAAATTTTTTAATTATATTAGGAAGTGTGCCAAAATAATCTATACTGATAACAAGAGTATACGTGTTGTAATTTTAGATGGTTTTTTGTCTTACATAATAGTGCATCGATTTCAATATGTAATAGTGTTTAGAAGTTGATATATCTGTATCCTTCAAATAATTACTAAAATGTCAAATGAAGGCTTACTGTTGAGACCCATTAGGTTTTGATGTATGTTAGTTTGTTTTTCTGTTTTTTTTTTTTTTTTTTTTTTTTTTTTTGTATGTCTTGCTATGTCTACCGCGAAAAGCATCCGATTAATTTGCAATCACGTTGGTTTGTAATTAATTTTGGTTGCATACCCGGAATTAGCTGTATAGCTTTCGTTAAATTTGGTTGATTTGTTCGAAAAATATGCAGCGTTTTATTTTACACCATAAGGCTTTTCAGACAACTTTCAAGATTTGAATTTCACTGAAAAGAAAATGGTTAATTTGGATAATTGATTAAATTGTTAAATTATGAATGGTAAAATTCCCCAATGGGAATCTTAATTTGCTTCAATTAGTTTGAAATTTTGTCAATACATATGTCACGCATTCTAATTATCTGTGTAATTTCTGATGGACATCTGCTTGAAAAATATAAAGCATTTTAAGTTTTCAATTATATATTTTTATTATCATAAGTAATTATTTTCCTGCTTTATTTACTAGTTTCCTAGAACTCTATTTCATAACGTGATATAATCGTTTTGATTCAAATAATTCATTTGTTGTGACTTTTCCGGTTATAAAAGATTTGAAAAAAAAAAAAGTTTATATGAAATATAAAATATACCCCCGTCCCCTCTAGAGTTTTTCACATTTATTGTAAAGAATTCGAACAATAAGCAGTCGAATATAATTGCATCAATGCCTGTTTAATATAATAGTTCTCAAAAGTTAGATTTTCTGAAAATTTGGGCAATCTTATACGCTTAGAAATATACATATAAATATTGCAGTATGTTGGACATTGTGTAGATCGAGATAAGAATTATAATGTCTTGAAAAATAACCATTTACACCCTTATCTGAAGAATTACTAGTTATTAAAATCAAAACTACAGTTTTGAAAGGTATCAGCCAATCTCCTTTTTCGTAAGGTGCAGCAGAGGGTGATTATTACCATAGGAAAAGAAGCAAGAGTTAAAGTAAATGCTTTCATTCGTCAAAATTATAAACATGGAAAGAGGATAAAATTGGTTTACTATTACATAACAGAGTTTGTATAGAACTGAAAAATTTATTACATTTCAATGGGATATTTTGATTTGAATTTACGCAGCTCCCCTGAAAATTAAACTATCGTGTAATTTACACGATAGCACAATACCTTAATGTCTAGGTATATTACGTTACTCTAATGTTCTGTAGAGAATATTGCTGTTCTACAAAATATTAATTCGTCAGTGGAATAGCATTATAAAACATTATTACTTAAGGCTACATGATTACCTATAATACTAGTATATATTAGAAAAAACAATTTCAAATTCATAAACATGAGTAAATAAATATATATTAATGTGGAAAATGTTTTCAAAATAAGTAATAAATTTAAACGAAAATATTTTTTTTTCAAAAATTTTCGATTAAAGAACTAAATACTAAAAATTATTTATTTAAATAGTTACTGTTAAAATAGGCATTTAGAAAAAGCAATTCATAATCTTTTAAAATATGTTTTTAAGAAAAAGGCAATCTTGAATGAAGCTAACATTTTTTTTTCCCTTAACAATGATAAAAATTTGTATAAAACGGAAGTTTAAAAGGAACTAAGAATAATTATAAAAATGAAGTTTTGAAATAAAACTTAAAATACCCAAGATGTAAAACCTATCCCAAATAAAAAACAAACAATAATAAAACGTTCCTTAGAAATTGATAAAAAACTTTCAAATAAAAGTAAGCATAAAATTTTTTGCTAGTTTTAATTAATTTCAGCTTTTTGATTTTAATCTTTTCGTGAAAGTTTTGCAAAAAATGAAAACATTTTTTTTTTTCACTTATGTGGCTTGGCTAATTAAAAAAATATGCGTCTGCAAATATTGCTTAAATTTACTGCAATTTCCTTTAACATTTTATTTTAAAAGTAACTTTTCAAACATTGATTTACACGTGACATTGCAAGTGGCACTGACTATACAAAATCTGTGTATTGTATTAGTAATATTACAGAACACACACATCAATACATGTTGTAATAAATGCATGCAGCGTACGAATGTATCCTACGTACGCGTACAAACCTTTACAATATAAAAAATATAAATAAAAAGGCATTAAATAATCAAAATTAAATTTAAAAAATCGTTAATTAATGAAATTCATAAAAATTTATTAATAGGAATTTTAAAATTAAAAATTCTTTTATTTTAATGTTATACCGTTCTTATAGTTTTCACCAATTTTTGCCTCCCTTACACATGTCTTACTACAGATTTTTTCTAAGATTTTTATAATATTTTTTTATAGTTTTTTTTTTTTATTGCATCTTTATTTTGCAGTACTTATATATATATTTTTTCACCTTCAAATACAGAAAGGAATATGAAATAAGGCAATCTACAGAGGGTGTTCATACATTTTTGTGATTATTTTAAGTTTCTCTATGATATAAATGTAAATGGAAACAAATTCCTACATATGCCATCAATTCGGAAAAGGCTTTAATTGTCATCTGTATCATAAAAATTTTCTTTGTCTTAAAATGTCAATGGCAAATAAAAAAAATGAATCGAGGGTGCTTTACGAAGACAAATACGATTATTCGATTATAAAAAAAATGTGAAAAGTACGATTTGAATATTTCTACACGTAAAATAAGTGACATAATTTATAAAAAAGGAAAGAAACATTTGACTGGTAAAAGAGTAAAAAATGCATACTCAACAAAGGTACGTTAATCGCTTATAATATCTAAAGTCGAATCTCCTGAAAATCAAACCCTCTAAAGAACTATCGCAAAATCTTTAAAGATTGCTATAGAACCTATATCCAAAATTATAAAATCTGATATAAAATTAATTACCCTCTCCTCCCCCAAAAAATACTTTTGATGTTCACCGTCTAATGCGACAACATGTTTCTTAACGTAAAACAATTGTTGTAGGAAAATTATGTGGCAGGTGAAAAATGGAAATATTTGATGATTAATGATTAATAATTGATGAGTTTTGGATACATATTTATTGGATTGCTATGGAAAAGAATCGATTTACAACCGAAAAAGAGGTTAAAAGTCTTAAAATGTTGGTTCAGGAAAAACAAGGAAATTTTTGCCAAATTTATATGGTTACTGCTGGATTCTTTGAAAACGGAGATCTTAAAATAAGGAAAGCAGACAAAATGTCAAAATTAACTCGTATTACTATCAGAAATACGTTTTATTAAATGCCTATCTTTTTTCAAGTTTTAAAGCAATAATAACAAAAATTCTGTTAAAATGTTTTGTCTTTCTATGTTATACAAAATAATGACCCAGTGTAACCCAGTGTAACATCAATTGCACTATTACAGAAATAAATATTTTAAACGCGAATTAATTAATTAATATATCTACTTCCAACAACGTCCGCGGAATGTAATTTTTTTTTTAAGACGCACAATACTCCATTGTGTATCGCAGAAATCAGTTTTATTTCGATGGAAAGAAATTAATGGAGGAATAGCAGCGACCTTCAAGCATTTCGATTTCGTATTTGAGAACTAAACTATTGCTTTGTTCAACTATAACTTTTCAATACTTCTAGGGAAGCGCATCCGAGACTTGCACAAAAATGAGCTGTGTGAGTTAGTTTTCAAACCTTCATTAGATGTCGTCAAGTCGACATTGAAATCTTTTAATTATGAAATAAATATTAAGATTACTTTAGTCGTTGAAAGAAATTTTGCCTTGAACTTTTTAAAAACAAGATATTTGTCGTTCCTGCTCCTACAAGTAAGACAAAGAGTACTAAGTTTGCAATAAGGCGTTGAAGCGACAGTTGTTTATTCTGTATTGAAACATGGAACAAAGTCCCTAAATTAACATTGACATTGACATTGAAGTCCACATTGTCACACACATGTCACACACAGTCCACAAAGTCATTGAAGTGACACTGACATTGATTGCTTTAGGGCCTATAGAAACTACGGCTCGGATTATCCTTATTATACACAGAAAACACAACCAGTCACAACAATTGTTATTTTTTTTTCCATTGCATATTTATATAACTGTAAACGAACACTCACAAATACACCCATGTCTTACCCGAGGACTCAAATCCGGGTCCCCGCTGTGGCATCAAATGTCGCTAACGGTCGCAACACTGGGCGACCCCCCTAAACGAAATCTCGTGTATTCTAAATTTTGTAAACAGTCTCCGTGCGGGTTTCAATTTACACTTTTAAACTTAAGTCAATGGCACTAATGATTTATCTTCAGGAACAAGATTTGCGTCCGATTTCTTTTAAGAGAAACATGTTGTACATAGTCTGTTACAAAAGTATAAGTACTCTACAAATCTTGTTTAAAAAAAAAAAAAAGAAAAAGAAAAAGAAAAAAAATATATATGAAGTCAATTTAAAATAAATACTCGATATTTAATCAAAATCAAATAAAAGAAGCAATTTTCATTAACATAAAAATTACATTAATTTTAATTTAATTTACTTTTTTCTTGAAGAAACACCGTCTAAAAAGTCTAAGCAAATTATGCAAATTTTTTTAGAAACACAGGATTGGACGGGTGAAATGACGTTTTATGACGTCGTATTCCAGTTTTGTCAAAGTGTAAATGTGAGGGAATAATTTCTTCTCGTTTTAAAAATGCCGAAGTGTAAAGAATTCACAAAAGAGGAGATTAAAAAAGTTTTTTAATTCAAATCACAAAATGAAACTGTTTCTGAAATTGCGAAAAAATTAAATCGATCAAAGCGAGGTATATATCAAGCACTACTCTCTAGAAATAAAAATTTCAACCGGAAAACCAAGATGTGGACGATCACGTATAACTGTTCAGACGGATTGGAGAATATGGATATTAGTGTCTAGGCAAAATGTGTCCATACGGCAAATTAAAAATGATCTCGTTGTACAGGTGTCCAAAGACACTGTACATAGACGTATTAAAGAATGTGATTATATCATATTAAAGAAAATGGCTCGCAAACCGTGTCGGGAACTATACCACAAACAGGCAAGAATAAACTGGGCTAAAAGACACATGTACTATACGGGGACAAATTGCTTTCTGTTTTATTCAGTGATGAGAATAAAATGAATTTAAATGGCCTTGATGGGTAGAACACGTATAGGCATGATCTATGAAAGGCGCCAAGTACTTTTTTCAGCAGGGAGCAAGGCGGTAAATCTGTTATTGTTTAAGGGTATTCGGCTTCAAAGGCCAGACCTCTCTGGTTTTTCTAAAAGGAAAACAAAATCCCCCAAAATATCAAGAGACGCTGAATTAACAATTGTTTCCATTCCGTGACAATTTAGGGGTCTTGAATGAATCTTTCAACAAGATAATGCCTCAATCCACATATCAAATTCTACATAACTGTGGCTTCCACATAAAAATGCTAAAATCCTTGGAGAAAAGTGTCAAAAAGAAAAAATTGGAATAGGGTCATTCCATGTCAGTTCAGGCAGGCATGTAACCCACCACCACAGATTTTGATGAAACTGCGTGTGTTTGTTCCTTTTATTAAGATGTGATTCCCAGTATTTTTTTTTACTCCTTGGTTAAATAGTTTCTGAGAAAAAAATTGTCAAAATTTTGAAAACTGCCATCAGTTGGCATTCTTGACTGCTCGATTTTCAAATGTAGCATGACATAAATATGATCATATTTCAATATCTATTCCACAAATCATCTTCAAATAATTTATGCATAATATATAGGGTACGTATTTTATGAAAAAAATACTGTTACGCTTATATAACATTTTAAGTGTGTCTAAAAAAATGTTTAATCTTTGAAGTCGTGATTTTTTTATGAAAAATAATGCATTACCTAAAATAGCATTATTAACAAAAGGCGGTATTTTTATTAAATTTATTTTTTGTGGGGGATATACTTAAAGGTGTCCTTTACCTGATTATGAAATAAAAGTAGTGGGATTTTGGGTGTTTTTAGTAGTATTTCATATTTAAAAATATTTCGAGGCGTATTTCAAATCAAATCAAGCAGAGTCATTCCATGTCAGTTCGCCTAAGATATTTAATTCACTGTCACAAATTTCAATGAAACTGGGTATGTTTATAGCTCATTTTAAGACAGGATCAAGGAAATTAAAGGTGATTACAAGTAAAATATTTTTTAAGATAAAAAAATATCTAAATTTTGAAATTTTTTTAAAAATGTTTTTAATGGCAGATCTATATTCAAAGACTGCATAAAAAAAAGTCATTTCAATATAAAATCACTAAATGAGTTTCAAATAATGTATATGTGACAAATAATGTAGGCAGATTATTATTTATTGTTGTTTGTCATGTTTAAATGCTAAGAGTGTGTTTAATCTTGTGAATCCTTAAAATCAAGAATTTTGTGAAAAATAATGTGTTAATCAAAAATTTATTATTAACCGAAGGCAGGCTGTTATTACTTTTTTAAATTGTACGTAAAAATATCTTTTCAATAGTTATAAAATAAAAATAGTGAAAATATGAGCAATTTTAACAAAGTTTTCATAAAATGTGAATGTTTAATGATAAATATTGAAGCTTTTCATGCTAAGATGTACTAAAACGACTACGATATCGTGTATTTCTACTCTTGCTTAAATATAATACATACAATAATAAAATAACAAATATTATTTACAGCAATAAAAATTAAATTAAATAGTACCAGTTCCTTTACCAACACTACATTGCTCAACAGCCGACTTAAAATCAACAGCCCGCACTCTTATTGAAAAATACTTTCAACTGTTCAAATAATAAATAAACTGCATTTAAAAATTTTAATATCAACTTATTATCTTAAGACGATAATAATAACTAAACAACATGATGAATTTATAAATCAGCTTTTAATTGAAAAGTCATGAAATGGTCCCTTTAAATATTGTTGTTCATCGAGTCAATCAAAACAAATTATATATAAAAAAAATAGTGAGCCTAATATGCTGACTGCAATGACACTTCTAACAAAACTAATTAATTCATTACCATCTGAAATCAAACCCGAAAGATCAAAAGAAAAAAAAATCATCTGTAGTGTGAATGTGACATACTCAGTGGTTGTTGAGGTATGTCTTTGTGACATTTTCACCTGTACTTCAATAAAATATAAACATGTAAGCCTTTTTCATTCATCCAAATTAAGTAAAACAATTATAAAATTTTGTTGTCATTACACCAGATGTTAATTTTTTCGTTACATACTATTAGATAAGTTCTTTACTTTTAGACATTATTGACATAATATCATAAAATTTGCTATATATATTTTCTGTAAGTGTATAAACAATATATATATGCTTTATTAAACATAAATGAATAATTTTTAAATAATTTGTTTGAGAACAGGGATATATATACACACATATATATGTTGAAAATCCATCTTTCAGCAATATTGTGATGAAATAAATCAAATTACCGTAATTTCCGGTGTATAGCCCGCGGATCATACAATCGTGTTTCGACCCAGTAATTTTTAAAAATAAAATGTAACTGTTTAGATCACAGTAAATATTGGTCTTCAAATACCGAATAAAATTTCTGGGTCCAAACTGAATTGTTTGATCTGCGGGCTATACACCCAAAATTACGGTACATATCATTAGAAACTGAATAAAGTTACAAAAGTGCAACTCATTAAATTTTAAATATTTTTTTAGATATAGTTATTTGAAACATATAAATATAATGGATTATGCATTTTTTGCATATATTTAAAGCACAATACGTCAAAATTTTCTTCAAAAGAGTGAAATTTGGTTTTTTTTTTCAATATTAGCAGCTCAATGCTAAATTTTCAATATTAACAGCCAAATATGAGTTTAAAGATTAGGACTGTCATTTTGAAAATTTCTATTGGGCGGTGAGGAGCTAGTGATTTTTCTCTTTTTTGGAAAGGGATAATTGCTCTTCGCCCTAGAAGTTTTACTAAAAAACAATATTGTTTATTTTTTTCCTTAAGAAACGAACATAAAAGATAATTTGAAAAATAAAATAAATGTATAAATAAAAATATTTCCAGGAATGATACATTGGATAGGTTTTACATTTGAAAATATTGATAATTTTAAATATGATTTAAATACTACTAAAACCAACCAAAATCCCACTATTTTTATTTCAGATCCAGTTATAATGTAGCATTATGTACAATTTAAAATTAAAAAATTAGTCATAGAAACTCCGCCTCTGATTGATAAAGATTTTTTAATAATTTCATTATTTTTTGTAAAATATTTTTGATTTCAAAGATTATACAATTTTTTAGACACATTTAAATATTTTTTAACATTACAGCAATATTTTTTTCATAATTTACATACTTTATTTACCTTGCTTAAATTATTCGAAGAAGATTTCTTTATTAGTTATTGAAATATGATTTTATATATAAAATGAGGCCTTTGAAAATTGAACAATCATTAATGGCAACTCGTGGCATTTTTCCAAAATTTTGATAATTTTTTCTCATATGTTCACTATTTTTATTTTATAACCATTTAAAAGATATTTTTACGTACAATTAAAGCAATAACACCCTGTCTTCGGTTAATAATAAATTTTTGATTAACACATTATTTTTGACAAAATTCTTGATTTTAAAAATTCATAAGATAAAAGACACTCTTAGTGTTTAAACATGATAAAAAACAAGAAATAATAATCAGCCTACATTATTTGTCACATATACATTATTTGAAACCTATTTAGTGATTTTATATTGAAATGACTTTTTTTTTTTATGTAGTCTTTAAATATCGAGCTGTCATTAAAAAAATTTAAAACAATTTTTCAAAATTTTGATATTTTTTATCTTAAAAAATATTTTACTTAGGATCATGAAAATTAAAGGTGATTACGTCTTAAAATAAGCTATAAACAAACCCAATTTCATTGAAATTTGTGACAGTGATTAAATGGCTTAGGGGAACTGACATGGAATGACTCTGCTTGATTTGATATGAAATGCACCTCAAAATATTTTTAAATAGGCAATACTACCAAAAACACCCAAAATCCCACTATTTTTATTTCAGAATCAGGTAAAGGACACCTTTAAGTATATCTCCCATAAAAAATAAATTTAATAAAAATACCGCCTTTTGTTAATAATGCTTTTTTTGTTAATGCATTATTTTTCATAAAAAATTCACGACTTCAAAGTTTAAATATTTTTTTAGACACACTGAAAATGTTATAAGCGTAACAATATATTTTTTTCATAAGCTGCGTACCCTAAATATTGTGCATAAATTATTTGAAGGTGATTTGTAGAGTAGATATTGAAATATGATTATATATATGACATGCTACATTTGAAAACCGAGCTATCAAGAATGCCAACTGACGGCAGTTTTTCAAAATTTTGACAATTTTTTTCTCAGAAACTATTTCACCAAGGAGCAAAAAAAATTACTGGTGATCATATCTTAATAGTAAGAACAAACACACGCAGTTTCATTAAAATCTGTGATGGTGGGTTACATATTGATATTTTACTGCCTGATTTGACGTGGAATGCCCCAATAGACACATCAGAGCTTTGCTCCGCCATCGTAATCGTTTAATTTTTTTGATGTCTTATAATAATTTTTTTTAGACTCAATCGTCAGTATCTCTATTGTTGACAAACTGTTTAAATGCATTAGACATTCTAATACCTAGAAACTTGTTAATAATTTATTTTAACGTTTTTTCTGAATTACACTTAATAACTCATCAAATAAGCAAACTCCAGTTACTTTATTTAAGTGAAACTGTTTAAATACTGGTAATTACTTAAATTTAAGGGATGGTGTAATAGTTGAAGTTCAGAAAAAAGTCAATCTCTGTTATTATATTTGTATTTGTATATTTCTTTTTATATGCTTTTATGAATGACAAACATAAAGATAGTTGTAACACAATGTTACACTTTGTACATATGATTTTATTAATTTAAAGGAAACAAAATGTATTCAGATATTCATGCAAGAAAATAAGAAAATTTTAAACTTTGAGATTCTGTTTCTGAGAAAATGTTATAGTTGTTCGCAAAAAGTTTGAATCCCATTTCATACACGAATATTTCTCTTGGAATGAAAAATATGGATTTAAATGTTTTATGCTATACGAAATTTTATAGAAGACGAATTCCTAAGTGTGGTATCTTAAGAAAATATCTGAGAAAACTCAAAAAGACTTTCCAAAGTTTGTAGTAAAATAAAAGATGAAAAGGGTTTTGGCTTTAAAATATAACCACAAATTACATTTTTATTACTTTATTTTCGCGGTTTGTTTTCAGTTTTTTTCTTTTTTTTTTAGTACGTACTTATTTATGACATATTTAAATATCAGGAGTTTTCTTATAAGTCTATAAAGCGCGCCTGAAACAAAACTAAAAATTAACAGTCACGCATTTTTAAGCTTTCGTTTAATTTTGTTTGTTGAATAAATTTTGCATTTTATATTTAATTTTAAAATAGTACAGAAAACTGGTATAAATAACGTCAAATTTAAAATAATTAGTATAAGATTATAAAAAGCAGTGATTTTACTTGGATCAAGAGATATTCAAGTTCTCTTCATCAGTTACGAAACGGGTTATGTGTAACTAGAAAATATAAGAGAGCTATTATTCGGTTTCTTTACAGCTATCAGTGTCTCTTTTTATATCTAATAAGGAATCGTTATATGTACTTTATCATTTATCATTCATGTGTTTTTTAAAACACACTCATAAATTATAACTGTTCATCGAGGATATTTGAATAACAAAATCTATATTATTGCAGTACCGGCTTCATGTATTATGTATTCTTTATTCGATATTGCATATATGAGATAAAAATCATATTAATATACTTGTAATTCAAATCAGAAACTTTCTAAATATATTCTGAATGTATGTTACATTCGAAAGTGCAATTCGAAATAACCCACCTACAAATTAAGGACTTGAATCTTTGAGTTTCATCATACAACATCATACCAAATAAAGGGAACATCTTTGAAATTTCAAGCATTTCAAAACAAAAATATTTTCATTTAAAGTAATATATAAATCTTTTAGTACCATATTTTAATAGATATATGGTATAGTCTCAAGCTGTAATACTTACAGGCAATACAAATTGTTAAATGCAGGGATATCATTAAAAAAGTTATATGAGCCGATATGAACCCCTAAGCGACTCTTTTGTTCAAAGAAACGGGATTCAATTTGGGATGTGGATACTTTATGACACATACTGAAGAATGGGATCAATATTAACAATAGATTTTTCATAGGCACGGTAAAAGTAACAAAATTTCAAAAGTTTCAAATGACCACTTTCCTTTACACAAAAGGATTTTTACAGTGAATAACCACAATGGCATGCGACTTAGAACGAAAGTAAAAATGACTCATTTATGCTACAAGAGCATTTTGGTGACATAGTTATATATCGCCATTTCGCATTTTCATGATCTTCATGGCCACCTGAGCGCACAAAAATGGGTTTCGATCTCTTAACTCGACTTATCTGGTGGGAAAGAAAACTATTATGTTGTGACCATCACAAAACTTTCTTCTATATATATCACGTCAATTAAATCATTTAAATAGTACAAGAAATTACATCAATTTAGCACCAATTCATATCAAAGTATATCTGAATTTGAAGTTCGATGAAAATTCGTGCAGTAGTTCTTGAGATTGAGCTAAAGCGGATATTCTGAAAAATTTGAAATGAACGCTGAAAATGACATTTCAGCGCCACCTGTTGATCGTTTTACACCAAAACATAAACAGCACTAATTGATATAAAGGTATACCTGAATCTGAAGTTTGATGAAAATACGCGCATTAGTTCTGGAGATTGAGCTATTGTGGAAATCGTGAAAAATGCTGCATAGCAGCGCCACCTGTTGAAAAATTTACACGAAAACATAAACAGCACTAATACATATCCAGGTATACCTGAATCTGATGTTTGTTGAAATTCCAAGCATTAGTTCTTGAGATAGAGCTATTGAGGAAATCGCAAAAAATGCAGCATAGCAGCGCCACCTGTTGAGCGATTTACACCAAAATGCATAAAACGTTAATTCATGTCAAGGACTATCTGAATCTGAAGCTTGATGAAAATCCGTGCATTAGTTCTGGAGATTGAGCTATTGTGGAAATCGTGAAAAATGCTGCATAGCAGCGCCACCTGTTGAGCAATTTACACCAAAAACTAATCAGCACCAATTTATATCAGGGACTAACTGATTATAATTTTTTATTAAATTTCGTGCATTAGGTCTTGAGATAGAACGCCCACAAAATTTGTGTCACATACATACACACAGACAGGCGGACAGACAGAGTCACAGACTCACAGACAGACATTTTGTAAAAACACGTTTTTCGGAATCCCTGACCTCTAAAACGTGCAAATCCGTCGAAAACCCAAAGTCGAAAATTTTCATGACTCCAATACTTTCTTCTAGTAAAGATAGAAGAAAGTAAAAAGTGGAATCTCATGATATACTATGGGAAAATACTCATCCTTTTCGTTCATTCAAGTTTGGAAATTTCAACAATACCTTTTTTAAGCACGTAGATACGAAGGTTCTTAATCGCTCTGTAACCTCCAAATTTTTATATCTTTTCCATCCATAAGTTACAAATGGGTACAGAATATTTTTTATTTTTAAACTTTAACACGAATTTTAAAATACTCATAATTATCTTTAAAATATTTTATGATTACAGGCGGATTAAGAACCTTCCTATCTACGTGCTGAAAAAATGAACAAAAAGGATAAATATATATTTTTTTCATAGGATAACTTGGAATTCCACTTTTTTTCTCCTCCATCAAATAAGTCCCTTTAAGGTATTTTTATAATCCAAGATGCACGGCGAATCCGCTAAGTGTGTATGAAATGCCAAACACCATTAAAAGTGATATTCTGCATTTTCTTCAGCCCATGATTTGTTATTCCTATAGTTTCCCGATAGCGATGTGCCATCGTCTGTAAAGGCAACTGTCTGAAAATTTTGTATTCCGACTAAAACGATTTTTTTCTTCTCGCGAATGTGGGTGTTTATTTGTTGTTCTCACGCTTTTTCTTAAGTTATTTTAAGCACCGCTTCTAGTTCTACAAGTACAATGTCAATGCTACTTACAAATTTCCACTTAGAAAATCATTTTTCGGTATAGTTTTTTGCTAAGAAAATAATTTTTTGATGAAAATAAGTGGGTAATAAAATAATATATGATTCGCGATGAAAATAAGTGAGTAAAAAATTATATATGATTTCGATGAAAATAAGTGGGGCTTTTCAATATTTCGCAATTTTGCAGCTGTAGTTGTAAATGTGGAAGCTCGATTGTTGATTTTCATCTAATTCACAAGCTTTGAAATACCTAAATGACATTTCGTTTCTTTTTTATCTGTACTGTTACCAGAAGATCATATAAAGTCAAAGCTTTTGTTATGACCACTGTGTATTATGAGAAAAACCACAGATTTTCCCTTAAAGACGTGAGACAAATTAAGCATTTTAAGAAAACTATCTCTAGTAGCAAGATTACATTGATTATATCTAGGTTCTATATTGGAACAATATTTTATTCATAGACAGTAAATATGACCTAATATTGGGGTGCTCACAGTTTGTCAATATTAGCGCTTTATTGAAGAGAAATAGTTAGCCAATGTAAATCCGATATAATTAACATTCGGGGAGTATTGGCTTCTCATTGGAAACTTTTTCAAGTAATATGGGATCCTTCAGAAGTAGATACCATTTTTTTTAACATGTATACTTTTTTATTTTTTACATATAATATTCATGTTTCTTGCATCATTTCAATATCACTAATTATTTTATTGTGAAACAAAGCGCAATAATTATCACAGCAGTTCTAACGAGTAGGTAAAATTATAGCATTTTAAACAGTTAATTACTCCTGGATTTCACGAAGGTACGTTTTTAAAAAATATATGTCCCCCTTAAAGGAATACGTAGCATTTATTCCTACGCTGAGTCTGCCAACATGTGTATTTTTAAACCATATTTTACCAGAATTCTATATACAAGATAACTCAGATTTATCGATCGCTATACTAAATTAAATTATAAGATTCATATATGCGACATATTAAAATTATTTCTAATTAAAATAATAACAATAATTATTATCATTAGATTTTCAAAGTTGGCATTTTTTTACTATTATATCTGACATGATGTTTCTTTCTTAAAAATAATAAATAGTTGTTTTAAAAATGCACAAATAATGTTGCAATTTAGTCATAAATTTTATATATTACAGACTGAGTAAAACTGTGAATTTTTGAGTAATTGGGAATTGTATTCACGCAATTCATATTAGTTTATTTTACCCTCGTCCTACATTTAGGACAGGTTGTAAAATTAAACCAATTAACATTTTGGCAAACTTTTAAATTTGATATTTATATTAATTCGTTCATTAGTGAATAATATCAAATTTTTGCAAAATGATTTTTTTCTATGTATGATAAAATGTTGTTAATTCGAATATTCTAAAAAACTTTTTTAAATAATTAAATTATTTTTTAGATGTTTTCCTCACATATATTTTATTCTTATTATAGCATGATTTCGCAAATCATTTGTTTAGGCAAGAAAAAAACAGAAGATAAGTAATACAAAAGTATTTTATCTACTGACTTCATAAGTGCTTTTCTCCAAGGAAGATTTCATTCCGAAAGAATTTCTTTGGCAGAGTGTTGTCATAGAATAAAAGAGTATTGGATGTCGCAATCTTTTGTCTTTGTTTGAACCTAAAAAAAAAAAAATAAAGAAAGTTTGGATAATAGATGATTGTTTGAGTACTTTTTCGCATCATTTATTTCGGACGAAATGTAAAGAGGCAACTTTATTTCATTTCAAACGAAAATATTTGTCTTCCTAGAAAATGTTAAGCAGTGAGCTTTATTTAATAAATAAAATATAAAAATAAAGATATTCACATCTTCAAGGCATAAATATGGATTTTGGGGACATTTGGATATTCAATAAGTATCTATTGCCTTTTAAATTATATAGCAATTTATCACTAAGAAATGTAAAAACTAGTATCTTACTAATTCTGAACACATCTGTTTTTACCTGCAAATTATTTTCTTTAAAGAAAATCAATTTTGAATAAATCAGACATGGCCAACTTGTTTGTTCCTGAAATCTACTTTCCTTGATACAAAGTATCACGATCAGTTTATCAAACTTAATTCTTCACAACACTGCCACCAAACTTATTAAAAATGAATATGATATGGAATGAAGAAGTGCAATTTTAACAAACCGGATGTCATTTGATTAATCACATGGGCTCCAGAAAGACATGCAAGGCAGGTCGAGATGTTTTAGTGAATTAGATGCACAGATGTCAAGACTCGCACCACTATTTGTTAACAGAAAAATTCGTTTTATTAACTTCAGATTTTTTTTTTCTTCAAACAACTCGCAGATTACAATTAAAAAGTAGTGGTACACAGGAATGGCGACTATCCAACTAACTCACCAAAACATCTTGCGTGACATGTCTTAACAGAGCATGTGGTTAATATTTATTGAAAAATGTAAAAACAAAATACATAAAATGTGTGTTAATATAATATAAGTTAGTATTTTAATATGTTACTAGGTTTAAACGAACCTAGAGTTGAGGACACTTCCTTCAGTAACGTATACCGGGTATACTATGCACTTTCCGATCTGTTTTGAATTATACAGGGTGTTTCAAAATTTTACGTCAGAAATGAAAAGGCAGGTAGAAGGGACCTTAGTAAGCAGATTTTGTATAAGAATGTGATTGCGGAAATGCAGCGTCGAGGCAGTAGAGGACACCATTGAGTTCAACGGATGAAAGCACTTCCCTGACTTGAATCATGATTCCCCGCACGGATTTCGGGCAACATGCATTGTTACATCAATGTGGAGCTTACCGATATGCATTTTATGTATGTTTCTGCGTAATGAAGCGACTCACATCCAACGCACGTCCAATAGTTCTCGAGCTTGTCAAAGGACTATCCTCTACTGCGCGTAATATTGCTTCTTCCGCTGCAGCAATTCTGTGATATCTTCCAGTGCCCGTATCACACCTCGAGGCATAAAATGATCCATTCGCACAAAACTCCCAATGAAGACGCTCAAATGCTCGGCAATCCCGAAGATTTCCTACTTGGAAATCGTTCCATGTACATCCTTTGATCAGCCACTCCACATCGGTCTAATGACGCAAGTTCCTCGAAATCCATACGGAAAATGACGATTCAAGCCAGCGAAATGCTTTTATCCCCTGAACTTAACAGCGCCCCCTACCGCCTCAATGCTGCATTTCCGCACCCACATTCCTATACGAAATCTACTTACTAAGTTCTCCTCTACCTGACTTTATATTTCTGACATATAATTTTAAAACATCCTGTACTACTAAACGAAATTTTCCAAACGAACTTAAAATTGGGGGTAAGGGGTCTCAGGGTACTTAAAATGGGAAAAAAAGAAAAAAAAAAGACCATTTTCAGCATTTAATATCTTAAAATGTATGTGATTTTAAAACACAGTTTTTATTGGGATGAAAGATAAAAATATGTTCTTTTATTTGTACTTCAAAGATTGCAAGATGCAGAATTAGTATTTACAGAGGGTCCCAAATTGTTAAACATTTGTCGAGCAGAAAATTGGTATATCAGTTTACGCGCAAGATTACAAAATAAATTTTGAAACTAGAATGAAATATTTTGAGCCTAATGGTACTTCAGATTGAAATAATTACTTTGATTCTAAATAAAATTGTATTTTCAAAATTTTTATATTTTTAATACAAAGATGCATTTAGGTAATACAAAATTTTGAAAATTTCATCAGTATAATCACTTAAAAAATATTTTTTAAACAATAAAAAAGAAATTTTACGTTCATTTATACAGATTAACAAGAAACATACGTTTGAAAATTTCGGGAAAAAGTATTCAGAAATTTTTGAGATATCTTGCGCGCTATGCCCAAAAATGTCATTTGGAGAAAAATGATTTCAAACTTTCGAAAACGCCGCTTCAGCTATTGAGCGGGCATAATTCTAAAAGCCACAAACTCTGTTCTAATGGGAATTTCGATTAAACAAATATCTCAAAATGTTCAGAAAAGATAGGAGTTTAAGAACTAAAAAAATTTAAATTTTGAAGTTTTAAAGTCATAAGACCCCTTTCATTTATAGATATATTAAAATTTCAGTACTGAACGAAAGTTCCTCAGGAAGATTAAATTTTTAGCTGTACATTTTCTACAACGCGGGATAACCCACCAATGGCATAGGCTTCCAGATCCCGCGTTGCAAGTTTATTCAAAAAAAAAAAAAAAAATACAATATTTAACAATAGTTTTACCAATAAGAAATAAAGGTAATAGTACAAATAATAATAATAGTAATTATAAATATAATAATAAAAGTAATAATAGAACAGATGAGCTGAGCGCTTTACAGACGAAAATGTGTATTATTTTCAACACGAATATAAAGAGTTATCACTTCATTTATGAGGCTTAACCATCTAATATGGAACCAAATCACTTGGAAATAAACTTTTCATAATTACTCCATATCATATAAAGTATGCGGAAATTATGATCATGGTTCTGTAGATCCTTAAAATGAGTTGGAGCAAAAATTTAAAGATATTCTATTAGAGTAATAAATATTGATAAATAACAGCGAAATCCTTGATTTTATCTGATAGAAACGAAGAATATTCATAATCAATAAAAAACTGTTTGTCAGTTCTAACTGATAAGGAATTTACTATGCATTAGCAAGAATGGCATTCCTGTAGCAGAAACGACGGGAATGCTCACTTTCTGTCAACAGGGATGTAAGCCTTTGAGTTTCACTTCACTTTAGTATCAGCTAATCTCACATAAGACTTAGTGGAGCTCGTTCTGAATTACTCTGTGTTCGGAATTACCTCAATTTAGAATAAAGACTGCATTTTTTGTAACTGAGTTTTTTCTTTCTTGCTCATAGGTTTGAATTATAAAAATCATGTTCAAATGTGTGTTTCAAATGATAATAGGGTAACTTGAGGTGAGATGCCGTGTTGTACAAGATGCCGTATCACGTAGTTTTCATATGCGCGGACGATGTAGGGAAACGCTGTAAAGTTGTAAGGAACGGGGTTCCCTAGTGATACTTTAATGTCCATTTGCGTTCTTTTTTTAATTTTTTAAGTGGTACTTTTTTATTGCTATTTCGTCTTAACACTTCTGGTAAGTGTCCAAAATCTTTTACGTGACTTCTTTATTTGTCTATATAAGTCTTAGTTTAAACACAGAGAAATAAATCTGATGTTTTTAGAGATTACTTGTACTTGGCCTTTCTGCAAAGTTTAAATAGTAGCCAGTTCCCGCTTCATCACGTCAGTTGAGGGCACCGGCGTCTTGCCCAATACTTTGGGTTGAGTCGACGAAAACTTTTTGGGGTAAGATGCCGGTTGTTTTCCCTTGGGGTAAGATGCCAGTTATTTTCCGTTGCAGTCAAATGCCTGGTTGTTTTTTCAGTGTTTAAATTACTCTTGGCTATTAAATAACTTGTCAATAATTTTAATCAGATAATTTAAATCAGTGATTAAATCGTGATTTTAATCAACTGATTAAAAAAATCATTGTTTAAAATTATAAATTTTCTAAATGTTTAAAATGACATAAAGCAATATTAAAATCAACATAATTTGAAAGGTTTCTATATGTATTCTGCCTTACAAATAAACTTTATTGGCCTTATAAATAATTGTTTAATAATTATTAATTTTAATCATTGGTTAAAAAATTTATGTTAAATGCAGTTACAAATAATTTTAATAAATGTAAATATCGGTATTATATAATTTAGTTTTAGATATGTAGTGGTTTCGGCCCCCTACGAGCTATGCTCGCCAACCTCCATCCAGACACAGCAGACTCTAAAAACACGCTAATTTGATCTGCTTTGAAAAGATTACGGAAGATTAAATCGTAATTAAACGACTAGTGGCGATCCCCTGTAATCAGATTTCCATTCATTTCCCTTTGGCTGAGGAATTTAAAGTCAGAATCAATTTCTGTCGTGACAGCTAACTGCTACTTTCGTGATTGATTAAATAAGATCAACTCAACAATTTAAAGTTAGTTTGTATAAAATGGCTAAGTAAACAATTTTATAAAGACGCTATAAGAAATTTATTTTAAATTAGACATTTTAAATGTATCGTTTTAAATATGACGTAATTTTCATAAAAGTTTTTTTTTCTCATTTTAATATTCAAATTAAAATAATTTTAAAGGCCTATAAAAGCCAAACTAAATCTTTGTGACAATAGCAACTGCAAATTTCCAGGTGTCTCAAGCCTTTCTAAAAAGGAATTAGATAATAAGTCAAAGGGTATAAAGACAGAATCTCTAACTGACGATGATAAGGATGATAATTAAATTCTCTCTCAAGATTCAAAACACGAGTTTTTTTTTTTATGTGAATGAGAATGATTGTTCAGAGTGTCTAGCAGAGTGCAATAAAACTTCGAGAAATTGTGATGGGTTCAAGTGCATTCATTGAAACTGTTGGTTATATAAAAGCTGCTGAAAATTTCTAAATAAATGTGCAGTTTGTGGCAGACCTGAGATATTTCTAAAAAATAGAAAGGGATACATAAAAAACATTAATAAAAAAGCTTCACTCTAAAGCACTTTACCACAGTGGCTTTACCGTAGTTCAACTTGTGATAATGTTTAAAAACAAGCATGCTTAAGAGCCATAATTCTTTTAAACGTTAAGTAGAACACAATATATTAAATAAATATTACACAACCAAATATATTAACATAACAAAAATAATTATATAACAAATAAATATTAGTTTGTTCTTTTATTATATTGCCAATGTTTGTTACATTCATATTTTCGTAATTTCCTAATATTAAGTAAGTTAAAAATTTTAGTATGTCTAAAATATTAAAGTTACTTTTATTTTGTCGTTTTATGTTTTAAATCTGGTTCACAAAAATTATTGTTTACATCGAAACTCCATAAGGCATCTTACCCCTAGATAAGTTGGTCATCTTACCCATACCTATGGGTAAGATGCCGAAATGTAAATGTTTACAAAAACAAAATTTTCGATTCTTTCTATAACATCTGTAAAATGAAATAAGTTTTTAAACCATACATAAGAGTCTAAACTTTAACAAGAAATCAATGAATAACAAACATAAACAACAGGTGGTTTTTAAAACAATTAAGTCAAAAACTACGGCATCTTCACCCAATCTACCCTACAATATTTTAATGTTTTTAGAACTTAATTAAAAATTAATACAGCATTTTAAGGCATTTTATTTTTAGTCAAAGGTTCGCCATAGGTGGTAAATAAAAAAAAATGTATTGTATAAGAGTTGAAACAACAAAGGATTTATTTATGCGCCAATAGACGTACGTTAAAGCCACATGGCTGTGAAACAGCGACAATGAAATATTTTAAACGCTAAAAAGTAAAGAATAAGTAAAAAATAAAAATTAAAAAAATAGTTAATAAATACGCTTTTATCAATTAATAGTTCAGTTTAATTAATACATTGAAAGATAAATTTAGAAATCCTAAAAAGACAGTTTAAAAAATGTTTTATTTTTTCTTACCATATCTGAAACAAGAAACAGAGAGCAAAAATTATATATTTTTGAATAGATTCTCTTGCGCTTTATACCAAGCATAAAAAAGAGTGATTTTTCCATATATTAGGTGCTCACGCGTAATTAAGTTATTCTAACGGCAATTCGTGTAAAACAACATAAATTGCATTCACGAAATCAGGCGTGATAAATAAAAACACTGAATGCCTTATAAAAGAATGTTTTATTTTATAGAATTCTTTTTACTTTTAAATTAATTTTCTTTCAGATAATTATTCAGAGCGCAATCGCTTACATCGATTTACTATGCAAGACATGCGTAGTGAACATTGGAGGTGTTCAAATAGATTTATTGTATTAGCAAAATTTTCTTATGACAATGTTCGCATACATAAACAAAAGGCAAAAATACAATACTGCAAATACCAAAAAAGCATTTTTTCTATGTGTATTTCAAAGAATGAAAAAAAAATCACGAAAGAGCCCAGCAATCAAACCGTTCCGTGAGAATCTTTCCTTCATATCTAATTCGCAATACATTTAATAAATCTATTTTAAAATTTTTAATTTTACTCTAGAATGCAAATCTTTCTTTCATTTCATCATTCCCTTTCATGACGTTAATTAATGAAACTTTTTACATGATATATCTTAAAATGTAACACATTAATCATTTAACAACCATATTCTCTTAGACTTGTAATCTCATTTCTCAATTATTAATCATTTTCTAAAATGTAATTAGTTATCTTTATGAATTAAGTAAATGTAATCCCCTTGAAAAAAATTAGGCATGTTCTTAGCAAAAATATTATTAATATTTCATTATCTCCATTAATGTATATCTTTTTTTCAGTACATGTATTTAAAAAATAATGGTAAGTAAAAATAATGACATATGGAAATAAGAATTCTCGTTAAAATAATGGATAAATTGTAAATCTTGATTGTCAATGTGTCTTCCATGATAAATTAAAATAGTACTTTTAAGTTTCGTTTTTCATTACAAATGATGCAAATTTACTTTACTTGAAAAATGGATGACATTCCTCATTAGTCTTTCTTTTAAAATGTTGTGGGTTGCTGTAATTATATTTAAATCTGTTTTATTTATACTATCCTTATTTGTGAATAATTCGAGATAAATATGGAGCTGAAAATGTACAATTAAAATATAAATGAAGCTTTGCAATTTAAGACGCCTTAAATTTATTATTCAAAATATTATATTATTTCAAACATAAGGAAATTAATAACATACATTTTTATATGTATACAATGCTAAAAGTAATTAGGGGAGCGCGTGGTTTTAATGAAATTTAAGACTGCTGATATCTATACTAATATTATAAAAAAATGTTTATTTGTAAAAATTGTTTATTTGTAGGAGGTAAGCTCTGGAACTACCAAGCCGATTCCAAAAGAAATGGTATCAAAATGATGGTGTTAGCCCAACTTAGAACATAGGCTATATCTTATGTCCATGCCATTGGCCAAAAGGGGGTGCAAGAGCAAAAAACGTTCTAAAAATGCGATTTTTGTGTTACTAAAGCGCCTAGAAACATGAAATTTGGAATGGTAGTTATTTATAAGATACTAATGATCTCTAAGGACATTTCTTAAAGAAATCGAAATTAAAAAGGGGTGAAAATGCGCGAAAGTCATTCTAAAAAACGTTCTAAATGGCAATTTTTACGCAATTTCATGAAGTATCAAACCGATTTAAAAAATAATGGTGTCAAAATGATGGTGACAGCCCTTGCTCCAACATAGGCTATATTGTATGTCGATGCCATTACCCTCAAAGGGGGTGCAGGAGCAAAAATAGTTCGAAAATTCGATTTTTGTGTTTTTGAAGGGCCTAGAAAATGAAATTTGGAATAAAACATAAATGATCTCTAAGAACATTTATTAAAAAATTTGAAATTTAAAATGGGATAAAATGCGCAAAAAGCGTTCTAAAAAAGTTCTAAATTGCGATTTCTGTGCAATTTCAGAAAGTACCCAACCCATTTCAAAAGTAATGGTTGGAAATTGATGATGACAGCCCTTGCTCCAACATAGGCTCTATTTCATGCCAGTATCACTACCACCTAGGGGTTGCAGAAGCAAAAAATGCTCTAAATTGCGATTTTTGTGTTAAGGAAGGGCCTAGAATCCTGAAATGAAGCAGGGCAGTTATTTATAAGATACAAATGATCTCTAAGAACATTACCTAAAAAATCGAAATTTAAAAGGGGTGAAAATGAACGAAAAGCGTTCTAAAAAACTTTCTAAATTGCGATTTCTACGCAACCTCAGGAAGTACCGAACCGATTTTTAAAAAAATAATGGTGTGAAAACGACGGTAACAGCCCTCACTCCAACATAAGCTGTATTTCATGTCGGTCCCACTGCCCCAAAGTGGTGAAGGAGCAAAAAACGATCTAAATTGCGTTTTTTGTAATACTACAGGGGCTAGCAACTTGAAACTAGGCATGGTAGTTGATATAAATGATCTCCAAGAACATTTCTTAAATAATTCGAAATATAAAAGGGGTGAAAATGGACGAAAAACGATCTAAAAAACGTTCTAAATTGCGATTTCTACGCGATCTCAGAAAGGGACCTAACCGATTTCAAACGTAATGGTTGTAAATTGATGATGACAGCCCTCGCTCCAATATAGGATCTATTTCATATCGGCGTCACTACCACCTTACGGTTGCATTTTAAAAAGCGTTCTAAATTGTGATTTTTGTGATACTGAAGGGGCCAGCAACTTCACATTTGGCATAGTAATTACTTATGAGATGTAAATGCTTTCTGAGAAGAGTTCCTTAAAAATTTGAAATTTAAAATGAGTGAAAATGAGCGAAAAGCGTTCTGAAAAAGTCCTAAATTACGATTTTATGCAATCCCAAAAAATAATGAATCTATTCCAAAAGTAACGGTTGCGAATCAATGGTGACAGTTTCTGATCCTACACAGGCTATATTTTATGCCAGTGGTACTACCACCTCGGGTTGGCAGGAACAACAAACGTTCTAAAAGAGCCTTTAAAAACTTTCTAAATTACGTTTTTTTCTAAAGAATATTAGGAAACAGCAAACCGATTTCAAAATTAATGCTGGCAAATTAACGGTGACAGTCCCTGTTTCAAACTAGGCATTTTATGTTGGTGCCACAACGACCAGAGAGGTGGTAGAGTGCTTAACAAGAAGCTTGGAAATTGACATGATGGTTAATTTTAAGATGTAAATGTCTACTAAAAACGGTTTCTAAAATATTCAAAACTTCAAATGAAATGAGCGTATGAAATGAGCATAAAAGCTTCAAAATACTTTCCAAATTATCATGTAGTTAGAATTAGTTTTAGTTCTTCTTACTAATTTAAGTCTTATTTCTGCCTAATGCTGTGTAATAATGAAGTCAAACTGTGGCTTAATTACTAATTTTTGAATTATTGCTGTATAATTTCTTTAAAAATTACACTTACAAATATCACTTGGCATATTTCAACTATTACGTGAGCAAAACCGCGGTGCTTGCTAGTTTAGTATAAAACGAAACAACCATAGTCTATAAAGTGCGATCGAATGCGGTTGAAAAAAAAAATTTATATGCAAATCAAGGTTTATCAGTGAGATATCAGATGAAGGATGTAAACTGTGAAATTTTGATTTTTACATAACTTTCTTTTTTACACTGTCACGTTCGTAAAACGTAGCTGACCAAAGTTTTTTTTGAGTAAAAGCGAATTGAAAATATCACAACAATGTTATTTACCAGATTTCATGGATTGAAGTATTATCGCGGACTTAAATTCAGAAAAACACAGTGGATGTAGCGTAATTTGTTGTAGTGGTAAGGAGTGTCTTTTCAAAAATAGCAAGAAAAAGGTGTCTACGATCTACTATATCAAATGAGGAATGGTATCTGATAACCTACTCGGTTTTAAAGGCAATTTCTTTCCACAACAGAACGGGGGGTATCAAGCCAAAGAGTCCGAACTATGCTTCATCAAAGTGGCCTTTATGAAGGTAGGCCAATGATGTGATTTCTTTATTCTCAAGACACTGTGTGTCCCTAAGGAGTTGGACTGCTGAACACCAATATTAGACGCAACGTGACTGCAGTCGAAAGCTTTTCACTGACGAGTCACGAGACAGTCTCGGGTTTTTCTGGTATGAATGGAAAAGGGCTCTCGAAATATTTCCACGCTTATACAATAAAGATCCGTGAATAGACTAGGCGAATTGTTGGAAATGGGGCAGAATCAGCATAGGTCGACAGGCTATCTTACATGTTATCGGAAATGTTCTTTGACGGCGCATTGATACGCAGATGAGATCCTCGGATATCATCCTTACACTGCAGCCATTGGCGCTTCCTTTCTTTTAATGCTTTATAATTCCAGATCTCATACAGATCGATAAAAAAAATAATGTGCTTGAAACGGAAACAATACAACGCATCAAGTGGCCAGCATACTCGTATAACTTGAATGTGTTCAAGCATGTCACGGACACTCTCGGACGAAGAATTGCAGCGATAACAATGCCTCTTCTGACAGTTTGGGGCTTGAAAATTGTTCATCTTGGAGAATGGAGCAGAAATCCCCAAAGCCTTAACGACAACCTCATTGCATCCATGGAAAAAAATAGGTGGGGAACATTCTTAGTTGTTTGGGTTGAAAAGTCAACATATTAAATATATCCCTCATGAAACACTTTTGTTCTCAGTTACAGGTATCTAAATTGGAGTTTCGGGACGTCTTAAAGTTCTTTATATTATTTCAAAGAATTAAAGTTCTGAAACATGATGATCTTATAAATTGTTTTCTGTATTACGCTTTTCTTTCTTTCTTGCTCCCCTAATTTTTTTGTAGCAATGTCTATAGAGATATATTCATACGCACATAAACATCTTGTTTCAAAGTCTAAAAAAACTTCATAATGTATGCCTGTTTTGTTGGCATCTCTAATGTCTCCTTATTACCTGCCATTTAATAAATGTATTTTTAAAATTCGTACTTTGTTCTAGATTGTTAAATTTCTATTTTTTGTTATTATTTAAATGTGATGTTAATTATAGGCATTTTCCGCAGGATAAATCTTAAAACGAAACACATTAATCATTTATCATACATTTCCTCTTAAAGTGGTAATCGAATTTCTCAATTTTAATTAATTTTCTAAAATGTTACTATTTCTTGTTAGGAATCTCCTTGCAAATGTAATTCCTTGCGCAAAAAGCATTTTTAACAAAATATTAATATTTCATGCAATATGATTTAGATTTTTTTTATGATCTTCATTTATGCATCTCTTTTTTCTTTTCAGTATATGCATTTAAAAAATTATAAAAAATAAAAATTAAATGAAATATTGGAATAAGAAATTCTCATTAATTTCATGGAGAAATTTTAAATCTTTATTGTAAATTTATCTACGATAAATTAAGGTTGCATGTTTAAGTTTCTTTTTTTCATTACAAATGATGCATTTTCAAGATAATTCTATGTTTAGTAATTTGTTTGCATTGGAAATGGCAGATATTCGTTATTAATTTTTAATTTAATGTTAGACATGTTTGGGTTACCATAATTAGATTTTAATGTATTTTACTTAATGTAACTCCAGGGTAGATGCCCCCCACTGGATTAGTTACCCCATGTGACGGAGCTAGTGGCGTTCTTCCACTCTCCGTCCTTATAAAAAAGCATAGTAGATGAAGTTACAGTGATTTATTTCTTCAAGTAAAATGTATATTCATCAAACAATCTAAGTTTGAATTTTGTTGTATGTTCTCATAAGATAGAGATAGTAGAAGGTGAAATATAATGTATTTATAACAGATTTTTCATGAAATATTTAGTGAGTGTTGTTGAAACAGGTATTTAATGATCTGTTCCTAGATTGCAGCCATATTTCTTCCTACTTCCAAAACTACTGCCTGGAGCATCGATTCCGAGGCGTCTAACCTTGAGGTCCGGTATAGATACATCATTGATTAAATCTATATATATATATATATATATATATATATATATATAAGCCGTTCTCTGAGTGTATGACCTTTATACAAATCTTTAATTTTTGACCGATTTGCACGAAACTCGATGTACATACGTTTTAGAACGTGGAAGAGATTACTGTCTACTTTAAAAAAATTATCAGACCACTATTTATCCTTTTTTTCTACCACTTCCATAATTTAACATTCTAGAAATATCTCTTTTTAAAACTTTTTTAATTCAAACGTTTCTTTCCTGTTGCCAAACCCTAAAAAATGACACAATAATGTGAAAAAAATAAGGATAACGCGTGTATTTTGTTTCTATTTGCCAATAAAAATTCAGATTTTCTTGCTATATTTTTGCGTGTTTGATACTGACGTCATTCTAAACAGAAAATTTACATTTTTTTTTTTTAAATATAAAATAAAAACTTTAACTATAAGAGCAGGAAAATAACGTAGCACCTCAATTTGGATGGTTTTTTTTTTAAATTAAAACTTCTATTTTAATACAAACAGTCAAATTTCATGAAAACATTTTAAGAAATAGAAAACAATGGCTAGATATGACGTCACATTCTATCAAATCTTTTCAACGCGTAATCAAACTCATTGTAAACATATGCTCCTATATTTTGCTTACTACTTCGATTGTATACTACAGCCATATCTTATAGCTATACGTTATCGCTAAGTGTTGTATTGGTTTAGATTCAGTGCTAACATTTTATGTGATTTATAGCAAAAAGAGAGCGGTTATTTACATTTTCAAAAAAAAAAAAAAAATCTTGACAGATATCTTGATTTAAAATTTATGGAAAATGACATCATATCATGTAATCATTGTAGATTTAATTTCAATAAAATTTCAAATTTTCCAAACAAAATTTTAGTAACTACTACCTCATTTGGATGTTTTTTTTTTTTTTTTTTTTTTTTTTTTTTTTTTTGCATTTCCCCGCGTATTGTGAAGATATTGTATACTCCTGTTACGCGCGCCAAAGAAAACATGTATTTTAATTTTAAAAGTTAAAAAAATTACCACAATGTGTCAAAACAACATCCTTTTTCTGAATTTAAATTTCGCGAGTTCCAAAATTAAAACTAAAAATGTGAGTTTTTTCGTAAACTTCAAGTTAAGGCTGTTCATAAAGTTAAGGCTGTTCTCAAATCCAAAGGAGCTATTTTCTGACATATTTTTTAATTAATTTTTGTTCGGAAACGCATGAAATTGACAGGAGTTCTTATTTAGAAACTATGTAATCGAAAGATAGTTTCCATTTGTTGGTAAAGGTATAAGATCTTTCAGTTGATTTTTTGAACTGAATTTCGGACGCAACAGTGCAATAAAGGATAAAAACCGTCCGTCACGCAACCACAATTGCTCATAACTTGATAAGTAATTTATTTATGAAAAAAGGAAAAATTCATTTCAATTCCAAATCGCTTTCATAGTCAGGCCAACAAATTTTAAGCCTTTACGTTTAATGAGTCAGAAAATGTGTCAGAAAGTTTCGCGTTCTTGAGCAGGGAACTCGAGAAGCACCTTAAGCATTATTGCAGGTTAGTATTTTTAATCAAGTTGCATGCCAAATAGCCGCTTAAAACATAAGTCATTCAATATTGTTTTAAACAAAGGTGCATGCCATAATAGGTGTCAGGCACACTCACTAAAATAAGAATACCCTAGCTCACAGCCCCATTTCCGAAGATAAACCCGTCAATATACTTAGAGATAAAAATATTTCTGCATTTTTCATTCAGCTAATAAGACTAATCTTTCATAATTGGGTTCGCATGATTATATAACTTTCCCCTATAATTCTATTACTGAGCAACAGAAAACAATATGTTACGCACTAAAATCTTCCCTAAAAAACTAATA
Source organism: Maratus speciosus (assembly GCA_963932465.1). Classification (NCBI taxonomy): domain Eukaryota; kingdom Metazoa; phylum Arthropoda; class Arachnida; order Araneae; family Salticidae; genus Maratus; species Maratus speciosus. The sequence goes on from OZ010789.1 coordinate 403,698,030, forward strand.
GGTCAAGTCCCATGGAAATCCGTTCTGAAGAATTCAAGTTATATGCACCCGAAACGAAATTCCCATTTGAATTTTATATACTTATCAGGTTATTTTGAGTAGTTTGATTTGATATCTGTTAAATTCGTGTTTTATTTTATTTTATTTTTAGCGTTTTAATTCCGTTTGCCAATTTAGTTATTGAATATTACGCGGAAGCAAACAAATTCTGAATTATTTACAATGTTTTTGAACAATTGAGTTAATCTTTTGTATTTTGGTTGCAAGCATATTTAAAAAATATGCATGCTTAAAAATTATTTTAAAACCCATAAAAAATTCGTAAATTGAGATAAACATTACAAACAAATATCACTGAAAGTACTTTTGTTTTCTATAATACGTTGGAACAATCGAATGTACAATGTTTAGACGTTAAACTGCAATAAAAGGGAAATTTGTTGTGTTAGGTTGTTGCCACCGAAAATATGATACCAGCGTTACTCATAGACATGTCTTTTCTTTATACTATTGCATTAAGTGTAAACAGGTTCATCATTCGTAATCGGGTTGCACTCAACGTTAAAAATATCCATGCTTAAAAATTACTTTAAAATCCATTAAAATCAAAAAACTGAGGTACAATTTTCAAACAAATTTCATTGGAGAGAACATTTTTCTATTGGACATTGTAAAAAATGAAATTCTGTGATGTTTAAAATTTAGAAAAATTGCAGTAAAGGCACATTTTATGGGTTTCAATTTATGGCGCACAATTTATGGGCACTGACATAGTGTTTTTACTTTATAATGTAGATAATACCATATAAACCAGAATTTCACTAGGTGCTGCGCGATTTGGAGGAATTTCTTTTTTTTCGTATTGTCAGGAAAATCACATATTTTTCTCTTATACCCACCGAAGAAAACGTGATTTCTGTTATTAAAGCTCAGGGATTTTACTATGGTTGCAAGACAATAACGACATGTTTTTTGATTGTCTTTATAACGATTTGTGGATGGGAATGCACAAATTTCAGTTATTGAGATTGCCGTATTATTTCGTTTTAATTTATTTTACCTGGAAGGCTTCTTATAATTGACATGGGCGAAGCCGGGTAGTTCTGCTAGTTTTTTGATAAAAGTCCCATTTTATCTTGCATTGATATTAAAGTAATATTTTTATGAAGCTCTACATAAAATTTGATGTAGACAGGTTAAATGTGCATTACAAAATTCATTACTATAAAAAAGAAAATTAGGCGGTCTTATGGGGGGCAGCTGTTCCTGACTTACCTTATATTATCATTATTTGTGAATAATTCGAGATAAATATAGAGCTGATTTGTTGCAATAAAAATATAGTTGGAGCTTTAAATCTTAAGAAGGTTTACATTTATTATAGAAAATGTTACAGTACTTCAAAAGTAAACACCTGATAGCGTGTTTGAGACTTTCAAATGTTATATTTATTTTGTTGTTTCTATGGTAACGTGAAGTTTGAAAATTTTAAATATGTACCTTTTTAAAGTAACTGCTGTACATTAGTTTTTGTAATTTTTCCTACCCATTCTACAGATATCTATTTTTAATCTAAAGTTAACAATTGTATCTAATATAGGTTTCTTTTTTTTAAGTTTCTTGGAAAAAATGCATATTTCTTGCTATCTAATAGTGGTTTCTAGTATTTTAGATTAAGATAACTCAAAAGTATCTGTGTATATGCTTCCCATTTTTTTTAATTAAGAATTATTTATTTCATGCATATAAACAAATTCAAGTGCATATCGTTTTCAGTTTAAAAGAAAAAAAACCAAAGCCAGTTTAGGGCAGTCAGGCTGCCTATTAAATTTTCCCAAACGATGATTAAAAATAAAACATATAAAATGAAATTGAACGCGGTTTATTATTTGCCCCCAGTTTCTAAAATCAAAATCAAAGTACGTTATAACCGAAAAAAAAATCATTTTCTAAAGGGATAAAAAGTAGATAGAACAACTGAGCAATTGTACTTTTTTCGTGTTTCTCTAATGAATCTTATTTTATTTAAGGCAAACTAATAATTTAAGTCCGTGTAAAATAATTACATCCAAAAGCTTCAGTTTATTTAATTTTCTTGATTATAAAAAGATCTAATTTAGGAATGCAATATATTATTCAGTTGTTATCAATATTTCCTCAATGTAACAAAATGTAATTTATTTATTTTTTAATCTTTGAACAATCCACATTCATTTCTTGAAGCAGGTTATTATATAAATAAATGAATGAAATGAAATATACATTATTTATTCCCTGAAAGCTATCAGTGAAATCTTTTATTTAAAGTGTTAATTGAAACTTGGAAAAAACTGTTTAATGACTCATAAATTAGCCTTTTCTAGGAACATTTTATTCTCGACAGCTATGCTTAGAATTAATTATTCCTTCTGGCATTTTTTCCACTTTCAGTTTTAAAAGATATTTCCATACATAAAAATGGGTAATTATTACTTTAATTAAAACTTAGACAAGGTCTTAAGAGACTAAAATCTCTAACACGTGCTTAAAGGGGATTAACATGAAATAATCTCATAATCCAGCAGCAATATTTACATTTTTATCTACAAAATTTTATTGAATATATTTAAATTCACCAAATTTATGACAATAGAATTATAACATTCATATCCATTAAAATGGAAAAGATAATTTTGGCACAAAATATTACTGCGTTCATACATAGAATAATGCGGAATAACGCAGTTAGCTTATAAATTAAAAATAAGTTCATTTTTATAATTTTTTACTTTTGTCGTTTATGAGATTTTTTGCTTACTTTTTTTCTTTTGTCACATTTGAAAATCATGAAATTATTAGAAATATCTTAGTCGCATTAATACTACTTTATAAAGCTATTAAAATAAAATTTTATATTGATAAATCCTAAATATTCTTCGTACGTAAGAATTATTATGTACCTTTAATTGTAAAAAGCAATATATATTTTTTAAAATTTAGAATAGAAATTTATCTTTCTTTTCTGGTAATAATAAGCTTTTGTTTCAATTTAAAGTATTAAACTGAGAGAAATAGTCATATATTTTTCAAAATTGTTATTTCATGATTCATTTTTAATATGTGTCGCCATTTTTTCCAATATAATGGAATAAAATCTTGATTTAAATTCTAGGAAAGAGTGTAATCGGTTATTGATTAACGAAAATCAACGAAAGAAAATAAAACATGTCAATCTTTCTTGTTACAGGCTTTGATTTCTAAATCAGAGAAAGGGGTGTTTCTATAAACTATAATATTAAAAAGAAAATATTAATGTATTTGAATTTCTGTTAAGAGTTATGTTTGTGGATATGTAAAGTTTGGTAATAACCAACTATTCTCTATAATATAACTGAGCGAAATTATCATAGTAAGCCCGTAATTGTTGTAGGACATCCATATGAGTCTTCGCATGTCACTGTGAGCGGTTTTAAAACGAGATATCTTCTTTTATCCTTTGTATATCGGTAATTACAATGCTTCGTGCAAAACAGAGAAAAAATTCTAACTTTTTAGTTTATATTATTGTTTTAGTCTTAACAATTAGCTTTTCTAAGTTTGATCTTCCGTTGCTTCAACAGTAAAAATAAATTCTATATCTTTCCATACGTTTTTTCTACATAAAAGAATTCACTGACTGTTTTTAAAATTCAAGAATTTCCAAATGGTGACAGGTATTTAAAAAATTCTTACAAAAGGTTATGTAAGATGCTAGATTTTGTTTTACTGTAATCCCAGCTCCAAATAGAATCGACAGATGGCACCGCAAGCAACAGGCACTCAATCGAGACAGATTCAGAAATCACCCAGTATTGATGCGAAGGAAGGAGGTTAAATATATGGGTACAATCTTGTTCTTAGGGGGCGATTCAGAATGCTGTCGATATACATTTCGATATCGAAAATGCATTTTTTTCCATGGAAACATTACATTTCTCTATTGATGTATCCGACACCAACGATATCAATATGATGCAGAATTATTTCAGAATCGTGTCTTAAGAACAAGATTGTATATTCGAATATGACCAACTTCAGACTTTGGATCGCCTTCGTTGGCTCCATGGAAGGGGTGATTTCTGCTTCTGCCTCAATTGAGCACATATTGCTTACAGTGTCCTCTATCGCTGCAATTCGGAATTAAAAGCAGGAATTGCAGTAAAATGCTTCTGAAATTTTACATAACCCTTCTGCAAGAATTTTTTAAGAGCTGTTATCATTTGCAAGTTATTGAATTTTAAAAACAGTCACTCGATTTTAGGACACCTGGTACATTGGTTTATAGTACCATATTTAACTCATGTTTTTAATCTTTCCAAAATATAGGAGAGATATATCATTCACAAAACCAGAAAATAAAGCTTTGATATAGTTCAAATGTTTTTTAGATAAATATATATTATGAAAAAGTAATACTTTTCTTACATGTTTCAATGCAGAAATGCATTGCAAATTGTCTGAGAAGAGATTTTAACTCTCTCTCCAATCACCAGATATCTTGAAATGCACGGAAGTAGTGATAGGAGTACAAGTATCCTTCGCTTAGTGTGATTTTTTTTTTTTTTTTTTTTTTTTTTTTTTTTTTTTTTTTTATGCTCCTTCGATTAATGCGCAAACCACCAAATGAATGATAGTTTTTTCAGCAAGATGGTGTTAAAATTTTCAAAATGAAATTTGCAGAAAATGCTGGAGAAGAATATCATAAAAAAAAAATTCTAATAAGCTTTACAAAAATCAGAATGAAACAGATAGCATTTGATAGATATAGAATCGGACATAACGAAAAGTATGCAACTGCACCGGTGATTAGAAAATCAAATTTTGTATTACCGCAAGTTGTATTTAAAAAAAAAAAAAAAAGAAAAGAAAAAAACTTTGCAATTAGCGATTTATAAGTTTTCAAATTGAAATGTCATTTTAAAATAATAAATTTGCTTTAAAATATGTTTTAAATAAGTTAATGGAAGTTCTTGAAAATTATATCAACTTTCTTAAAGTTTAAAATCCAGCTATAATAAGTACTTTCTAAAATAATACATCAAAAATATTCTCGTAGTAGATTATTACATTTTCTACTTTTGTTTTTGGGTTTTCGACAAAGTTGGCTGAAATCTATTGCAGTTTTTTCTATTCAGTGCATTTTTTGATTAGTGCAGTGACATCGCAGGATTAATTAACACCCCTAATCGTTGGAAACCTGTATTTGAATGCAAAAGTCAGGATAAAATTACGGTTATTTTAAAGACCAAACGAAATCTACAAAGGTAAGCATCACACTAAAAATTTGGTGAGAAATCGCTACTAAGTGTTTTAAATGATGGATTATTTAAGGTAAATTAAATTCACTTACTTATTTATTGAATCATTTTATTTGAATACTTAAAAAGGGAAGCTGAAAAAAAGCTGTAAAAACCTTCTAACAGATTTTGAGAGAGAGAGGGGAAAGAACGCGGCACTATCGCTCCCTTTTTGCATTACATTTGAAATAAAGTTGTAAAATGCAGTAATAAAGTATAAAATGAACTGTATTGAAATAAAATGAACAATATTTACAGGCTTATATAACGTAGTATAATTAAAATATTAAACTCAGCTATTCCTACTCGTTATGTATAAAAAATAATTAAAGGATTTCTAGATTAAATTAAGGTGGAAATAAACAAAGATCATGCCTTCCTCATCAAAGGAAATATTTAGTATAGAAAAGTAAACCATAATAATTATGCAATATGGAGTTTTAAGGTCTAAATGCTTCTTATTAGGAAGATCTGAATAACCACCTTTCTTACGTTCCACCAAACCCATTAACTAACAATTGGACAAAAAAAAAAAAAAAAAAAAAACAAAAAAAAAAACAAAGATAGAGTAAATATTAATTTAACTTTAGAAGACTCACAAGTAATTTACGTAAAAACTCAAACAACAGCTAGAGCTACATGGCAATCCTTAAAAACTATTCACAAGCGCGCAAATCTATCTAGTAAACTGTATTTACTAATAAAATTGTAAACCATATCACGATTTTCATTAGTCATTTTAAAGATATTTTCATTAAAAATTGACAATTTAAAAAATATTCTTTATATGGATACTTTTATCTGTGAAGGATTGATTTTATCCTTGTTACAGATTTTTTTTTTTTCTTGCACCTGTTAACTCACATTTCCATATTTGTTCACCAAAAAATTTAAGCATTTTATTTCTAATTGTAAAAGTTATTTTCTGCATATCATGCATTAAATTAATTAGAAGTAAGGTGAATAAAGTGCAGGAAATACTAGTTTAAAATATTTGTGTTCAAAACAAATCGTGTCAAAAATAGTTAAGTTAATGCTGAATAAACTGAAACATATAAAAAGTAAAAAAGTAACTAAAAACAGAAATTTCTATAAATAATTCTTTTTAGAAGCAAATTTGTATTAAGAGAATACTAAAATGTGAAATATATCTGTAATAGTTGGACAAAGATTTTTGTACAAACACCGAAATTTTAAACTTTTTTTTAAAAAAATGTTAAATATATAAATATAAGAACATAGACTACATATCTCCATAAAGGAATATTTGGTAATACTCTATTGCATTAATGCAAGATTATCTTCCGTTTTAAATTTTAATATGCAGCTAGATCCTTTGCAATGATAATGATATTGCGGTTCATAATGCAAGCTAAATAAGCTTATCTCATGGCGGTGGAAAACCTAATCGGCTTAAAAGAGCTCAGTACCTTAACATAAACGTAACTACAAGTAAATATGTTTTCAGAAATGTTTCTATGAAATTATAGGAGTAACATTTCTATAGATTCAAATTGCATTTAGGCAAAACAATCCTATTTCTCTTTTCAAAAGTAAAAGTTCAAAATATTTTGCCTACATCAAAGAACAGATATAAATTTGTTATTATCAAATGATTCTTATAATGCTCCGGTACGCAAAATGCATCATACATACATTTTAAGACTTTTATTTTAAAAGATTATCAGTTTTAAAATCTTCTTTATATGGGTACTTTTATCAATGCAGGATTCTTTTTATTCTTTTCACATGATTTTTCTAGCCTATTTACTTACTTTTCAATTTTTGTTCATTCTAAAATTTATGCATTTCATTTTAAATGCAAACAGCTATCTTCTGCAATATGAATAATTGTCCTAAAATGCCCCATATTTTACTAGTTTTACAATATTTCTAATGCTTCTATCATCGTTAGATATTGTGTTAAATGTTTCTCTTGTGATGATTGGATAAATAATACACACAGATTATTTCAAAACTAATGGTAAAACTTTATACGGAGATATAAACATGTAAATCTCATCTTACAATGCATGGTCATAACTCAAACGGTGGATCTTTATAGGGTTCATTCTGATTGTGACAAAGTACGTGTTTAGGCATTAAGCTCTGTGAAATAATTCATGAATATAGAAAGAAAAAAAACTATATTTAGAATTAATTAACACATAAATTAAAACGACTGAAATTGATTCCAGCACCGGTCAGGTTGGAAATTCTTCTTAAAGTTAACATGAACACCAAGCAGAACCCGACAAAAAATATTTGCCAAACCGAAACCCATCCCGAACACGAAATTTTCAAACTCGAACCCGAAGTAAGAAAAAGTTAATTCATACTTTAATATATTTATGGAAAAGTCGTCTACAATTATATCTCTATGATATCAAATTTATCTTTTTGTGTAAAAGTGAACACATAAATATTCATTAATTTTCAAATATGTAGTTTCTTCCAACAGAAAAATATATAGGATTTTCTTCGAGTAGTCGAGTCTTTGGAAATTCGTATCATTTACTTATCATTTTCTAAAGATTTGACTTTTAGAGTAGTTTCTCGTAAACAAATTTGTTCAATTTAGATCTCCTTCCCGTTTGCTGTCAAATGAAAATATTTTACTTTGCAATTTCTTGAATTTATTTTGTAATTGTCATCTATTGTTATCATATTGCTTGTAGAAATTATTATCCTCCAGCGGTCCTCCGCTGCACTGCCCGAAACAGGAAAAATAATGTTAAATATATTTAAAATCAATGTTGAATTTAATTTTTTTTTCTCTTATAAGATTACTAATCTCTGGTAAGGGGAGAGGGGCAACGTGAATTCTTAACAACGTGGATTTGTAACAAACATTTTTATTTCTGTACTCCTGTATTGAAAAAAAGAAATGATATCACCAAAGGCACCAAAGTCCTCGTCAATTGTGATCTAAATTGTAGTAAAGAACGAAAAATATGAAAATGACCCACAGAAAATACTGTTTTGAAATAGTAAATATCATTTTACTTAATGAAAGGTACGTTGATTGAAATGTAACTCGGTAAATGAAAGTGTTTTTCGTATTTCCATCCAGTCCACGTGGACGGCAATTTCAAATGAAGAAAAATGACAAATATGAGAGTGAATAAAATATATAACATATTTAAAAACCGTATTTCAGCGATTACCATATATAATCGAAAAAATATCCAAATTCTCTTGTGTAGACTTGTTTATGATCTTTTTTAATCGTGATTGGTAAATACTACATAGTATGCAAAAATTGAGTTCAGTTAGGAGAAGCTTAATACATAGTTGATACATTCCTTCAGCAATTTTCGTTAGTAAGCGTAAATATACTCAAATTATTTTCTGCCAGCCTGTATATGATCTTTAGAATTTATACACACCAAGAAATAAGTAAAAATTAATTACATTTGAAATAGTGTAACATTATTAAAATACACTGCAAACGATGTTTCACCATAGACTGTATCGTAACGAAACCGTTTTGAGTGCCTCTGTATATAAACTTACTATAAATGCCACAAGTTTCATTTTTAATATCAGACATACCATAATAAACCACAATAATATATATCTATTACATGGTAATTCCATTGTATTTACGAGATTTAGAGCACGGATAGTCGTCCTGTGAATTTTGTTTTATGTGTTTTGAAACACCCTGCATTATAAAGATATGATACGTCTGTCACAAACTCTGACATCAGACCAATTAGAGAAACGGCACGCGTTATTGCTTTTGCTTTTATCGCACATATATACGCTTCTAAATAATCTCATAATTTCAATTTTTACTTTATCGAATAGAAAAAAATATGCCTTTGAATAAAATTTATTTGAAAACTATAACTCAATTTCCTGTTTCTTTTTTTTTTTTATTTCAAGCATGAATTATTTTTAAATCTATGTCAGTAGTCAACATTTCTTTACTAGAATAATGCAAAGTAACTGTTGAAAATAATCACAGCATTACATTAAATTCTTATTAATTTCTTTTTGTACAACTATGTTTCTTGTGATTGGTTGTTTAATGTAGCTTTCTTTCACGGCCGCCAATTCTCTGCCATGGGCCTTGCAAAATCCATAAATACCTGTAAATTTTCTGTTTTCTTTCAGTATGTTTGTGTAATTGTTCTTGTTAACATCAAATATACTCACTTCGATCCACGTCTTTATGTCTGCCTTTTTATTTATTTTAACAGCAGAGCGTTGGTTCTAGCAAGTGTTGAAATGAGCTGCGAGACATACTGACGCCGTTATCTTTCTGTTTTTCATTTCTGCTGGGATTTTGAGTGAAAAAAATTTTATCTTTCTTTTTATATATTTTATTGAGCAGAATGGATTCTTCAAAAGATGTTTACGGTATCCCTCTTTTTGAGGTGATGGAAAAGTTTTTTCGGTATGGAAACGAAGAGTAACGGCAATTTTTGCTGCTAAAGAATTGGAAAAATTCTTGGAAATTGAAGCGGCTCCCGACAATGCCGCCGATGTCGTGAAAGCAAAAAAGGCTTACGCTTTATTATTATCATTATTAAGTGATAATGTTCTTGCATCACTTCAAGATGAAAATACAGCTCATAAAATTTGGAATAAATTAGAACGCACTTATGATACAAAGCGTGCAGTGAATCAAATTTTAATTCGGAAGAGATTGGCAACGATTAAGAAAGATCGTACAGTTTCTATGAGAAATCACATTGATGAAATAAATAAATTAATTTCGGATCTTAAGCTGTCTGGGGCAGAAGTTAATGAAAAGGATACTATTGTTTATATTTTGATGTCATTGCCTCAGGAATTTGAAAATGTTACGATTGCTTTAGAAAACCAACCGAATTCTGTTTTGACATTAGATTTCGTGACACAAAGATTATTAGATGCTGAAGCACTTCTTTTGGATTCAAAGAAAGAAAACGTATATACTAAGGCTGCTCATGATAATAATGCATTTGTGTCGACTCGCAAAGAATTCTTTTGCAAAATTTGCAACTCTAAAGGGCATACAGCGAAATATTGTAGAAAGAAAATTACTTGCCATTCTTGTGGAAAATTCGGACACATAAAACGTAACTGTAAAGCTGTTAAAAATTCAAATGAAGAAAAATTTGCCTCTTCAACTGTTTCTTTCGTTGCTGGAAATGCTTCCAGGAAAAGGAAGGAATTTATAGTAGATTCCGGAGCAACTTCCCATATGTGTTCTAATGAGAATAATTTCGCATCCTTAGTACCTTCTTCAGGAACTATTAAATGCGCATCAAAAACAACGAATCTAGAAATCAAAGGTATTGGAAATATTAATGGAAAACTGTCAAATGGAATGGAAATTACTTTAAAGGATGTCCTTTATGTTCCAGACTTAAACGGGCAACTCATTTACGTTAGGAAAATTGAAAGTGCAAATTATACAGTTATTTTCAAGAATCAAAAAGTATTTATCGAAAAAGGGAGAAACCGTTTTTACTTCGATGAACGGGATTTGAATGGACAATACGTAAGTGACATTGTCCCTGTTTACGAAACCGTTCTTACTTCAAAGAAAAATCATTGTGATACCTGGCATCGCAGACTTGGTCATCCGAGTGACAAAGTATTGAAAGATATGAAGCTTCCGGTACCTGACTCTTTTTGTGATATTTGTGCTCGGGCAAAACAGAGTGCAACACCAATGGGAAGAGGACCAAGAAAAAGAGAAACCAAGCCAATGACTTTGATTCATAGTGACATTTGTGGACCTATTTTTCCGACAACCTTTTCTGGCGAGTGCTATTTTATGACTCTTATCGATGATTTTTCTCGTTTTACTGAAGTACGTTTACTGAAACATAAAAGTGAAGTCTCAGAAGAATTTAAAATGTTCTTAAAATCCAACCCTACAGTGATGAAAATTAGATGTGATAACGGGAAGGAATATTTTTCTAATGATTTAGTGAATTTTACTAGAGATCTTGGTTTAGTGATAGATCCCGCTCCTCCATACACGCAATCTTTGAATGGAATAGCTGAACGCTGCAATTGGTCGCTTCTGAATATAGGACGTGCTTTGATTGCTGAATCAAATTTACCAAAGACTTTTTGGGGTCAAGCTATCCTTTCAGCAGCTTACTTGAAAAACCGAATGCCAAGCAGCACTATTGAGAACAAAACTCCGTACTTCCTGAAATATGGAGAAGAAGCCGATTTCAAGCACATACGTGTTTTTGGATGCAGTGCTTACATGTTAATTCCTTCCGTTCATCGAAAGAAGCTTGACGATAGGTCTAAACAAATGATCTTCATTGGTTATTCTTCAATGGGATATAGATTACTAGATCCTGAAACGAAACGCATAACTGTATCAAGAAATGTGAAATTCGACGAAGAGAAAAAGGAAAATGTTCAGTCGAAACAATACATTCTAGAAAATTCAGAACCAGTCGATAATGAAATTGATCCAGATGTTCTAGAAAATACGAGTGATGAATTAGATGATCCTGAAGAGAAAGAAGACAAAACAAGAAAATCTGAAAGATTTAAAAAGCAACCTGTACGGTATCCAGATCCTGAAGTTTACGAAGCATTACTTTGCCAACAAGAAACATTAACGTTTGATGATATCAGATCCCTCCCTAGTGATGAACAACGCTTGTGGAAAGAAGCTATGGACGCGGAGATTGAAAGTATGAAAATCAACGATGTCTGGGATCTTGAAAAATTACCACCTGACAAACGACCTATTTCCTGCAAATGGGTATTTACCATCAAAAGAGATGGTCGACATAAGGCGAGACTCGTAGCTCGTGGATTTATGCAAAAAGAAGGGCTAGACTATAGTGAAGCCTTTTCCCTGTAATAAGTATGCCAGCTTTACGTTTGGTTCTTATTTTGATTTTAAATGAAGACTTATATGCATCTGTGTTAGATGTTAAAACAGCGTTCCTGAATGGTAAGTTAAATGAACTTGTTTTTATGGATCAGCCGCAAGGCTATGATGATAAAAGTGGGCGAAAGTGTAAACTTAAAAGAAGTTTATATGGTTTAAAACAAGCCCCACGACAATGGTTTGAAAGGTTTCATGAATTTATTTCAAAGTTAAATTTTAAATCTTGTGATAATGAACCTTGTATTTTTATTCGGTATAATAATGATCATAAAATAATTATTGCTTTGTATGTAGATGATATGTTGATTGCAGGTTCAGATGTAAATGAAACTAATGTAGTTATTTCCCTATTACATAACGAGTTTCACATGTCAAAATCGGAAAGTGTTTCAGAATTTCTAGGTATTCAAATGAAATTCAATTCTGATAGTTTAATAATGGATCAAGAGTCTTACATAATTAAATTGTTAAGTAAGTTTAATATGCTAGATTGTAAACCCAGTGACATTCCTATTTCTCCTAAGTCCACCCCATCTGATTTCAAAAATGGTAAACCTTTTAATGGCCCATATCGTGAACTTGTAGGTTGTTTATTATATTTAGCTTATATTTCTCGACCTGATATTTTGTATGCTATTAACTGTTTAAGTCAATTGCAAGAAAATCCTACTGAAATTGCATGGAAAGCACTTAAGAAAATCTTAAGATATTTAAAAGAAACATTGTCTTTAAAACTTGTGTATAAAAAGCAAAATTCTGATCCTAAATTATCCATGTATGTTGATGCTGATTGGGGGGCTAACACAAATGACCGCAAATCAGTAACAGGTTATATTTTAATGTTTTGTAACATGCCTGTTCTGTGGTGTTGTAATAAACAAAAATCAGTTGCTTTATCGTCAACTGAAGCTGAAGTCATTGCTTTAACTAAAAGTTTGCAAGACTTGTTATGGTTTAAAAATATTGCTAGTGAAATTGTAAATATTAAGGATTTAGTAATTTTTGAGGATAATCAATCATGTATAAAATGTATCAGTAATGAGAGTAATTATGGTAGAATGAAACACATTGATATCAAATTGAAATTTGTTCGCAATATTATAAAAGAAAATAACATAAAAATTGAATATGTTCCTACGAATATGCAAATTGCTGATTTATTTACAAAGGCATTACCTAAAGTTAAATTTTATGAACTATTATTTCTTTGTTGTTTGTACAAGTAATGTTTAAATTGTGTCATATTATTATTAATGATTGATTTCAAGAAATTTCTTTGTTTTCTGATGTAATGCTAGATTATGGGCGGGTGTTGAAAATAATCACAGCCTTACATTAAATTCTTATTAATTTCTTTTTTGTACAACTATGTTTCTTGTGATTGGTTGTTTAATGTAGCTTTCTTTAACGGCCGCCAATTCTCTGCCATGGGCCTTGCAAAATCTATAAATACCTGTAAATTTTCTGTTTTCTTTCAGTATGTTTGTGTAATTGTTCTTGTTAATATCAAATATACTCACTTCGATCCACGTCTTTATGTCTGCCTTTTTATTTATTTTAACAGTAACATGTGACTAAATGTAAATAAATATTCAAATTCATGGAGTATGTGCCAGTGCTACAACATTTGTCAACTGATTGGCTGTGTTTCTAGAGAACTCTCTTGTCTTTCTCAGATAAATAAAAATAAAAGTTTTTTTCCGTAAAATTGAAAAAAGCTGAATTAATTACTTTGAAAACTGCATAGAGGTAGATTATAAACGAGATTAGGGCAAAAGCTGTTTATTTTCTTTAAGCATGCACTCCTTTTTTATACATATCAAAACTTTATTATTTGAAAATATAATTGATATCTTTGAAGAAAATGGTGCTTTTTGTTGTAGTTTGGGGGCTGGAAAACTAAAAAAATATATTAATGCAAAATAATGAGTCATTTCAATTAAAAATGATTTTCACCTATGTTCTTTACACCACACAAAATGTTCTGTAACCCCGTTACGATTTCCGTGGTTATACAGGGTGATTCATAATGAATGGGACAAAAAGAAAACATGATTGTGAACGTTGTAATTAATATATTTAGAAAATTCAAATTTACCTCAAAACTACATTTATTCAAGTTTCTACAGGTGTTCGATATGTGCCCCTCCGGTGACACGGCAAATGTCTACACGGTAATCAAGCTCCTGCCACACTCGTGATAGCATATATCCCCTGTGATGGAGTTCAACACTGCAGTTATCCGCTGCTTCAGTTCCTCTAAGTCCTGAGGAAATGGAGGCACAAACACCTTGTCTTTAACGAAACCCCAGAGAAAAAAATCACAGGGCGTTCACGAATTCTTTCAACCACTTCGGGTTTTGTTTCTTTTCGTCCTGGGCTTTTGTTCTTGCATAAGCAGCCGGTGTCCTGGAACTGCTTCACCCACCTGCTTATGTTATACCGATGCGGTGATTGTTTACGAAATTTCGTGCGAAAATGTCTTTGCACAACAGTTACCGAAGAGGTTTTGGCATATTCGAAAAGGCAGTACGCTTTCTCCTGTACGGACGACATTTTGTTTAACAGCGCCTCTAGCAGCGAGTTTGTCATTCGATGATTTTTCCCCGTTGCCAAATAAAACTTATATAATTGTAGTTGCAGAATAAATTTGTTTCGGCTGAATAAATCCATTACGGCAGTCACACTGCGCTATTCTTTTTGGCCCATCCATTATGAATCACCCTGTATTAAAATACAAATCAGTTATTGATTGCACAACTTTCGCGAACATTCTTATGTTTTACAAAAAACATTCCAATGATATTGCAAAATATATAAACAATTATTGTAACTACTATTGGGCGATTATTTTAACACTTAAGAAAATAACATGCGTGTATAATGCATTATACTTATTCTAAATAGATAGTAAAGTCGTTTTTAAACTTCGATTTTATGCATATTTTTACTGATAAAAAAGATAATTCTTAAAATAAAAGAAATGTTCTATTATATTGAGGTTCTGAGAAAATTTATTTACTTATTAACTTCCTCGTTATCAATGTTTTCATTCCTTTAATTCGACATCAGTTACTAAAAAAATATGTTTTTCCCTTTTCCTTCATCGCTTATTTCTCTTCAATTTCCTATATTTCGACGTTGCATTATTTCAGAAACAATTTCAGCCTTCTATTATATGGAAAGCATTAACATGAATTGTTTAACATTAACAACATATCATTACACTGTAAAAAAAATCTGTAAAGTTACTAAAGTTTTTCTCGGAAACTGGGATTCCAAGAACTTTTTATGTAACGGCAACAGCAAAAATTCCTGTAACAGCGTCTGTTACAGGAATTTTTGTTGTTGCCGTTACATAAAAAGTTCTTGGAATCCCAGTTTCCTAGAAAAACTTTAGTAACTTTACAGATTTTTTTTTATAGTGTACAACACTATCATTTATGTTGTAATATCTTAAAAAATTAAATACCTGTACAAGTATATGAGGAAATGTATACAAAAAACTGCTTTTTTATAAAATAATACAAATAGTATTCCTCTGTAAAACAGGTCACCGTTGGCACTTCCACACACTCAGGTGATTTCTTAAGTTGGTAAGAGCTCGTGCCAATGTACTGTAGTAAATTTTGTCAAACAATATTTAAATTATGAGGCTTTTCCACATTTCTAACTTTTGAAAAGTTAAGAGTTTACTTTGAAACTAACAATACAGAATTAGAAATCTTTTTAGAATAAATAGTTAGGAAAGTTTCGAATAAATTACAAAAAAAAAAAAAAAAAAAAAAATCTATCGTTAAAAATTTTACTTTAAACTGAAATGCATTTTTATTGCAATCTTAATTCCATTTTTTTTTTTGGTTAAATGAATACGATAATATGCAGAGAAAAATTATTTCATCAAAAGTATACATATAAATATACTTTTGAATATTTCTAACGTAAATGTGTACTAATGTATGATTTCAATTTTATTTTTAACACATAAAATAAAAATTTCAAAACGTATCTGACAGGAGATCGAAATACTGGTATCGATAAATAAGAATTTTTGGAAATTTCTTTCTTTTATTTCTAGTTTTCAAATATTTTTTATTAATTCTATTAAAGTGTTACTATCCAATTGTGCGTTTCTCTTGTTGTTGTAAGAGCAGTTCAGATAACTGGATGCTCGTTACGTTCTTCCTCCTCTTCTTGCCTTTTAAATTAGCTCCACATTGACAATATTCGTTTTAAAGAATATTAGCTTTGATGAAGAAAACATACATATTATTTAATGAGATTAATATTATTATTTTTTTTTTGTACTACAGCAACAGATTCAGACGACAAGAACAGCCTATAGTTTATAGCTTCTGTGCTTCACCGCTAATTATTTTTAAAAAGTTACAATATATTATAAAGCAAAATCATGTCCGTGAGTAACGCTGACGTCATATTGACCATATTAACGGCGGCAAAAATTGATCAACACATTTCACTTTTACAGCAATTTTTTTTAACTTCTGAAACCATCGCACATTTTAATTTTATATTCTGTCAGGTAAAAATAAAATATTCGTTAGAATGCAATTTGTTTTACCCCTGTATCATAATTTGCAGATTTTTTAAGATATAAAAAATATTTTTCAAGCATGATTTTCTTAAAAATCTATCACTATGGCATGTAGCATAAAATATGAACATTTTTGTACTTAAAACAATATAATTAGTTCAGGATTTATTTATGGCTAATATTTCATAACGAAAACAAAAATACATAGAAAAAAATAATAAAACCACTCTAATTGTCAGAATAAAAAAGTCAGCTAAAAGTAGTGCAATCTTAGGCGATTTGCTTGGCTATTAACTCCTGGCATTCGGCTATAATACAAAGGTATTCCTTTTAAGGATTTTCAAAACTTCATTTGAAAACATAATTCATGGTATTTATAGAAAAATGCTTTTGTATGTTGTTAGCGAGCAATCTAATAAATATTCAGGGTGTCCCTAAACGTATAGTACATACGTTAGGGGTGATAGAACACAACTAGGTAAGCACAAATCACCATACAATCCATAGTCGGAACGCAAGTCGTAAAAAGCTAGAGCGCGAAACATACTGTGACACAAAATGACGAGAAAGGAGATAGACAGCGATGGAATGAAAGGAAACCTATAATATGAAGAAAAACATTTTACTCAACAAAATGAAAGTAAACATCGCGTACATCCCCCCATCACAGCAACTGCTCAAAAATGCGGCCACCAACCGTCGATGGAGTGACCGCAGTAGTTTGACGAAAACACCAAGCATCTCTCGTATGGTGTCAGCAGGTACCGATATCCGGGCAGCAAGGCCTTCAACTGAAGTTATGGGACCATCATCGTAGATGAGGCTCTTCATTTGACACCAGAAGAAAAACTCCAGACATGACAAATCGGGTGAGTGGGCAGGCCAGTTGATTGGTACAACTTTTGGGCTTCCTTTGCATTGCCGTCTACCGCTCCGTACATATAATGCATCTCGGCCTTCCCTTATTTGAGCATGCATACACCTCATGATCCACATAACCAATGAAGACAGCTACGGTGAACAGCCTTTTTATTGCGGTTTCTAGGAGACAACCCTCTAGTGCTTTACGGCTTGCGATCCGATCATGGATTGTACCGTGATTTGTGCTTGTTTAGTTGTGTTCTGTCACCCCCTAACGTATGTACCATGAGTTTAGGGACACCATGTATATTAAATTTAAAACATTTTTTTCAGTTTTCAATAAACAGAATGATTTTCAGCTATATTTTGTAACCGGGAAGCCCAGACTGAATGCCCTAGTGCCAAAATTTTTTTATGTACAACCTATTACAATTTTAGGAAGCCCTGTAGTATTATCTATTAAGGTTCGAATTCAGTCTCTGAGAAGATTGAAATATCTTTTATAGAGTCTAATAAGTATTGAGGATACATTTTGAAAGGCATGTTAGCTATATTCTATTATTTTCCCATGCAACCACAATTGTTCTGGGGATGTTCTATAATCCCACCGATTCCTCAGTTATCAAATCTGATCACAAGTATCCACTAAAGATTCAGAGAATATGGTTATCCAATCCACTTGAAATCTATAGATGTGATACTTTGACGTACTGAGAAAAACCTGTGATTGTCTGCAGGACAATTTTAACAATGCAGAAGATGTGTGTTACACTAAATATAATATCCTCCGGATGTTTCTAGGATGCCTGTGGGGTTTGGTTTCAATACCAAACAACGCACTAAAATCCTAAAAATACCTAAAAGAAATCATTCGTCAACAAAAGTAAACAACAGCTAGCAGGAAAGACAAAGTGTAGAAATCTGCATAGCAAATACTCAAAAAGATTCTAGATTCTCGAAGATGAATTACATTTTGCTTTTTAAAACTCGCCAGTACATAACAATAGTTTTTTTTCCTCCTTCAAATCTGTAGGATTCTCCCCTCATACATGAAGTACACAAGAAAAAACATGGCATGAAAGATTTTTACTTGGGTTACGAAAGGGACCAATGAAATGAGTGGACCCTACATTTGGAAACAAATTTTACCAAACAATCAGTGTGTCTATCTTAGTGGATTCTCCATGAATCGATTAAATCCTTTTTTGAGAACAAATGATTAAAATAATTTTAATATTTGTCCAGATTTAGCAAATTCTCTCATCCGGAAAAAGCCGCTGATTAGTTGCCGGAAAAGATGAAAATCCAGTTATTGTTCCGCAGAGAGATCCTACGAGAAAATTTGGTTAATTGATTTGAATTAAATCGAGAATTAATTTTCTTCGTAGAAACGAATAGATTTAAACATATTGATTATTAGTAATATTTTAATTTGATGTGTTATTTGTTTAATTTTTTGAGTCTATTAATAATATAAAAATAAATTTAAATTTTAGAGTTTGTATTGATTATGCTTTAGTCAACGGTATAACAAAATGCTGATATAATTTTCAAAAGCTTTTAGTTAAGGTTTCATTCCATCACAAAGGTATCTCTTGAATTTTCTATTTAGAGTTTATTGTTTTAACCCTTAAATGCCTGTTTTTTCAAAAAACATTGTAATAATGTTTTTCGGCTTTCATTTTTTAAATAAATCATAGGAAAAATACTTTAAAAAATCATATTTTGTTTTAAGTATAGTTTACGGCTAAAAAACAGTTTGTTACTAATCGGCAATACTGGTGTTTAATTGAAAAAATAATTTCCCCTGATAAAATTCTATAATATTAAACACACAAGAGTTTTAGGAACTGCAATAAGAATTAAATTTTACTTGCTCACTGCAGGTCAAAATAGGGTATTTCGCAAGCTTCCAAAGAAAACAAAAAGACAAGTAGCAACAATTAAAAAATAAATCTATCTTTATTCTTAAACGGCACTACTGTTGCCATCTACATGTTGAAAATCGATTTAATAATACTTTCAGAATGTATTTTATTGGCAACATTAGGCATTATAGCTTCAATATTATTCTAATAGTATTTTAGAGCCTAAATTGGGTATGTTGCCGAAAAGCAACACCAGGCATTTAAGGGTTAAACAGACTTTCAGATTCCGTTCTTTTTTTTTATTTATAATCAAAATGCAAAATTTCCTCTCATAGTTTGCAAAAATATGAAGTTTTCAATGCTTTTTTTATACCCTTATTTCATTGTTCGTCCCTATTAAAGTATGTGTTCTCACCTACCCCCTAACCATAGATGATCAAATGTTTCCCCAGAGTTTTTTATTATTTGTATAAATTCATCAATTCTTCGTTTTCGTAAATGTAGAATTAAGTTCTTATGGTAAATGAATCTTTCAACTGTACTTTTCCAACACCTTCTAAGTGCATTGTTAAATGCTGCTTGAATTGTATACATTTTAAATATAGTGGGCAAAGTTTATTTATTTATTTTTTGTTTTATTGACTTATATTAGAGGCTAAAATTATGATAACCTTTCTGAAAAACACTATTTCTAAAACTTTACAGCTCATATCGACATTTAAATCAAAAGTCATGCCATGAAAGTATGTATCAAAGGGAAGATAATTTAACACATAATATAATGCAATAATTGGATGCAGGAAATTTCAACTATAATATCAGTTGTCAAGGAGATAATTTAAATGTTTTGCGAGATTAGCTACACAAAAATTATCACCAAGTCAGTCGTTTCTTATTTGCGTAACCTTTAACATTTATAGCAACCTTAAAAGGCCCTTCCATAAAGTGAACGATTTTTTTTTTAGTTCTGAGACAGTTTATTAGAAACCAAGATTCAGTTTTTACTTTTGTTAATTAGGTTTAATTGTAGAGTTCTTTTCATTAACAAATTCCTTAAATTGTCTCCATAGATTTTCAATTGAATCTAGGCTATTCTCAGGCCATTTCAGTTGCAGGATAGGATTATCTTGAAAGCACTGTTTTTATACAGTAGCAGCATGGCATTTGAGCCGCTATATACTCACAACTTAATTTAACTATTGTAAAATTTTTGAGTGCTAAACATAAAGTAACAAGAGAGTGGTGCGAATATGGGGTTACTGCATACGTTTATGCACACTCTTATATACAGAGAAAGTTCGAATATTATGGTATACCATTTATATTATGATTTTTAAGTCAACATAAAACATTTGGGATACATTAAAATTTAATAAAGTACAAGTTTTAACTACACATTTTTAATGCGTTTAAAAGGAAGAAAAACATACATATCAATATTGGTATTTTAAAAAGGGATTACACTTCTCGAGTAATATGAACCAGTTGGACAATGTGGAATAAGGTTATAAGGAATATTAAAGTTGCAAGAAAAATGATGATTTACAAAAATAACCAAGATTATTTAATGAACAATGATACATCATTTACAAATTATCTGATTATTTGAAAGATTGTCTTCATTTTTACAAAAATCAGAAATATAGTCTGTTTCATGGCCCCACCATAGTCCGCGTAGGCCCACATCACACATATCAGGCATTTTATCAAATTATCCCGTCTTTCATCCTCTGAATACTTTCCATGGCAAACTAGAACTTACTTATTTGGTGTACAACCAGTTGAAAACACTATTTCAGATAATATGTCGAAGTAGAATTATTATTCATCATCACTAGGATTTTCTTGAAACAGTTGTCTAGTTGATATTCCATATTACCCGACAAGCATTCTAGAAAAAAATAGCCTCTTCACTCTTCAACAAATTAAGCATAAAAGCAAACTGAAATAAGTAACTAACTGTAACTGTAAGTAACTGACTAACACAACAGTAAATATAACTATTTACCTTGATTCTGACTTCGTTGATATCACTGAAGAAGAGATCTTATATAACACGAATTGTATAAAACTTACCTGAAAAAACTGCAACTATTGAGAATAACATCTGATTTCAGTTCATAACTCCAACTACAGGTATCCAAACAGAACTCAGCGCAGTGCATCATGGGTGTACTAAGAAGTCATTTGGCAGTTTTATGATTTACTGCAACACCGAACTGGGCTGATATTGAGGTATGCCATATTGCCCGACTATACCATAATACATGAACTTACTCTGTATAACATATACATGAAAAATTAAATGATTAGTTTATATAAAATATTATTTTTATGCTAAAATAACTTTATAAAATAAATGATGGATCAGGTGGTAAATGATGATAACGAAATGATGGTCACAAATTATAACAGATAATTGGAGGACAGTTATTAATCGTTCTGACTTTTCACGTGTTGATTTTAATCGTTCTTTTAACCTTTATAATAACCTTCAATTGCGACATCTAAAAGACACTCGTCGTTCTTAGTTCGTATTCCTTTTTTGGACTGCGTTTTGTAAAGAACTACCTTTATTTTTGCCTCGATCTAAGGTTAGTATTAATCGATAATTCACCTGTGAAGCGAACAGATGGTACTGACATATTAACATTACCAAAATGTAGAATATCATTGTATTTCCCGTGACACTTAAAATTCTTTAGGTATTTCTTTAATACATGAAAATAAAAAATATATATTGTAGCAATAAATATGAAAAGAAAGTTTTTTTTTAATATTCAAGTCTCAATTTTTGGCAAGAATATATATATATATATATATATATATATATATATATGTTGCATTATGGCAACATTGAATTATTTTTCTAGTTGGAATGAAGTAACTGCCTGTCACGATATCAGTAGTGGATCACGTCCAGCAGTAATAGAGTAGTATAAGTTGTCAGAACAGGTAAATTCAATTCTGTTGTACTAGTATAACGAAGACTGTAATCCTGTCGTGTTAAAGACTACGACATTGATGTTATATGATGATTATCAGTCGACGAGTGAAAGCAATGGAATACATTTTTCCGTGAAAGTTTCCCCAGAAATAATTGAGACAAAACGTAAAGACAGCTCATCATTTTATTAAAACATCATTCGGCGGCGCAGTTTCCACCAAGAATATTAGCCATCGCTTCATAGTAGTAATTTAGGGATGAACAAAGTTGTAGACAATCGAATACGTGGACGGTGACCAGGGGGTGGTATGAAAAATGGAAATACGACTAGAATCTGCTGAAACACAGCGAGCATCGGCTTTTTGTGTGTCGAGTGTAGGAATACAAATATGACGTAGGTCGCGCTCTCAACCAATTAATAATTAAGAATACCACGCCATGGAAATAGTGCTGACAGAGCGAAAGGATGAATTTGAAGGTAAAAGGGATAACCCCGGAATACGCGCGGGGAAATAAAATGGAAGCTAGAAGATCATTCTAAAAGAAAGAAAGGGCGGAAATGGAACATTTAATTTATGAATACTAAAAGCGTATTATTTAAGTAATTTAGACAAGTGATACATTAAATTAAAGGGAATTTAACAGAATTAACGATAGAGGTTATTTAAGAATGAGGATTTAGTGAATATAAAGTAGTAATTTAGAATAAGATAAGGAAATCGCGGAATTAGATCTAATAATGTAACACACATATATATAGAATATAGAATACCTTTGAATAAAAAATGATTAGTTCGTATAACAGTAATAACCAAATCATTAAATGAAGATGTCATATAACAATATTATACATTAATTGTTATAGTAAAATAAATATTTACGTACAACTTATTAGCAATATAATTACGTAAATATTTGATTTTAAAGCCGTTAATGTCTACCACGGTCATTTAAAAACATATTGAAAAGTAAAACATTATGTAAATTACTAATGCACCAGTGCTTTTAATATCTCAATGCTATTTTCATGCTTTAGCGCTTTTTCTAAAACGTACCATCATTTTTCTATTTCAGTCTCAAATATTTCAAGTTTGAAACTCGATATGAATATTTATGCAATCAATCAAATGCACCGTATATATTCTAAGAGTCGTGCTTAAAGCGCCTGAAAAAATTCTAAACGGCGCGTAAAGCTTTCAGCCAGTTTCTTGCAGAATTTTTATGCCATACACCATTTTCCACTTCAATTTTCCGATGCAAAGAGCAAATGCAAATATAGAAATCGTTCTGCCGTGATGGGCAAAGAAAAGTGGAAGTTAAAAGACAAAAAAAAAAAAAAAAAAAAAAACATGTATATAAGAATTTTCTACTTCTTACAAAATATGATAAAAGCATAAAAATTCCGATATATTTATTTTAGAATTTTTTTATTGTCTACACACTTTTTTCTATTCATACTAGAAACGCACAGTGTATAAAGTGATGATTAAGAAAATTTAGGTTATTTACAATTTGCTGTCCTTTGTGCAAGCGTTACAAAAGCAGAAATTACAGACGTATTTTCGTACTGTATTTAAACAATATGCAAAGTAACGAAAAAGTTCTGAGTTAGATTTTTTATTGGTACACTCTATGTAATTACATCTGTTTTCCATTTCTGCTTTCTGTCATTAAACTACATTAAGTTTAGTCCATATTTACATAAAAGTTTATTTTATATTAAAACGAAACCCAAATAATTATATATATCTCACGTTTTTCGATAAAATTGATGCTTTTTTCAGAAGACATTAAGAAAATTGATGCTTCAAAGTATTTTTCAGTTAAGAATACCACGAATAAGCATACCGTGATTGCAATTAAACATCATATTTAAGAAAAATGAACAGAAAACTGATCCTTTCATTTGTAACTTGAATAAGGGAACTTCAAAGTTTTATCCAGTTATCATTCATAATGACTTCATATTGTTTATACACTGATACCTTAGATGACGAATATACTGCGGCTAATAAAAACTTTAGTCGCTGTTTTTATACATTGGCTAACAAATGTTCTATTGGATGCACGCACTTGCGTAAGGCAATCGCATCTTCAAAGCAGTTTCTATGCAATTTCCTTTACCAACCTAATTTCAAATAACTTCTAGAAGAATATTCATAATATCCTTTATTATTCAAGGCACTGACATGGCAAGGGACAAATTTCAAGTTAAGATACTTAATGCTGCTTGGGAAATGCTATAACCAGACTGGAATGTCTTTATGTCAGAGTGGTGACATATATACAGGGCGCGCTCAGACAGAAGTTTTTGCCCAAACTATGGAAATCCTATATTCTAGAATTGGCGATAAACGCTTGGACGAGTGAGACACGTTAACAAACATTAGCTTGGCGATAATAATAAGCTCTCGAAGATGATTTGTGATTTCTTTTTGTCCAAAATTTTCTCAACCAATGAAACTTTTTTATTCCGTATGTCGCCACTCTCATATAAAATCACGCATGACCTTCTACAAGAATATTAATAATATCCTTTATTATTCCAGGAATTGAAGTTAAGATACTTAATGTTATATAATTTTAATTAATTTTTCAATTAATTTTCAGCAATGAAATTACGCTCGAAATTATTAAATATATAATACGTGATTTATCACATTGATAACGAAGCACAGAACCAACAATGTGAAAAATGTCCAAGCCGGGAATCGAAACCAGAACCCTATGAATAGCGCTCCAAGTGCTCTACCATTTAAGCTACGAGGACGAGGACCAGCCTAGCATTTCCCAAATATGTTGGTAAGGCTATAACTGCAGCACAAGATGGAATAGTCTTCATGAGCACACAATCTTGCGGAGAAACATGAGACACAAACAAACCCAGCAATCTTGCTTCTTGATCCGTGCTTCGAATCTTATCTTAATCTTGCTTGAAAAATGTTATAATCAGATTACCATGTTTTTATATGAGAGTGGTGACCATACGAACAGGGCGCATGCTCAGACAGAAGTTTTCATACAAACTATAGAAAACCTATATTCCAGAATTGGCGATAATCGCTTGGACGAGTGAGACAAGTTAACAAACATTAACTTGGCGATAATAATAGGCTTTCCAAGATGACTTATGATTTCTTTTTGGTCAAAATTTTCTCAACCAATGATTTTTTTTTTATTCCATATGTCACCACTCTCATATAGAATCACACAGGCTAGACTACTTCAGCATAAGAAGTACCGTTTTTGTCAAGAGGCTCAGGGTGCTGCTATGAAACTTGCTGCTGAAAATGATAGAATAGTACATAAGATAGTCTGCTTCAGGCAACGCGTTGTATTTCGAAGTAGCTGAGGAAGAGGAAGAAGAATTGTTTGATAAACACGTTAAAGATTAGACAACGGGAAACTTGGAAAAGTCTTTAAGACTTGAAAAAGTAACTGGATCAGTATAACGACGACAAGAATAAAAAGGAAAACATCCCATTAAGTGACTTAAAAAGCATTGCATTACTGAGAAGAGTTTCAGTCTTTTATACACCCAAGAGCATACCAACAAAGCTTTTGTCTTGGTTGAAGTATCTGAATCACTTTAAAACAGTCTAAGAAATGATTCAATCAGCTTTGAATAGTTTTTTTAGTTCTTTCCTACCAAAGAAGGCACACAGCAGCCTCTAAAGAACAGACACTTTAATTAAATAAACTTTGAAAATTTCCTAAAAGAATTGTTAAAATTTTGTATAATTAAAAAATAAATATGAATATTATATCCTACTTTCTGATCTTCTTTATTGGAATGAAAAGCTTTTCACCTGAAACTTTTGGCTTTTCGTACTATGCTTTTTATTATTTTATAAAACTTATATTTAAATCGTGGGCAACATCTAGAACGAAATAACAGGTTTTTGTATAAACCTACGAGAAATCCCATTTCGATTAATTGGTTTGATTTTTTTATAATGATTTAATGGAGATGTCTAAGTTCTATGCATAGCTTTTATAGTTAGAACAATCTTATAACTTTTAATTTTCTTCAAAATATGAATATTATTACTTTTAAAACCCTTTCACCGTCCGAGGGTTTTGCAGTATTTTTATAAGAATGCTTGTAAATCCCAGGATATATATTTCATTCCTTTAAAATTTCTCCCATCCATCCCTAGCAAAAAAGGTTAAACCGGAATAGTTCTAAATACCATGTGTGATGGTTATAACATAAAAATCTGATATCATTAATTTGTAGACAGCTTGAATGATATTCTTTAACCTTGATAAGATTGTTTTAGTACATTTACTTTTATGATGATAAATTAATGATATTTAATTATTATTTTTAATTATATTTCAACTAACAACTAGCTTATCCGTCAAGCGTATCACAGGCACACGATAATAATCTTAATATACCTAAAATCATTGCTAAATTCAGACAATTTTTTTTCCCCTGGAACTGATTTAGTGTTGGTGTCCTCTACGACTTTTGGTAATACCATGTTCTAAATACCATGTGTGATGGTTATAACATAAAAATCTGATATCATTAATTTGTAGACAGCTTGAATGATATTCTTTAACCTTGATAAGATTGTTTTAGCACATTTACTTTTATGATGATAAATTAATGATATTTAATTATTATTTTTAATTATATTTCAACTAAGAACTAGCTTATCTGTCAAGCGTATCACAGGCACACGATAATAATCTTAATATACCTAAAATCATTGCTAAATTCAGACAATTGTTTTCCCCAGGAACTAATTTAGTGTTGGTGTCTTCCACGACTTTTGGTAGCGTACACCGTAAAATTTATCTGATATTAATATTTTTTTAACTAAAATCTATCAAACGAACCTAGAGTTCATGTTTTAATAATTTATTAAGTTTTATATGT
Source organism: Maratus speciosus (assembly GCA_963932465.1). Classification (NCBI taxonomy): domain Eukaryota; kingdom Metazoa; phylum Arthropoda; class Arachnida; order Araneae; family Salticidae; genus Maratus; species Maratus speciosus. Next base: position 403,725,332 of record OZ010789.1, read on the forward strand.
AAGAACTTTAATTGGTTTTAATTTTTTCTTTCCATACTGATTTTTAAATAATACATATAAAAGAAAAGAATAAAACATTTTTAAATCGAAAAGAAAAGAAAGAAAGACGGATAATTCTGAAAATAGAGCTTAATTCGTTATAAAGCAGAACAAACGTATTAATAATTATTCTTATTAAATGTATCCTCTTTTTACTTTTACATCCCTAATTGGACTAATTGACAGAACAGTTTCTCATTTTTTGTTCTTCTAATATTTTGCTTGCTATTTTTTCTTTAACAAAAAATATAATTCTTGATGTTAAGAAAAATAAATTAATACAAAATCGTTGATCCCAACATAATCAAAATCAGTTTTAATTTCAAATAAAGTATTCGCCAAAGATATCATCGTACAATTACTAATGGTTTAGCGTTAATGTTCTTAAATCTGTTTTTAAAAAATCTTCTTTTTTTCATTGTTTGAACTTTTTTTAAACATTCCGATTAGAATAAATTATAAGAAAAAAATTATGACACGTTCTTATTATAATATACTAAAACGAAAAAAAAAAATGAAGAATGAATGACTAAAAAAAAAGAAAAAAAAGGAAAGGATTAAAATTCGAGGAGTCTTTTTATCAATTTGTTTAAAAATAAAATGGATGTACAATTTTAAATCCAGCATTCTACCAAGAAAAAAATATGTCAACGTCATTCTGGAGAATCGAATTTACATCCATTCACTCTGTATGCGGAACAGAAAGATGGCACATATATCAACCGTACCAGGGTTCAATTGACGAACATCAGCTTATTTCTGAAACAATCATTGACATTTATGACATTTACGAGATTGCATACGTTATGACATTTACGTGAACGCATATGTGATGAGATTTACGTATCTATATCGGACAAATCGATACACTGCTACTTCGATAGTCCAACTACACATTTAAAATGAAAATGACGTATGAGAACAGAATGATGTAGTAAAATAAATGGAAAGGCAGTTAATAATAATATATATTTTCTCTAATTAAGTTCAATCCAAGAAACTGCTTCTTCTACTTTCAAATCTAATAATTATTGGCTCTCTCTCAATTTCAAAACGAAGTGACGTATTTGTATAAATAAACAGCAATTAGTTGTTATAATATTCTTTGATGGAGGGCTCTGTAAAGACTGAAAGTACTTAAAACGTTTTTAAATAAAATGTATATATTTTTAACTTGCAATATCTGTTTTATTATTTTACTCGCCTTTTAAGTGAAACAATGAACTTTTTAAAGTTTATATTACATATTTTACGGAGATTATATTTATACTTTTCCGCATGATTATCTTAAAATACGCATGACTACATATCTTGAACATGATATACACTCATTTATGATAAAAATTGTATTAAAAATATTATGTTCGTTTTTTATTGTTCTGTTTGGGGTAGATTTTCTTTAACGGTGTGGTAAGAGGATAAATGAATTTGTTCGTTTAATTAATCAGTGATTGAAAAGTTTGTACTTGAAAAGCGTTTGTTTTTTAATAAAATCACAAATTTTGATACCTAATATCTGGTGAAATATTTAATAAGACTTGTTAAATGGGTTAAAGTAAAATATATAAAATACAGGTGATCCAAAAGTCACAAAAGAATAAAAATTCGCTAATAAAAATTCATATTAAAAACACAAATAAATGTACTAAAATTACTTTCAGGCGCATATATATAATACAAAATTTATTTGGGATACATTAAAAGTATCTTAAAATACAAAAAAAAAAACAACAATTTGCAACGATGCATTATCATACGATATCCATGGAGTATGGAAAGATCTGCTGCATAAAAGATAAAAGGTCGTTTTGTTCGAAATTTGAATACCTTTATCTGACATCTCATCTGACGTACAAAATTTAAATTTAAATTTAAATGTTTTTCTTCTGGACAATTCTCGAATAAGCGCAAAGAAAATGATAACAACCTTTAAATCCTACTAATGACGGCCTTGTAACCCATCAAAGAGGAAATTGCTGGCCAGCAGCAAGATAGGTGCTGGCAATGATGGAGAAGTGCTGGCTGATGGTCTACCACTGCATGATCACTGCTGGACAGCTTCAGTCAACTTTTCTGTTGTAAATCATCAGATAAAATTCTGGTGGGCATCCACTTTATCTCATGCGCTGGCCCACCACTACATGGAAGTGCACGAACTTTTGCAATATTATTGCTGGGAACCCTTACGCTAGGTGGCGCTGCGAATATCGAAGACATTGAGTATTTGGACACAAATCTGAAATGAATATCTTAACACAATTTAAGCTGTGAAACTATTTTTTTTAAACTGTAAAAAATATAGCCCCACTGTCACCAACAAAATAAATAAGTAAATGAATAAATAAATACTTTATTTCAACGCACTTTTTTTTTTCTCCTTAAATCTGGTTTTACTAGGTTACAACGGATTTCGGTTTTCATAATTTACGCAGTTCAGAATCAATAATAAAAAAAAGCTTATAAAATACATAGGATTTCTATACAATAGAATAATTTCTATACCAGTTTAATGATTGGGAACGTAAATCACAAAAGAAACAAACTTGAAACAGTGTAATGAGAGCTTGAAAACTACGAGCAATCGTAGCGTACGCTGAAAGCACTTGTTCATGTCCGGTCACGAAAACCAAGCAGCATCGAACGCGGTCAGTACTTGGTAGGGAGACCGCATGCAGTTCAAATATTTCTATAGACATTTCTATTATAGACACTTCTACAGATGTTTCTATAGCTCTTGGTGAAACTAGCTTATAGAAAAAAGAGCCATAGTTATACAATACTTTGCTTTTTTATAGAATTCTATAAGAAATTTTTGTAAGGGAAAGTGCTGGGCCAGCAAAGGAATAGCAGTGGCATAGGTGCTAGCACTGCAGAAAAAGTGCCGGATTGAAGTAATGTGATGGCATACCAATGATGCTGGCCTGCTGCTGGCCATCACTGATGGGCCAGCTGCATTCGGCTCGGACACTTTTCGACAGGTTTAAGTAATGGCACCCTTGCACTTTACCGTTGATAGCACTGCTGGCTGCCATCTTTTTTCCAGCTAATGGCCCACTATTTCTTTCTTTGCTGGGAATGGTTGAAAAAGTTCTAGGTTTTTCTGATGTATTTTAAGATATTTTAATTTGTATTTTAAATATCTTTATATTATATTTATGCATGAGAAAGTATTTTTTGTACAATTATTTGTACTGTTATATGTATTTTAATTATTTAACTCAGGGTGAATATAGCACTAGAATTTTAACTTTCATTTATTGAAAGAATGTAATAATGTCTGATTTAAATGACAAAAGATTTAGTAAAAATCGAAGAGAAATAAATCTAATCGGAGTAATTATTAGTACTGTATCAAACTAACTAAGGAAATGTACTAAAAGATCATTTAAATAAATTAATATATTCGTCATTTTTCACCAAATTTAGAGGAACGAGTGCTCTTAAACTATTGAACATAAATATTAGTATAATCTTACTGTAAATTATCATTGATTTACAATAAAGAATGATAAAACTTTATCTTCTTGCAACAACTTTTACTTTTCGCAACAAGTCACAAAAGAAATTAAAATTCGCTAATTAAAATTTATATAAAAAGCAGCAATAAATGTACTGCAGTTACTTTCAGGTACATACATATAATGTGAAATTGTTTAGAATACATTAAAAATATCTTAAAATACATTAAAACCATTAAAAACCAACTTTCAACGATGCACTATCACACGATTATCCATGGAGTATGGGGAGATCTGCTGCATAAAAGATGGTTTTGTGCAAAATTTGAATACCTTTATCAGATATCTCACCTGACGTACAATGATTAAATTGCAACGATTTATTCTAGTTAAATCTCGAATAAGTGCAAAGAAACATAATAACAACATTAAAATCCCTACTGGTGACGACCGTGTAATGGTTGAAAAAGTTTTGGGTTTATTAACCCCTTACAGACAAGCGGCCGGTATACGTTCTACTTAATTTCCTCAGAATCCTTCACTATTCTCAACAGTTATTTTTAATTGTAAACTTTACTTTATTTAATCAAAGCATTTTCGCGATTCAATTACGGAAAATTTTTTTCTTCGAAAACCCGGTGGTAATAGACTAAAAATTAAGCAAAAGGATCTCGTCGCGAAGGGATTAAGGGTTTTTAATGTATTTTAAGATATTTTTAATGTATTTTAAGTAATTTTATATTATATATATGTGCACCTAGTACATTTAAATGTACTTTTTATGTAAATTTTAATTATTTAAGGTGAACTCAACAGTGTTAAAAATTTGCAGCATTCTGTACTGTCATTCGACCGATTTTTGAAAAAACGGTTTCATAACCGTAATTTAACTATATTCTGACCATAAAGTGGCCAATAATATGGTCAGAATAGTGTTAAATTACAGTTGTGTAACCGTTTTCGATAAAAACGGTCAAATGACTGGACAGAATGCTGCAAATTTTTAACAGTGAAGGTGAATTTGCCGCTAGAATTTTAACTTTCACTTTTTAAAAATTTGTTAATTTTAAAAATATAGACAGCAGTACAGCAAATATTCCATATAAATAAATAGAAAGACACGGGACTTTTTGAAAGTAAATAAAATTATTGCTAAAAAAATCAATTAACACATATCCGTATAATTATCCTAAAACTGCGGCCTGTCCTAGTCACGCCATAACATGATAAGAATGACCGCCGAAATAATTTTTGATACTCTTTTTGCCACTTTTTCTAGCTATCCTTAATAATCCGCAAATTGAACTTTTGTAGTAGTAGCTTACGTTGTGAATTGTACTGCATCCCTGTACGTTTTTATTCGCTATATAATTAATTGCTTGTACAATTGAAACACCACTCGTTAGCGAAAAATGTAATAGTTTGAAAAATAAATCGTTATTAAAAAAATTCAATATGTTTATACACATTTCAAGGAATGCCACATCGTACTGCTGTCTATACTTTTTGAATTCTTGAATTTTTATTTCTTTTGTAATTTTTGTATCCCCTAGTACTCTAAAAATACAAATTCTGAGTTTATATAAAGAATATTTCAGTGAAGAGCATTCAAATGCGCTGAAAGGCAATGATTTTCTGTATTCAAATATAGTTTTATTATCTACTAGCTGATGCAACCGGCGTTGTCCAGGTAACCTGAAATGTATCTAAAATTAGCGTCGAATTTTTCTCCGGTAGTGATTTTTGCTGTTCCGGTCGTGAGAACACCATGGAGTTCCAGAAAGAAACAACTCTTCAAGATCATTAATAAGCATAAAATGTCATCTCCTCTTTCCAAAACTCCCCCCGTCCAAAAAAGAAAAAAAAAAATAAAAGCTTCCGATCGCATGTGTAATTGTACTGTCATAGTAGCGCTTTCTGGCGATAGAAGACATTACTTAGGAAACAAATGCTGAAACTATAAGGAAAATCCTCATTGGAATTCGAATGCGCTTCATAATGCAACCGACGGTAGTACTTTCTTTAATATGCAAGTTTTTTTTTTTTTTTTTTAAGTTTCATATATTCTGATTTTTTTTTTAATCGATTTTTGAAAGCTCGCTCCATAGAGATGTATAAAATGTAAGACTGCATTAGATATGAAACAGACACTGATTGGGGAAAAACAAACTTTTCCTTTTCGGTCAAATGCACATTTAAGAAAAAAAATCGCTGCTCGAATTCCGAGAAAACTTAATTGAAAAGAAAACAAAATTTAATGCATCCGGCTAAAAGATTGAATTTGGATTTCTATGATAAAAGTTTAAAATCACAGGCAACTTCGGAGAGTAAGGGAAACATGCGAATCGTTCTGTTTAACAAAAAATAACAAAAAAGTTTTTGAAATATCCAAAATCTGAGGCTCAGGTGCATGTGGAACAGTCTCGGTCTATCCGGAACCCTATTTGCAGATCTCTATATGTGATAGATTTCCCTATCCACCGATAACAACAACAAAAATAAATTAATTAATAAAATTAAACTTAAAAAAAAGTCATCTTCAGACACGCACACAGACATTCTTTTAAAATAAAGATATTAAATATTTTTAAACGCATAAAAACATAGAAATGTACATAAACTGTATATGTGCTTGCTAAAAACAGTTTATGTAAATTTGTATGTTTTTATGTGTAGAATAATCAATGGCGCATAGTACAATCTGTCTTTATTTTTAAGTAATCACTCTTTGAAATAATGTTCCTATATCACTATGTAAAATAAGATATTTATAATTAAACAACCCTTAACATTACAACTTTAAGACAAACATATCTGTCAATTTTAGTCATTTTTTATGTTTCACAATTTAGTAAAGTCATTGTTAAACTATAAATATTCTATTGCTTACACAACTTTATCCGACAAAATCTCATGTTTAAACAAGAATATAACTATTATGCAAGGTGATTTATTTTTAAACTAAAATACATCTTCACCACTGATTTTCTTTTCCTTTAGATAAGTCTAAAAAAAAAAATTATATATTAAGATGTTAATTGAAAATATTACCGAGAAAAAATGTAGTTGCTTGTAAAAAGGTATTAATTAAGTTTTTTTTGTTGTTGTTCCTTTTTTGTAAAAGAAAATTCATTAAGTGTATTTTTTTAAGTATTATCGACTTATAAAATAATACTTAAAACTTTTTTCCTGTGTAATTATGAAAAAAAAATATGTAATCATTAAAAAAAAAACTTAATTGCAATACTTGATTTTTAATGAGAATCCTATTTTCAAATTCTGAAAAGTACTTGAACATCAAACATTCATTTCAAAGGATTTTAAGAAGAATATTTTTTTTTTAATTCCTTTAAATTTCATTGGGTAAAATTATTTTTCAATTTCAAAGGTTTACTCTTTAAAATTCAATATTTAAAAAACTATGAAAAAAAATAATAAACAAGATACATGACTCAAAAACTAAGATACACTTAATTTTAATTTTATAAATACACATTTAGTTCAAATATTTTGGATTGTAAAGAATTTACATTTTCCGATAACACAAACCTTTTAAGAGTCATTCCATATAAGAATCAACCAGGCTGTAATTAAATGGTAAACAGATTCATGTGATTTTTTTTCTCAGTGAGATGACCATTAGAAAGAAAGAAATCCAGAATATTAATGCCGTGGGACCATTGGTTTTCATTTTCAAGGGGGGTCAAAGATCAGAGTGTCGCTTGAAAAATTGAATTTTTATGTTTTGCATAGTACTTCTCATGATATGCATTGAAGTTATCCCACAAAAAAAAAAAAAATCCCTGCCGGCCCGGCCTACAGGCAGAGGTAGATTTCGAAGTCAAATATACTAATTTCACAAACAAAAACTAAATCATGATTAGAGATAAATCCACTTTAAGAATTTTATCTGGCCGCTTTTGACGAGTTTTTATTTCATTTTTATATAATAGCTGGTTTTATAAGAATCATGTTAGGGCGGTATTCAAAAAAATACTTTTCCATGCTCAACAACTCGACATTTTCTGGCATAATTCCAGATTCATTTTTAATATAAAAAAAAATATGAAACTTGCTGACGTGATTTTTGAAGAGATTTATAAGCGACCTGTGTTTTTATTTTTTGTTTAATTAATTAAAACTTGATATATAAACAATTATTTTCTCAGAAGGACAATATTTTTCGTTTCTAACACAATCGCTTCGGGAAATTCCGTTCAAAATGCCCACTTTGACATCATTTTTGTGAAATATATTCTGCCTCTATCCAAAAATAGATCATTACAGTACATTATATAGTTTCTGAATAAGCGAATCTACCAATTAAATGCGTTTGAAAGCAAAAATGAATTTAAAAATGAATCAGAAAATAAGCAGTTTGGATTTGAGTGACAATGATTTTTCCAACACAATCCACTTCGGTAGATTCGGTTCAAAGTGCCCTTTTTAACAGCATTTTAAAAAAATATATTCTGCCTCTATCAAACAATCGACCATTACGGTAGTTTATATAGTTTCTGAGTAAGAAAACGTACAAATTGGAAGCCTTTGAGAGCAAAAATGAATTCACCCTTACTAAGATGATTTTTTTTCGTCAACCGCTATGTATTTTTAATTTGTTTTGCTGTAAGAATTGGTCCTATCCAAAACTTGTCTATATAGATGTTGTAGACAAAATTAAGAAGATATATGATAAATTCATGGGAATTTTATATCTTTTGAATTGACGGAGTTAGGGATTTTTTTCTTCTTCAAACCCTCTTTTTGTTTTCGTTTTTAATTTTTTTGCGGTACGAATTGGTCCTATCAAAAACTTGTGAATATAAAAGTTGTAGATAATATTAAGGAGATTTATAATAAAATTAATTGGATTTGATATCTTGAGAATTGACGAAGTTATGATTTTTTTTCTCCCAAAAACCCTATTTTTTGCGCCCCTTGAGCCCATTTTTAACTTTATCAAAAATCTGTGATACATAAATTTTTGACCCTATTTTTAGAAGTAATAAAAACTTTAAACTGATTTGATATGTACAAAAATTAAGAAGTTATGGGGGATTTTCTGTTTTCACAAAACCCCTCCCTATTTCCATCCCCTTGGTCCGATTTTGCCCATTAACGAACTTGACCGAGATTTTATGGCCATTGATTTTATGTATCAGTTTGGAAGAGATTGGTGGAGAATTACGAAAGTTATCGGGTCCAGAAGAAAGTGATATATATAGATAGATAGATACATACATATATATATATATATATATATATATATATATATATATATATATATATATATATATATATATATATATATAAGTTTTTTACTGAGGGTGGTTTTGGGTTCTAGGGGTCATGATCGGTGTAGATCTGCAAAAATTTTTCAGAAATTCCAACATAGGAACGATCCCAATTGGTAGTATTTCATACGAAATCTACCTAAATTGCATGGTTGTATTATGTAAAGTTGGCCCTTTGCTATTCAAGAATAAAAATTATGGGATATGTGTAATGTGGTGAGCTATAAAAGCTTCAAAAATTGAATTTTTTTCGAAATTTTACTATAGTTTTGACACATATAGCTCTTTGCATTGAAATCATCCCATCATTTTTAACTACTGTATGCTTACCTATGGTGAAATGAAACACATAAAAGTAGGCCCCACCACGGGCAGACTTTAATGCATTCCAAAATTTTATGCCAAATTTCCAAAAAAACATATTTTTGCCTATTTTAAGTGAGGTATATTAGTCGTGCATTAAAATCAGAAGCCTCTACAATAATAATAGAAATGTAGAATAACTATTCACCTTTCAAAATCACCAAACAGAATCATGGGCACTAAAGCAGTTTTCATGTGGTAATGGAAATCGCATTGTAATATAATTGGGATATACGCTTCTACTATCACAGCCTTCAAGCATTGCCAAGAATAAAAATACTTACAATTATTTCTGAAATGCATATATTTTTTATTCTAACTTTAATTTCCACATGTATAACAATAAATATTTTTAATATGTTTTTGTTACAGGCAGTGAAGATGTTTTAATGAAGTAAAAAGAAGTATGTAAACCAGATGATTATAAGCTACTTCAGTCTTGCTGCTGTTTGAAAGTAAGACTGTTTATAAAAGTTATTTTAAACATGGATGAATATTCCTTATGCAAGTTATCAAACAAATGTGCTTGTGGGTCATATGCTGCTACAAAATCAAGTAGATTATTTCCAGTTTATGAACTCACCAGGCTTAACGATTTGACGTGGTAATGAAAAAAAATGTACCTCCAGAAAATATTTCAGAAAAAGATCTCATAGAAAATCGAAGTAGAACTACACTAGAGCTTGAAGATATGATTTGTGCAAATCACAGATACAAATCTGGAACATTTTGGACACCACCTCGCTATTGCGAACATCCTAATCATAAAATCAAGGGTAAGAAAGGGCATGAATTTGAGACCTTATACATTTTTGAAAGATGAAGCACTGTGCTCAGAATTTTGTTCGTTCGCAATTGGAGGAGTATTATGCAGGATGTTTGAAATAGCGAGGTGGTGCCCATAATGTTCCAAATTCGTATCTGTGCTTTGCACAAATCATATCCTCAAGTTCTAGGGTAGTACCACTTCGATTTTCTGTGAGATCTTTTTCAGAAATATTTTCTGGAGGAACATTTGTTTTTATTTTTTTTCCAGTACCATGCCAAATCGCTTGGCCTGATAAGTTCAGAAACTGGAAATAATCCACTTGATCTTGTAGCAGCGTACAAATACGTGCAAACACGACACAAAAAATCCCATACGATCGTTTCGAGGATTCCGGGATTCCCAGTGAGGAAAAAAAACGAGAATTAAAATAGGTTCGAAGAACTCCTCGGTTATAGCCCCGAGTACTGGCTTATAGAATGATTGAAAAGGTGAAAAAAAGAGTTTATATATCCGAAAGAAATGACATAATGAACCAGAACTAGCTGAAAAAAGGAGTCACTGCGCAGGAACCCTCCATACGGGGGATCCAGGAATCCTCGAAACGATGGTATGGGATTTTATGTGTCGTGTTTGTACATATTTGTGCGTTAAATCGTTGTTAAAGATTTTAACTTTTGTGTTATTCGCAAAAAGTGTTTGATTTATGCCTATATCATCATCTAGTTTACATGCTTCTTTTCATTTCATTAAAGCATCTTCACTGCCTGTAACAAAAACATATTAAAAATATGTATTATTATACATGTGGAAATTCATGTTAGAATAAAAAATATATGCATTTCAGAAATAATTGTAAGCGTTTTTATTCTTGGCAGTGATTGAATGCTATGGTCGTGGTAGTGTATTTCCTAATTATATTACAATGCAATTTCCATTACCCAATGAAAACTGCTTTAGTGGCCATGATTCTGTTTGGTGTTTTGAAAGGTGAATAGTTATTCTACATTTCTATTATTATTGTAGATGCTTCTGACTTTAATGCATGCCTAGTACACCTCACTTAAAATAGGCAAAAATATGTTTTTTTGGAAAATTGGCATAAAATTTTGGAATGCATTAAAGTCTGCCCACGGTGGGGCCTGCTTTTCTGTGTTTCATTTCACCATAGGTAATCATACAGCAGTTAAAAATGATAGGATGATTTCAATGCAAAAAGCTACATGTGTCAAAACTATAGTGAAATTTCGAAAAAAATTCAATTTTTGAAGTCTCCTAGCTCACCACATTACACATATCACATAACTTTTATTCTTGAATAACAAAGGGCCAACCTTACATAATACAACCATGCAATTTGTTTTGTAGGATAACTTTAATGCATATCATGAGAAGCACTATGCAAAACATAAAAATTCAATTTTTCAAGCCCCCCCAGCAAATGAAAACCAATGGTCCCACGGCATTAATATTCTGGATTTCTTTCTTTCAAATGGTCATCTCTCTGATAAAAAAAAATCACATATATCGGTTTGCCATTTAATCACAGACCCCCGATTCTGGGTGATTCTTATATGGAATGACTCTTAAGGAGTCTCAGGACTCTTAAAATTGAAAAAAAGAAAAGAAAAGAAGACCATTTTTAACATTTAATATTTTAAAATGTGTATGATTTTAAAACAAATTTTTGGGGGAGATGGAAGACATAAGTATGTTCTTTCATTTCATGCATTTAAACAATTGCAAGATGCAGAAATAACATTTAAAGGAGGTTCCAAACCAGCCATACTCAACGTTTTTTTCTCGCGGGTAGCAAACTTAACATTGCGACGTTAGGTGGTACGCAACATATTTGGAAAAGGTTATAAAGGAGAATAATTAAACTAGCAAGATAACATAAACAGTATAATATAGCATTATGACAAAGTTAATATTATCAGTAGGGTTGAACATTAGGGTTCACTGCAGAAGAAGTGTTAAAAAAAATTAACACAACTGTTTCCTGACAACATTCGTGGTAGATTTCTATTAATAACATTGTAGAAATATGCTGCGAAGTTTTAGTTTTTGAAAATAGATGTGTAAAAGTTTTTTGGTGCCAATTTTTTCTGCGACAAATGTTCAAGCTTAAAAAAATAAAAATGTTAGCTTTGTAATAAGAATAAAACGCAATAATGCAACTTATCAGAATTCAAATTTCTAAAGAAAAAAAAATGGTGATTTTTTCTAATAAATCAGTCACTTTTGCTCATGGCAAAAATATTTTACTTTTTTAATGGTAGAAATATATACTGTAAATTTGTATGAAGACCGGTTAACTAAGAAAACGAAATTTATGATGTTTTAACCTAAATTTAAATCTATATATACATAAAAAAGTTTTTCCTGTCTGACTCATAATCAACGCCGAGCCTCAACCATTGCACCTAGGACAACAAAATTTGGAAGGCATGTTACTTACAGAGTGTAAGGCACCGACTAAGAAAGGATTTTTGAAAATTCCTCCCTAAGGGGTTAAAAGGGGGGGGGGTCGAAAATTCTAGAACATTTCGCCATATCTCAGCAGCAGTATTAGGAAGAAGCGTGAAATTCAAGATAACAAATCTCTCAAAAAACTAGATGGATGTGCCAATCCCAAAACTTTCTTCTATCTTATGCATCTTAATATTTCAAAAACTAGTTACACATGTTAATACTTCAATATTATTAGTTCATTACTATACCAACTTTGATTTTCATCTTAAATTTCTGCTTCAGTCAATTAAATGAACTAAAAACCAGTTAATCCATATCATGATATTTGTTAAAATTAATGTTTTTTCTTTAATCTGTGGTTATCAGATGTTTGCGAATAGCCCGCTTAGCAGGAAGTGAGTTCCAGCCTTTGCACGAGCCGCTGATGGAAAAGAGAACTACGAAAAATCAAGAAAAGTACACAAAAATCGCTATCACAGAGCCCCTTTACCGAGCGATATTTCCCAATTCAAGGAGGATCTGTTGGCCAAAGCCAAAAACATGCACAAAAAATTTGGTTCAATTGTATGCATAATTTTATACACTTTTCGATTGTACAATAAAGAAAATGGTACAGACATCGTAATTATAGCGCCCCCTTCCAGCGGAATTTTTCCTAATTCAGAGAGAACCTTGATGCCATGACCAAAAAGAAACACAAAACATTTGGCTCAATTCTATGCATAACTTCATACACTTTTCGATGGTACAATATTCAAAATGGCACAAAAATTGCTATTAAAGCGCCCCCTACCGGCGAACTTTTTCCAAATTAAGGAAGGACCCTCTTGACTTAAGATACTTAAAATAAAAATTTAGTTCAATTCTATGCATAACTTCATACACTTTTCGATGGTACAATATTCAAAATCGCTGTTACAGCGCCCCCTAGAGGCGAATTTTTTCCAAATTCAGGGAAGACCTGCTTGTCATAGCCATAAACTTAAAATAAAAATTTGGTTCAATTCTATGCATAACTTCATACACTTTTGGATGGTACAATATTCAAAATCGCACAAAAAAGCTGTTACAGCGCCCCCTACCGGCGAATGTTTTCCAAATTGAGGGAGGATCGGCTTGCCAAAGCCAAAAACTTAAAATAAAAATTTTGTTCAATTCTATACATAACTTCATATACTTTTGGATGGTACAATGGCGACAGACAGACGGACACACGGACAGACAGACATTTTCTATAAACATGTTTTTTGGGATCTCTGACCCCTAAAACATGTAAATCCGTCGAAAACAGAAAGTCGAAAAAAATTTCGATTACAATACTTTCTTCTATTGAAGATAGAAGAAAGTAATAATTAAACAAGCATTTCAGTGATTTTAGAAATTCCCTCTAAGGGACAAAAGGGGTGTACGAAAGTTTTAGGTCATTTTGCCATATCTCAACAACAGTTTTTGGTAGGAGCGAGAAATTCAGGATAACATATCTACTAAAAAATAATTAAACACGTAATTTCGGCTATTTTAGAAATCCCTTCCCCATCCCCGAGTGGTTAAAATGGTCGAAAATTTTAGGACATTTCACCCTATCTCAGCAGTAGTTTTAAGTAGGAGGGAGAAATTCAGGATAACAAATCTATGAAAAAAGTAATAAGATACGTATTTCAGCGATTTTATAAATTCCCCTCCCTTAAAGGAGTGGTCAAACGTTTTAGGTCATTTCGCATATCTTAGCAGAAGTTTTATGTATTCGTGAAATTCAAGTTAACAAACATACTAAAAATTAGTTAAATACAGCTACTTTAGCTATTTTAGAGCTATTTTAGCTATTTTGTCGACAACCTCGGCATTGAACTGGATAATATAAGATTGCGCGAATAAGAAAGCCATTACCGATTTTTGATTAGATATTTTGATAATAGACAGGGGAGAAGGGGCACTATACTATATTAGGTAGTTTTTGTTTCTAGAAATCAACCCATTTATGAAAAAAAGCTATATTTATGTGAACTGTTCACATGCACCACCATCTCCCCTATTTAGAAAAGTTTTTTTTTATTTTTATCTTTGCTAGATATATCTAGATATATTTCGCTTGATTCAAGATTCCTTTGGAGAAACCGACCAGCGTAGCGGGCGAAGGCTGCTAGTTACTTATAAATGACAAGAGAGATTTTGTCTTTCCGTGAAAATATGTAAAAAAGTCCTTCCGGCCAGTGCCGGGAGGAAGAGGTAGCTTTCATAACCCTTATTTAAAAAAAGCCAACTTATATCATGCAAACAATCAGATTTTTCAAAATGTCACCCACAATAGAAATTGAAACTGCTATATCTGAGTCATTTTTTAAGGTAAAGACAAACAAAAAATGCTCCTGAATCCTTATATCAAGATCAAATACTTAAGAAAGAAACCTTTTTCAATTTCTAATTTTTTTGCGCCTCACTTTAAATATATATATATTTTTTAATTTAATGGCCACCATTTTGAAACAAGATGGCTGATGAATCTGGCCAGCGAACTTGGTCGAGGTGTTGATGTATACTATCCACATGTCTTCTTGCATCGAAATAGGCGAATACGTGTGTTATCGCGTGACAAATACAAGATCGTTTCAAAATGTTAGCCATGCTAGAAATTCAAAGTGCTATAAATCAACCATTTTTTAAGATATCAACAAAAGAACAAATTTTCAGAAACAAAAACTGCTCCGGAATCTTTCTATCAAGGCCAAACACATAAAAAAAAATATTTTTCATTTTCCAATTTTTTAATACCTCATTTTGAATTTTAAATTTAATTTTTTTTTTAAATGGCAACCCTTTTGAAACAAGATGGCGAATGAAGCTGGCCAACGAACTCGGTCGAGACATTGGTATGTACTATGTACAGACCAAGTTACATCCAAATAGGTTCATAAATACGCATGTTATCGCGTGACAAAAATCAGGTCGTTTTAAAATGTCAGCCACAACAGAAATTCAAAATGCTATAACTCAGTCATTTGTTTAGATATAGACGAAACAAAAACTGTTCCGGAATCTTTGTATTAAGGTCAAACACATAAGAAGAAAATATTTTTTCAATTTTCAATTTTTGGTACCACATTTCAAATTTAAATTTTTCTTAAAAATTTAAATAGCCGCCATTTTAAAACAAGATGGCGGGTGAAGCTGGCCAACGAACCCGGTCGAGATATTGGTATGTACTATGTATAAACGAAGTTACATCCAAATCGGTTCATAAATACGCCTTTTATCGCGTGACAAAATTCAGGACGTTTCAAAATGTCAGCCACGCTAGAAATTCAAAATGCTATAACTCAGCCATTTTTTAAGATATAGACGAAACAAAAACTGCTCCGAAATCTTTGTATAAAGGTCAAATACATAAGAAAAAAATATGTTTCCATTTTCAATTTTTTGGTACCACATTTCAAATTTTAAATTAAAAAAAAAATTTTTAATGGCCGCCATTTTGAAACAAAATGGCGGATGAAGCTGGCCAACGAACTCGGTCGAGAGATTGGTATGTACTATGTACACACCGAATTATATCCAAATCGGTTCATAAATACGCCTTTTATCGTGTGACAAAATTCAGGACGTTTCAAAATGTCAGCCACGCTAGAAATTCAAAATACTATAACTCAGCCATTTTTTAAGATATAGACGAAACAAAAACTGCTCCGGAATCTTTGTATAAAGGTCAAATACATAAGAAAAAAATATTTTTCCATTTTTAATTTTTTGGTACCACATTTTAAGTTTAAAATTTTTTTAAAAATTTTAAATGGCCGCCATTTTGAAACAAAATGGCGGATGAAGCTGGCCAACGAACTCGGTCGAGACATTGGTATGTACTATGTACACACCGAATTACATCGAAATCGATTCATAATTACGGGAGTTACAGTGTGACATAGGTCAGATATATATATATATATATATATATATATATATATCAATTTTGAACGGAGGGTGGTTTCGGGGTCTGGGGGTCATGATCGATGAAAATATACCAAAATTTTTTGAAATCGCTTTCCTCCGAACGGCTGCAATAGGTAGCTTTTTTGTAAAGAAAGCTACCTAATAACAATGGAGCTCTTAAATATTTTTTAATGTACATCTCAAGTGTCTCGGGCCGCAGGTTGACTATGGCTGCTCCAAACTGCCAAACGTTTGACGAGCAGAAAATTCGTATAACAGCTTACGTGCAGGATAAAAAAATTAATTTTGCAACTAGAATGAAGTTTTTTGTGCCTACTTATACTTTAGATTGTAAAAATCACCCTGAAACTAAATAAATTTGTATTTCAAGAATTTTTATATAAGTTCTATTTACCTAATGAAAATATTTGAAAATTTCAACAGTATAATCACATAAAAAAATATTTTTTTGAACAATAAAAAGGAAATTTAAGGTTCAGTTTATACAGACTAACATAAAACATAGGTTTTGAAAATTTCATGAGAAAATATTTAGAAGTTTTTGAGATATCGTGCGTATTACGCCCAAAACCGCCCAATCTCCAAAAACGTCATTTGGAGAAAAATGACTTCAAACTTTCGAAATCCCCGCTTCAGCTATTGAGCGAGTATAGTTCTAAAATCCAAAACTTCTGTTCTAATGGGAATTTTAAGGAAACATTTATATCAAAATGTTCCAAAAGTATAGGAGTTTAAGATCTAAAAAAATTAAAATTTCGACAGTTTTGAAGCTTTAAGAGTCCTGAGACCCCTTAAGCTTACATTTTTATTTTTATAATTTATGCCCGGTAGCTCAGTGAGTAGCTCTTCTGCACTACAAGTCCGAGTTTTGCATCCGCATTCGGAGAAGGTTCACTCAAACTTTCATTCTTTCAGGGTGGATAGAATAAGTACCAATCATATTGAGGAACTAATCCCCGGGGGTTCCCTTTCAGGCTGACCATTGGACAAGGTTATATTCTACAGTTATATAACGCCTCAGAGCCCTTAGTGAAGCTAAAGTTCCCCGAACCAGAGCCGAGCGGCTCCATGCTGTCCTTCCAAGGATATTGCGAAGCAATCCCCAGTCCCAAAAGGTACCAAGTGGCGCCCAGCTGCTACAAAAGTAACCCGCCAATCGAAACCGCTGAACAAGGGAGACACACAGCCAAACTCCAACAAAGAACTTCGTAAAGTCTCTGCTGAGGCCAGGTAATCTATACCCCAAGGAATGTTTTGGTGAATCAGAAATTCAAGGAGACGTCCGCAACAGGGGCTATGCCAGAACAAGTTGTGGCGCCGCCAGCGAGATGAAGTCACCAGCAAACCTCCGGCCGAGCAACGGAAACCGTCCGCGTGCAGGGTCAAAGTCAGCCGACGCAGCCTGAGTCACACCTTCAAAATTTAAAAGTCAGCTTTCAGGGAGGACTTCATAGGAAAAGTGACGGGAATTATCGTTACACTAGTTCCACACACATCGTTACACAATCGTTACACGTTACATAAGGAAAAACCCTAAAAAAACCTTGTGTGGTCACTCGTCCGAAACACACCGACACTACGGCCTCGGACACCTCTAATAGAGTTTTGCGTTCCACAAATTTCATCAGCCTTCAAATCAGCCTTCGCTGACGATAGTCCTGACTCCCTTCCCGCTGTAATGATCAAGGCAAAGATGGGTAAGCGTTCGAGTGTGTAAACCGCGAGGAAAGGTGATTTTCTCTGAAAGATCTCCACAAGGGGTGCTCATAGATACAGTGTCTAATCTTTCTATTCCCTGTCCCGCAGAAGCACGTAGGATTGCCTCTGCAAAAGCAGGCTTGGTGGTCACCAAAAGCAGCGTGTCCCATTAGGACTTGGTTTACGAAGAAATCTCCCTGAAGTCGCCGAGTGGAGACCCTGTGAAAGATCACATATGTGGCCAGATCGTCTCCAGACTGATTCGACCTATCTTGCTATTCAATTAGTGCCTGACCAAGTAGCCTCCTCTTTGCCTGATGATAGGAGAAAAGAATCTCTACATCAACCGTGTGGCGACTTGCAGCCCGCTTGGCCAGCGCATCGTCATGTTCATTGTAGGCGTTCTAAGGGAACCTAACCCGTATTAACGCTTGGAAATCCAAGGTTCGAAGAAAACCATGAAAACTCCGAACGATTAGGCCGACGGGCGCGATTGGGATCGAACCCAGCACCTCCGTCTACCAGCTTCGAGAGCAGAACCTCTCAGCCACTGGTGGGGCCTCGTCCTTTAGGATTTCAGTTTTATGAAAGAAAATGATAAAGTTTTTTTTTTTTTTTAAATATCACTTAATGTGCTCGAAAGGCTGTATTATGTCAACAAAATTAATCTCCTTATTAATACTCACAAGACAATTCAATTTTGAATAAAGTTATAGAGAGATAAATAAAAATAGAAGCTTATATTACAGATAATTGCATCCAATGTTCATTGTGTATATAAACAAAACAAGAAAAGCAATTTTTATTATGAATACACGTAATATTATCTATAGTGAGAAAATTATAATCTGGCAATGTAGAGTGTAGAATTTTTCTAATCGGTCAATCTAACTGACTGAATTATAAAATACGCTGACGGAAAAAAAAAATCCCAACACCAAGAAAGACTTGTGTTAGATAAACGAAATTTGGTAGGCGTGTTTATACATCTGAAAGATGACATCGATTGAAATTTCGGGCTTCGCGCATAAGTGTGGCGCTAGTAGTGCCACTCAGAATTTGCAGATCACGTTTAATTTAAATGCGTGCTGTAAAGTTCGTGGGAGTTATTTAGCTTCGAAATGTGGCGTATTGAGTTGATGTTAGCCAAGAATGCCTTTAACAAGACGAAGAAGCCACGGTCAACAGCTCACCGAGTTGGAACGAGGTCGCATATACGACTACGAGAAGGTGGATTTTCTTTCCGCGATATTGCAGAAAGACTTGGCTGGAATGTATCCACTGTGCATGTTTGTTGGAAGCAGTAGTCAAGGGATGGTACTGCCTCAAGAAGACCGGGTTCCAGGTGACCACGTGGCACTCCTAAGAGGGAAGATCGCCGTATTCGGCGTACGACTGTGGCGCACCGTACTGCGTCTGCGGCAGAAATTCGAACTGCAGTTGGTACCACATGTGTGTCACTGCAGTGACACAACGAACTATTAGAAATCGGTTACTTCATGGACAGCTCCGAGCTAGGCGCCCTGTAGCGTGCATTCCACTGACTCCAAGCCATTGCCGTTTGTGAAGCCATTCGTTTCAAGCCAGAGCTCATTGGTAAGCAGAGTGGAGATCTGTTGTGTCTCTATTTTATTAAAAGCATCTAGAAATTCAGAAAGTAGACAAAATTTGGCTTAATTTAGATATATGACATTATGACTTAGGATGAAGGGGAAGGGGGAATCTGCCTCAGAACATGCGCGCGGTGCTGCGTAAACTAAGTTGCGCAATTCCACTTAACCACTCACACCTTTGCATTCGCCCTCCCATCTCCCCTCCGAACTTTCTCTATAACGTTTACTTTAAGATTTTTGGGTCGCTGAATCCGAATTTTTAACTTTCCCCCCAAAATTCCCACCGAACCCCCACTCCAAATAGTTGTTTTTAACCTAAATTTTTTATTGTTTTATTGGAAAAGCATTACGAAATTCAGAAACTAGACAAAATTTGCAACAAATAGGATATATGACATTATGAATTCGGATGAACGTGGAGGCTGAGGGATGCCTCTGAACATGCACTGCGGCGCTACGTGCACTAACAAGGGAACCACTTTTGGTGTTGCTCGCACCTAGCATCGAGACCTAGTGCATTTTGTAACCTTATACATAAAAGTTAGAGAACCGATAAAATTTCTCTGTTAAAATCATATTTTATATACTTTTTTATACTTTTAATTTTTTATTATTACATTTTTATTTATTTATTTCACGCCAAAAGTGAGTTACGTCGCCAAATATGGCGCTACAATTTTTCCGACCGCTTTATCCAAAGAGTAAATATACAGTACATATTACTAGTATACAGATTGCGATTTTTTTTAAAATAATTGATAGCATAAGAAACAAATATTAGGTTTTTATTTCTTTTTCTATGCAGACGATAAATATATAAGTAATAAATATAATTCTATAAAAGTTTCGAAGATCATTGAAAACTGTTTTTTAGTGAATTAGAAAATAAGCAAGTCTATTTTCTTTTGAAATCGAATGGAATAAAGTTTCGAATTTTTAAAATGAAATGTTGCTGTATTAAATGGTCCTTTGGTAAAAGTAATCATAAAGTAAATTAATATTTTTACACAATTTGGAAAAATTACTGTTGCTAAATATATCGGACATTGCAATTTCTAGCCATTACAAATTCAGCTATGACATTTGGCTAGGGTTGCCGTAAAGCTCTACTTTTGAAAATAAACGCCAACTGTTTCCCCGCCAAAAATATGAATATAATGTTGCAATTTTTCAAAATCAAATTCTTGAGTTTTTGAAGGAGTTTTCAAACTTTTTTAAATATTTTATACTCATTATTAACTAATTTTTATTTTTAAATGCTTTTTTTTTTTAAAAAAATCAATGTTAATAGTCTGATAAGTGGTCTCGAAAATTGCATTTTCCGAAAGTTATGCTGCTGCAAAATCAAGAAATATTATTTTAACAGAAAAATTTTATCGATTCTCAAACTTCATAATATAGGGCTTTAAAATGCACCAGGTCTCAATGCTAGGTGCGAGCAACACCAAAAGTGGTTCCCTTGTAAATTATGAAGTCCAGGCAATAGGGGATTTTATCTGGCAAAATTAATACTAGTTCTGGATTTCGACTCACTTTAGGTTTTTTTTTGGTCGCTGAATCTGAATTTGTAACTTCCCACCAAAATTTCACCCGGCAACCCCCCAGAAAATTGATTTTTTGAAAAAATTTGGTTTTTGAGAAAAGCGCGCGGGGAATGTTCCGAGGCAGCCCCCTCTCTCCCCATTTATCCTACGTCATAATGTCATATATCCTATTTGTTGCAAATTTTGTCTAGTTTCTGAATTTCGTAATTCTTTTCCCCTAAAACAATAAGAAATTTAAGTTAAAAACAACTATTTGGGAAGGGGGGTTCGGGGGGGAAATTTTGGGGGTAGGTTAAAAATTCGGATTCAGCGACCCAAAAAACTTAAAGTAAACGTTATAGAGGAAGTTCGGAGGGAAGATGGGAGGGCTAATGTAAACGTGTGAGTGGTTAAGGGGTCTCAGGACTCTTAAAATTGGAAAAAATGAAAAAAAGAGACCATTTTCAACATTTAATAACTTAAAATGTATTTGATTTTAAGACACAATTTTTATTGGGAATGAAAGATATAAGTATGTTTTTTTCACTTCAAATATTTAAAAAATTGCAAGACGAAGAATTAGCATTTACAGGGTGCTCTAAACTGTCAGACATTTGACGAGAAGAAAATCAGCATAACAGCTTACGCGCATGATTACAAAATAAATTTTACAACTAGAATGAAAAGTTTTGTGCCTACTTTTACTTCAGATTGTAATAATTACACTGAACCTAAATAAATTTGTATTTAAAGCATTTTTATATTTTTAATACAAAGTTGCATTCAGCTAATGCAAAATTTAGAAAATTTCATCAATATAATCACCTAAAAAAGTATTTTATTTTTACAATAAAAAGGAAATTTTAAGTTCAGTTTATACAAACTAATATGAAACATCTATTTTGAAAATTTCAAGAAAAAATATTCAGAAGGTTTTGAGATATCGTGCGCGTTATGACCAAAACCATCATTTGGAGAAAAATAACTTCAAAGATTCGGAAACACCGCTTCAGCGATTGAGCGGGTATAATTCTAAAATCCATAACTTCTGATCTAATTGGAATTTGACGATAACAATTAGAGGAGAAGGTCCAAATACCGGCTAGGGTCCAAATACCGGCTACTAGGTGTTCTGAGAACTGAGCGCAACGTAGCCTAGCGGTGATAGGCAGAGTTTGTAACTTTAATTGAGAGAAGAAAGTTACGAAAAGTACGTCGCTGAAGTCTGTGTCATTTAGAAATAGTAAATGCAAAAATGTCGAATCTACGTAATCTGGTACATCAAAAGTTTTGCAGATATGTGTTTCTCATTTTTTAAAAATATACTGATCGTATATTGGCTTGAATTGTTGATTAAGTTATTTTCTAGACATATTTAGCTCTCAATTGCCACGCGCACAGTATTGGTATTTTATTATATGAATGAGTAATACCGGTTTTAACTTAAACATAGCAGTGGTCCGAATACCGGCTACCTAGAGTGGTCTAAATACCGGCTAGCCGGTATTTGGACCTCTCTCGGTTGCTCTGCTTGAAGGGGAGGAAAATAAATTAAATTAAATAGTTCCATAATTAATAAATTAATTTAAATGATTCAGAAATAGTCCCCGTTCCATTTTGCAATATGAAAAAAGCAACCATGGCCGTAATTCTTCAGGACAGACACTGGTTACCGGATCACTTTCCAAAAAAAAGCTGTTGGACACTACAAAATTGCCTGTAATAAATGTGAAGAGAAAGAAAAAAATAACAGAGTAATCCAGGTGAAAGAGGCAGAAATTTGATTTTAACCCTCTCTCTGCTCAACCGGAGATTTCCTTGGGCATCGTAAAAGAAGCAAAATTTGCGCAACCCGAGATTTCCTCGGGGATGCATTTTTTCCGTCTAATTAACCCTCCTTGATTATTCCCACCAATTATATTTTTATTGTAAATTATGACTTATTTAATCGGAACATTTTCCCAGTTAAATTAGACAAAAACTTTTGTTTTGGGAAACCGGTGACAAAAGAATAAAAATTCTTAAAAGACGCTCGTCGCGAAGGGGTTAAATGTGAAAATTTTAAAGCTATTTTGATAAAACAATTACGCAGGGAGAGGGCTAAAGAAAGGGAAAAAGGAAAATATCCAACAGAGGAATATGATAAATTTGTGTCTTCTGCATTGTTGCTTTCTCTGTGGACAAGAATGGAAGCGGGGATTCTGGGTTCAATGTTAAGAATGCGATATGTGGGCTGATAGGGACTATACCGACGAAGAGAGTGATATTATGTTTTTGATTTTTTCAGATAAAATAATTCTCATTTCAATCAGGAAGATTTTTTTTTTGTTTTACACGTTAAAAACAAAATTAGAAACATAATGGGAAGAAGACTGTGAGAGATAGTTTTAAAGAATTTTAGAAATTGGACAAAAATACTTATTTATTAAAAATTGTGTATTTTTTCTGTGCATAAGAAATGTTATTAATCAATACAATTTATTAAAATAATATTCTTATTGCTTAATAATTGTCGTTAGCTCTATTTATGTGATCTTTTGGAAAAAAACTTAGGTAGCCGGTATTTAGACCCCATTTTAAAAACTCAAAATTTGAAGACTTTCGGAATTTTGCTTCTTATAAACAGAAAACGCTTTTTAAACTGATTTTTTTTCTCTAAACAGGTATAAGACGTGTCAAGGTACCCTCCTGTTACTTTTTATTTTATTAATTTTGAAAATTGTATGAGCTAGATTGAAAACAAAAGTAGTAGCCGGTATGGGGACCTTTTCCTCTTGGACCTTTTCCTCTATATCAAAATGTTCAGAAAAGATAGAAGTTTAACATCTAAAAAATTTAAAATTTCTAAAATTTTAAAGCTTTAAGTGTCCTGAGACTCCTTAAGTGGAATTGCGCAGCGCTGAACGCAGCACTGAAGTGCATTTTCCAAGGCAGATCCCTCCTTCCCCTTCATCCTAATTTATAATGTCATATATCTAATTTGTTGCAAATTTTGTCTACTTTCTGAATTTCTAGATACTTTTTCCCTAAAACAATAAAAAAAATTAATAAAAACCTTTTTTGGGGGCTTTTTACCAAAATTTGGGGGGCTTGCCGGGGGAAAATTTGGTGGGAAGTTACAAATTCGGATTCAGCGACCCAAAAAACATCTAGAAAGCCGATTTCCAGTACTACCATTAATTTTGCTAGGTAGAGTCCCTATACGGTCTCTATTGCCTGGACTATGAGCCTTAAATCGATTTAAAACTAACATCGGAGACCCGATTTAACCCTTGATCTTAAATCGATTTAAGCTAACATCAGAAATCACGATTAAGCCATTGTCTGACACCGAGATTTAAAGCTAACATCAGAAATCCGATTTAACCATTGCTCTTAAATCGATTTAAAGCTAAGAACAGAAAAAAATGATTTATCTATTGACTTTAAATATCGATTTAAAACAAAATACCGATTCAGAGCTAACATCGGAAAACTGATTTATCTACATTAATGTATCTACCGCATGCATGGCAAGCTGGTGTTATTATATACTATATAATATATTTAGCAGGATCCGATTTAAGCTAACACCACAAGCCTCGATGCTTTCCGATTTAAGTAAAACATGACAAGCTGGCGTTAAATCGATTTAGTAGGATCCGATTTAACTCTTTATGTCCCAAATTATGAATTTATGAAAATTTCATCTTCTAAAGCATTTTCGGTGAATTTTTTAAACTACTTTAGAAGACTTACACAATCATTTAATACATTTTAGAAGTATTTTGCCAATTAAAATTAATTAAATTTAAATTTATACGGATCTTGTTAGATATATATAATTCCGCTCTTATCTTTTATTTAAAATACTTTTTTAGTATTTTGTAGAATTAGGATATGTACAAATATAATGTTCTTACAATAGAAATATGGGAATATCTCCGAATTGAAACTCCCCCCCCCCCCCCCCACACACACACACAATCTTTCAACGTCAAAAAAGCTGAGAAGATGCAAATGCAAAAGAAAAATTATCCTTTTAAAAACATTTTTGTTTTGTGGAACCAATAATGCTTTTGGAACAAGATAAAGGAAACTATCTATAATTCATTATAAACTGTACTGCTACTAATCGAAGTATTAAATGAATGTTATAAGAAATTATTTAATGGTACTTTAAAGTGCCGTCGGGACATAAAGGGTTAAGCAAACATCGCAAGCCAGAGTTGGGTAAATTTGTAATATGAATTATCCGCAATGTAGTTATAAGTTAATTGCATATAATTGATTATAGTTACATACATTGAAATGCAGAAATTTCGTTAAATAATGGAATGGGGGCGGTTCCAGTTACAGTGCTGTAAGAATGTTTTACGGCATATAATTTTAACTATAATTAATTGCATACAATTAAACTGTAATTACATTGAAGATAATTGCAATTTCAAATTTGCCTAACTCTGTCGCAAGCCTCAATGCTCTAAGATTTAAGAAAAAGGCGATTTAAGAAAAAGATGATTTAAGGAAAAGATGATTTAAGAATAAAAAACGGTAAAAATTGATATTTAATTTATTTATTTTGTAAGCGAGATTCAGAGTTTATGAGATTGGAATGTGTATTTTTTAGAAATTAAGCACTTATATGGTTGAAAGTTGAAAAGAAAGAGCAAAGTCTAATTCTTAAAATCCAAATTCATCGATTTTCAGTTTATATGCTAATTGGGGATGAGAATTCTCCGACCCAAATTACCGATTGCTACCAATAAATTTTAATAATATTTCTCGTCGTATTTAATGTCAGAATTTCTGAGATTTAATAAAGCAAAGAATGTTATTAAAATTTACTGGTGAAAATCAACCATTTGGGTCTGAGAATTCTCATCCCTCATGCTAATGCAATCTTTTGATGGAAAATTGAATTCTTATATATTTGAGTAATATATTAATATGTATTTTTTATTTTCTAATATTCTGTTATTAATTAAAATAGTTTAAAGTAGAATTCTGCATTGTTTAAAGATTGATACCTGAAATTGATTCAGTATTTATATGATTAAAATAATAACAATGTTTTATATTTAATATCCAAATTCGTCGACTTTCATTTTATAATTTTATCCATTCTTATGATGAAAAGTTTACATTTTGACATGTTTTAGTAATATTTTAACCTATGTTTTTTATTCTCTATTATTTTGATGATTAAGGAAAATATTTTAAAGTATAGTCCTGCATTATTTCCTGAATCCAATTTGACCGAGATCTTCATGAAATATGTTTATATTTCAAATAAAATAAAATTATAAAATTGATTGAGTATTTATGGTTGAAAAAAAAAGAATAGAGTTTCATATTTAAAAACAAAATTCATGAAATTTCAATTTTTATTTGTATACATTTTTTTTTATTAAAAAATCATTTTTCACATGTTTGGGTAATATTTTAATATATATTCCTTATTTTCTATTATTATGTAATTAATTAAAATATTTTAAAATAAGCTATGTATTGGGTTTGACATCCGATTTCAACGCCAGCCATCTTGGTGAAATTGATTCACTATTTATGATGAAAAAAAAATCCTAAGGTTATAATTCAAATTCATCTATTTTTAGTTTATATTTTTAGGCATTATTTTGATGAAAAATTAATTTTCACATGTTTGTGCAATATTGGAATATCTTAGTTTAATTTATTATTGTTTTGTAATTAATTAAAAATCTAATAGAACTCTGCCATGAGGCGGGTAACTTCATTTTTACAACAGAATAGGGAAGGGGAACATTCATTAGATTTTTCTGCAGATCTGTGATTTTCTGCTTTTTTTTTCATTTTGTGATCTTTAAAAAAGAGATATATTTTATTACTAATCTTACAGTGTGCAAACGGTCGTGAATAAAACCGCAATTTCAGTAATGTGTTCAGAGGCTCACACTTTCAACCCTTCTCCATCCGCTAGATGAATGTCAGCATTCATGTCAAACAAATTTTATTATAATTTAAAAATTAAAAGGAAATAAAATTGCACCTTATTTTTGATATAATCTTCCTTTTTTTTTTGTTAGTCTCTCATCATGGTAAATGAGCAGTTAAATTCATCATTGAATCTGCCTCGGTTTTACCTCAATAATTTTTTAATTCTGTTTCAGTAAAGAAAAGTGTGAAAGTGTGTGTATGTAGTTAGCAATGTGGTACTATTTTGGTGGGCTAGGGGGAAGTCTTCCCTCTTCCTTAAGGAATTTAGATTATAGCTGCCGTAACAAGTCAGACAAAACAAAAACCTTTTCTTTTATATTATTTCTTAAAGAATGAGTTTTCAAAATGTATTAAAATAGTTTACTAATTTTTTAAATGGCATTCAAACCTTTTTTATGTGTAAAATATACCTCTTTTCACGGGTATTCGAAAATTTAAAAGCTAAGTATACTGTACAATACAGTAGGGGGGGCGATGTGGGGGAGGATGCATAAATACTGTATTTTACTACTAAAAATTAAAAAGTAGACTTCCATATTCTAAAGGTAATATCCGTGTTAAATCGGGATTTAGCACTAAATTGCGATGTTAGATGGATGATCAATCGATTTAAGAAATTTCTACATAGTCCAGCTCTATTTCCAAGTTCAGAAATAATCATAAAATTAACTAGCTAAAGCCTTTTTAGCAAGTAAAACAGCCACTTTATTTACAAAATTAAGACTGTTAAGAGGTTAAAGCATTCTATTTAATAGTTACTGTAATATTATATTTGAAATGTGTTATACTTCATTGATTTCTAAAAGGTGATAAATAAAAATCATAATAATAATAATAAATATATATGTTTACACGTGTCTTCTTCGCCGAAAACTTTTTTCAAGACAAATGAAAATTGTCTATATTTGCATGATGTATAATGCAATGATTTGAAACGTAATCGTTCACATATTTTTTCACGTTCTCTCTCAGATTAATCACGTTATTTTAATTTTCCCTTTAATGTTCATTTCTACACTAGAAGCCGTAGGGTAACTCTACCAATAATTTTGAAGGTTTAATGATAATGTATCGATACATATTAAATTTTTATGGTTTCAGTTACTCCAAGTTTATAAGTAAGGAAATAGGTATAAAAGTAAAAATAAAATAAAATACTAATGTGAGTAATCGCAGTCGAATTAGAGAAATGCAAAAAAGCGTGAATAATGGCGGTTCAAATTACTGCGTTATGGATCGTAAACTGTAGAAAATTTTCATTCCTCTTGAAAAAGACTTTGGTGAGGCCGAGACATGTAGACAGTTTATATATAGAAAGATTTTTACTGTTTTTATGCTTTTTATTTAACATATTTTGGCAATTAATGAAGTGTATTATCTCTGGGGTTTGGGTTTTGTATATATTTGAAATACGTTAGCTATATTGATGCTGACCAAATAAAATTACATATGAAAATCACTTAAAATCATCGAACTAAATTAATACTTGTGCCCTTAATTTCATTATGCATGGGATCGCGTGATTTTTGTTTACCAGTTTTCAATTTTTAAATTTTTTTACTAAAATATTTGTTCATTATAGATCTTGACAATGTCGCCGTCTGAGTGATGAAACATGTCGATCTGACTAAATAAATGTATTTATTTACCTTATAAGTGTATTTTTATCACTTTTAGCAAGTATTTAACTTAGTATACTGATCAAATAAATTTTTAAAAATCTTTACTGTTAAGAAACAGTATATGCTTTAATCTATATACAAAAAATAAAGGAATGATAATTTTTTTATAAATCTTTTTTTATTATTATTATTATTATAGACCCATGTTAGATTAATTCATTTAAATATAATCTTAGCTAATATAACTTTTAAATTCTATGTTTAAAATCCATTTGTTCAGATTTATTAAAACAACATATAGATATATGACATTGTGTTTGAAAAATTATTTTCATAAAATTCATATTCCTATGTATGTATGCATATTTTTCATTTACGCAAAGGAATCTAAAAATTAAAAAAATGATTTGAAGTAGAATTAATAAACTTTAAATTTCATAAATAATATAAATACGTAGAAATATTACTTAATATGCTACCAAAAATACAAATAACGAGCAGATTGTTATTACAAATTGAACTAGGAAGAATAATTCTAAATATTAAATCTAGAATGGAAAACCCTTCATTATCTTCAAGAGAAGTTCCTTTATATTTCATCATGAAATGCACATGTATCATGAAATATCATGCATCACGAAATGCTCTCTAATTCGGCATTATGTCAACAGAATTAATATCTTTATGCACACTCATAGAAGAACTCCGTATTCAAATTAAGTTAGCGAGAAACAAAGCGAACTAGAAACTTGTGTTACGGGTGATTACATATGAAGTGCTTGATGAATGTAAACAATCCAAAGGAATGTAAATTACGGAGATTTATTATACTTAGTTGTATTAGTTTATTTAGAACACTGTCTGTTCTGATTATTTAAATCGAAATTTTCTAAAATTACGTAATGGACGTAATTGAGGTAAGAAAGCCTCGCACGGGTCTATTTTTTTTTAAATTGATACCTCTAATAGATTTTTTACATTTAATGTATTTTTTAGAATGCCCATCAACAATACTAAAAATCACATTTGTATGAAAAATAGCAATAACGCGTTCAAATAACATTTTGAAACTTTTTAAAAGTGATATTTACATATTGGCCTAACTTCAGGAATTAACATCCGAAGAAATCTCCAAAGATCGCTATTAGCAATCAGCCTTTTTAATTCTGTTCATTTCAGCGGATTAAGCGCGAAATTCGATTATATGTCTTAAATTTGTGTTTTATTTATATTTTATTGCTTTATTTATTGATTGATGAATATTTTAATTACGTTATCGAATATAAGCTAATAAAAAAATAAGCTATTTATATTAATTTAAGTGCAAACGGATTTATCTTTCGTAATCGTCCGCACTAGATAGAGACAGATTTGAAAAACAAATTCAAGCTTGAAGATTAATTTAAAAACAATAAATATTTAGTAAATTTCGATAGAGATTTCATACGAGGGTGTGTCAATAAGTTTTTGCCCTCACATAGAAATAATTGAGTAAAATTTATGAAATTGCTACATTTTATGAGTCCTTTTCAATATAGTCAGTGTGCAAAGCAACACATTTGTGCAATCGGTATTTCAAATAGAAGGGGAGTACGTATTCCAGGTGACACGATAGCGATAGTAGTCCCAAAAAGGGGCATTTTTCTAACTGTTACCAACCCTCACATGCGACATATTGTTGGAAAGGCCTGTGACCACTTATTCATGCTATGCACCTCTCGAGCCCCTCCTCCAAAATGTTTCCCCCGGGGGGCAAGAATGATGTCTGCAAAATTTAGAAAAGTGACCCCCAACCCCCACGGATGACAAATTTGGGGGAAGGGGCTCGGGAGTTGCATAGCATGAATAAATGGTCACAGGCCTTTCCAACGATACGTCACACGTGGGAGTGGGCAAAAGTTGGAAAAAGGACTCTCTTTGGGCCTACTATCGCGTTTCCTGGAATACATCCTCCCCCCTTTCTTTGAAATACGGTTTGCAGAAATGTGCTACAGAGCACGGTGACTACATAGAAAATGGCTAATACAATGTAGCAATTTCATAAATTTCGCTCAATTATTTCCATGTGATGGCAAAAACTTATTGAAACACCCTCGTATAAATTGCGATATAGTATTCAAACAAACTGACTTAGAAAGTACATTTTTTTTTCTATTCGAAGATGTAAAAATTGAAACTGTGTGGTATTTAGAAGTTAAAAAAATTGCAGTAAAAGTTAATCAAAGTTAAATTTCATCGTCTGCTGTACCACCTTCATTTTTATTCACCGTAATTTTAATTCATACCATTGTCAAAATGAAGTCAGCGTTACGCACGGACACATTTGTTCTTTATAATATGGATATGTAAGCCTCCCAGAGGATCGCGAATTAATGACAATCAGACCAAACTATTTTAAAATTTCTAAGACTAATTTACAAATAAATATTTTTAAATAGGTCAAATAAATGATGATTCCAATAATGTATATGAATTTATCCTATGCAAATATAGACTTAAATTGGTTCGTTTAGATGTAATTATTGCTAAAAATTTTATAATTTGCTGTTTCAAGTCTTTTTGTTTCGATTTGTTTTATGCACCTCTAAACACTCATTTATATATATTATAAATCAATTCTACTTATATACAATATCGAAGTATTTAAAACGTTTTTCCCTTTAGTTATTTAGTACTACAAAATTTTAATATGATAAACGCAACACTAATTTTACTTTAATTTCCGTTTACGCGACAGCATTACACAGAAATTGTGTATATATATTTGTAAAAAAATTGTGAATAAAATTTGTAATTCTTGTGAAGTAAAACCCTTTTTATGTTTGAAATGTTTTAATAAAATACATTAAAAAAGTGAAAAATGTTTTTAATATTATATAATATATTATTTTTATAATTTTATACATGACTCCGGTCCCTAAGTACCGGTGTCGCCTAAAAGGAAAGATCAATGCCGGTCCCCAGGGACTGGCAAACTCTCGGTTTGCCGGTCGTATGCATGTCGTCTTCGCGTTTAACATGTTAAACGAAATTTATTTTAGAAAAAAGTATATATTTTGTAATGCATAAGTTTAGAAACAATAAAATTTTGACTTCTTAAATACTCAAAATACCTTTAAAAAGTAAAATTTACTACATATTATAGAAAGACATTTCAAGTAAATTTTTACAACTTGAGCTAGAGAATTTTACGGTTGAGATCCAGAGTGAGATTATTTCATTATCTTCCAGAGATATTGCATCACATTTCGTTCAATTATGATAAATACATACATACATCATGAAATGTACCACAAATGCAGGTCCGTGTAGTCTTTCTTATTTGTATAAAGTTAAACATCATTTAAAATTCCAAGTAAAAAATAAAATCTTTATTTGCGATCACACTGTCAAATAATATGCTCGAAATGATTCTGTAGCTGTAGACGATGACTATGTGGATCTTGTACAACATTTGTATTCGTTTGTGTTTATTCAGCCGAGTATATATACATTTATGAAGATATAAATGTTTCTGTAAACATATTCAAGAAATTTCCTCGTGTTTTTTTTTTTTTTTTTTTTTTTTTTTTTTTTTTTTTTTTTTTTTTTTTTTGAAGTGAAAACGTCTTTAGGCGCGTTGAGCTTTTTTTGAGATGGGGAAAAACCACTGATTTCGAGACACTGTAACGTAACCGACATGCTAGCATTTTGACACATAGACACTAGCGCGCCAAGCGGTGAATGACAGGAACTTTTCCCTCTTCAGCTCAATCCGCAAAAGAAGAAGGAAGCTAAAACTCACTTTTTCTCCTGGCGTATTGCTAAAACAAATTATTATTTTGCTTTTCGTCAGTTAAAATGAATTATACCGTATTCGTGACCTACCTATTTCGTGTAACTAAAAACCGATAACGCTGTATTTTATCGTGTTGATGGTCTGGTCAATAACCAACAGTATTGGCGGGAATTTCGATTACGGAAGATAAAATACGGGGCACAGATGTCAGATACGCACTTGGGTACCTAATTGACAGCAAAATGGCGTTACTTTATTTTACAAGGTAACCTGGCTACTGTTGCTTATTTATTAATAAATTGTTCATTTACTTTTATTTTATTTTTTTAAATTGTACAATTGTTTTGTTCTATAGTTATTAATGAAATTACCGTTTATTTATTGTTGTTTACTTTTTAAAACAATAGAAAATGATTTAAAAATATATATTGTAACTGGTATTGGAAAACGGGCTTTCGCCAAATTGACGTTAAAAAATCGCGCCAAACCTGGTTCGTATATCACATCTCTGCCAAATTCTCGGTTTTTTGATTTTTCGACTTTTTATCCAAATTTTCCGGATTTTTTAAATTTTCCCTTTCATTGTATCCCAAATACTACCTTCATACCAAATTTCAAGATTCTAGGGATACAGGACGTACCTCTGAGTTTTGATGATCGGTGAATCAGTGTCGAAAAGGCGAAAGTTTAAGTTCATATATCTTCTGAAATAAAAAAGATAGAAACTTGAAATTTCAGCATTTAGTTCCATTTCCACATTACTTTAGATTTACGAAGTTTCAAGTTTCTGGGAATCACCAACACAAAGATATTTGGGGGGGGGGGGCGGTCAAAAGTACCCTGAGTTGCTTCCAGAAAAAGATGCTTACGGCTGTGCTTTCAAGACTTGGCAGGGGCACTGCCGTGTCCCCAGATGCTTTCATTAGTGCTGCTACACAATTCAACGCATAAAACATTTCCTGACGATTAAAAAAACACACACGTAATTTTTGAAGTTTTCACTTCTATTGGCACTCCCGGAGTGCCACTGTTTTTTTTTTTTTAATTACTAGGGGGCTCTGCCCCCTACGAGCTACGCTCGACAATATCCGTTCAGATACCGCAAACTTTAAAAGCAGGTAATTTTTTTCGGCTTTAAAAATTTTTCGGAAGAATGAATTATAATTTAAAAAAAACAGTGTCTACTTACCTGTTAACAGGTTGTTTTCGTCTTTGAATAAATCGGATCAGTGAAACATGTGAAAATAAGCTAATATAAAATGATTTAAGTAAACAGAGCCTTTGTCTCCCTGTATTTTTTAACAACGCGATAAGAATTTTTTTTTCTTTTTTTTTTTTTTTTAATAGCACATTTTAAGTGTATCAATTTAAATCTGATGTACTTTTCGCCATACTTTTCTTCTACTTTTTAATATTCACGTGAAAATACTTTTGTTATTAGAAAGGAAATATTATTTGCGATGTCTTAAAATTCTCAACACAAGAGCAATGCGACTCTTCTTGGCACTTCAATAACATCAGCATTGGTTCATTGGTTCAAAATATCTCAATATGTTGATTTTCTGTAAGCAAGTAATCCCTATTGTTTTACAATAGAAGTCTATTAGAATTTGGCGAAATATTAGAGATATCGCCAAGATGGCGTCAGTTCAACAGTTAAAGGTATATATAAATATTTTACAGACATACGTACAATAAACCCAATTGGAGTGAAAAATTAGCCAGAGTCAGGAATCGAACCCGGGACCACAGTATACAAGACTGCTGCTCTAACCACTGAGCTACTCCGGCCGATACCTGAGTCTGCAATTTCTGTAAATTTTTAAACTGTTTGGCAATATTATGGTTTGGCAATTTTAAATATGACGTAATTTCCTCCATTTAAGTCTTTTAACGCATATTAATGAATTTATTATTTTACAATTTTATTTCTCTTTTAAAATTCAGGTGTAAATATAGTTTTTATGACGTAATTAACATGTAAATATAGTTTTTATGACGTAACTATTTTTCTGATTTTAATACGTAATCATTTAATTCACATTTGAATTTTTTTTTATGTTTATAATAGTCACGAGTAAATAAATTTTTTATTTGAAGGAAATAGTCACACATAAATAACGCCTGCATTCAACAGTTAAAGGCATATATAAATATTTTACAGACATACATACAATAAACCCAATTGGAGTGAAAAATATCTCTTTGCGTTTTTAAATTTGGCAAAAATTTAAAATAATACTCTTTTCTAAAAGTTGTAAAAAATATCTCTCAAAATACTGAAAATTTGAATTTAAAATAGAAATAAAACCTCAAAAAATGAGTCAAATAAAAAAAATAAATAAATACTGTCTGCACAACGAGAACTTCTGATGTATAAAATGATCTAAAAATGATTACATTCATATACATAGTTTTTGCTCCCATAAAACTTTTTTAATGGAACGATTTTGACCAACTTTAACATTAAATATCTCTTAAAATTATTCTTCGATTTGAAAACTGTCTGCATTAGCGTATTTATCAAACATTTCTCTATATTACCACCGATTTTCATTTTGGTATGTAATATTTTTTTTTTTAATATTAACGAAGAAAAACCTCCGGTCACAAAAAATTCAAAACCGGCGGCGGCGGTGACAGCGTTAGTTACTTTTTTTTAGAATAGCGAGATTATTCCATGTAGGGTTTTTAACCAAATTTAAGGCCATTTTGAGGGAAAATTAAAACCTACAATAGGAACAATATACTACAATCAGATTATAAATATATTAAAATTTAATGCTATCGGGCCATTTCTATAAATAACTATTTAATTGTGCATGCGGAAATTACAAATTATTATATATACAGTAAAACCTCCCTAAAGATACCACGTTCCGTTCCAATAAAAATGAGTCGC
This sequence comes from Maratus speciosus, assembly GCA_963932465.1. Classification (NCBI taxonomy): domain Eukaryota; kingdom Metazoa; phylum Arthropoda; class Arachnida; order Araneae; family Salticidae; genus Maratus; species Maratus speciosus. Next base: position 403,760,763 of record OZ010789.1, read on the forward strand.
TCGGAGAGGTGGTCTTTTAATGGAGGTTATGTTTAAATCTATATTTAAATTGTTGGAAAAAGGTAACAATTAATGTTACTAAAATTTATTTTTCATATTAGGAAAAAATATGAAAATTAAAGTAACAAAACAAAAGTTAATTACATAAGTTAATTACTGCAGACTTTGAAAAATTAATATATTGACGTTTGCTTTGATTTTACGGTTTTATCTTTTATAACTTTTATTTCAAAGTTCTTTCGAAGTTCAGTAAATAAAAGCAGTTTCTTTTTAGACGGAAACAATTAATGACGATATCATTAATTTCCCTATAACTTCGAGAGTTTCCTGACAGAATAGTGCAGAGGAATTTATTGACCGTTATTATTAATTTGTCATCAGAGTTAAATTCATTGGCTAAAAAAGCACATAGGGGTTTAAACACAAAAAAGTTACCGGAATAAAAAAAATTCTAAATTTAGTTTAGAAGTTTGATGAATAATGCGCTTTCCGGAATTATTTTTGTAATAAAACCTTCTTTAAGCGACCAGGAAAAAACAGAATTTGTTTCATTTTCTTCGAAGCAATTGGTCGCGCATGGGGGGAGTCCAACTTGGATGGTCTCTGAATGGAGGTAAAATTAGTATTGAGCGTATGGGAATAAATTTCGTTCCATGAAAAAAGGGTCGTTCAGTGAGGTGGTCGCTTAATGGAGGTGGTCGCACAGGGAGGTTTCACTGTATTTTGCATAATTTAATGGGTAACTATATGGGGCAACTAATATAAAGTAGTTAGTCGAATATCTTTAAAATTCAGAAAGGTATTTAGCGATGTAGTGAGGGTAATTCCAGTGCTTTCTAAAAGTAGCTGGATAATAATGGTTTTTCCAAAATTTATAATTTTTTATTAACCGACTTCCAACATACCAATTACTATTTAACGCATGGCCACGCGTAGCATTGGTACGGATGCTTCGATTTCGCATTTTCTTCTTCTTTTTTGGTGGAATGGGAGCGTCTTGGCGATTCTTTGAAAAAAAAAATGGATTATCAATAAAAACTAGAAATACAAAAATTAAAAATGATAATTTTGGAAAATCTCTCATCGTCCAGGTACTGAAATTTAGCTAACTATATCGGCGACACCTGTTTAGATTTTCTTGATATTAGACTGACCTTTTTATTTAAGTTGGGCTTCACCCTTAACAACTAAAAAAAAAAAAAAAAAAAAAAAAGCGTTATCGTTTGCGCATGCGCAGCTGAAGTTTCTCATATAAATGTCTATAATCTATCAAATACACATAAAAGAACAAAAATGTTGCACAAGGTCCACTTAGACATGTGCTACAGCTACAGATTATTTCGAGAATTTTATTTTACAGGATGATTGAAAATATGTTTTTTATTCAATTTGTTACATTGGTCCCCAATCTGTCCTCGTAATCAAACCTTTGCTGAAAAATATGAGGTCAAACATGTTCTTTCTATTCCTGTAATTGCAGAAGAATTTATCAAGTATTTCGCTATATATACGACAAAACGTATACAATCTAAAGTATCCGGTGAACTTTGGCCTCATAGCGTAGTTATGAGCAAGAAAACAATTAATCGAATATTACGAAACATTCCTGGGAGATGAACCACACCTTTGTCTACAATTCTGCAAAAATTATCCCTAACTCTCTTCTAATAAAAAAAAAAATTATTTTTCTAGAACCATTTTATATCCATAAAAATTATAAAATTGCTACTAATCGTTATTTCGATATCCCTTGTTCCTCCCCCAGTGCCAGATTGCTTTAATATTTACATTAGATCCTCCATTTCCTGATTTCTATTTGCGGATTTTGTATTACAGATTTCTATTACAGTTTCTATTATATACGTAAACAGAATTATTCCAAAATAAACAAATAAAACCGTTTACTGGCGATTGCATTTAAAATGCTTAATGTGTATAAACATCCCCAATTGTCAATTAAAAGTATCTAAAGAGTCTAAAGTAAAATATTGTAGCGAATATGTTTTACTTGGAAAGAAGCTATACTACACTTTCAGACAATTTAGATCATGTAGTTTAAAAGATCAATATATAGATAAATGCTTTTCAAATAGTTTAAATGAATGAAAAATATAAAGCATACATGATTTTGCATAATGATAAATGTAAGTTAAAATTTTAAAAAGTAATTCTTTAATATTCGGGGACATTTTACTTATTTTATATTTACTCAACTTAGCTGCACAAGTATTATCCTGTGATTTAACTGAAATAATTTTCACTAAACTGATATCGCGAAGTATATATAAGGGGAGACTAGGGAGGGTTGACCCACTTTTTACAAAATGATTTTTTATTTTTTAAACATTGAACGAATAATAAAGTTTTATGTATCATTTTCTTCGTTATGCAATCAGTTATCCAAATAAAATTGCTACATAAATGTAACAAATAAGACATTTGAAAAATGACTGATTTTAATCATAAAAAAATAATGGGTCAAGGCTCCCTATATATGGGAGGGTTGACCTACTATATGGGAGGCTTGACCCATTTTGTTTTATATTGCACTATTTGTGAAGAGAAATAAAATCAGTTTACAAAAAACAAAATAACTTTATTCTACATGTTTTAATTATTAAAAAAATATATATATTTAAAAAAATATATATATTTTTTAATAATTAAAACATGTAGAATAAAGTTATTTTGTTTTTTTTAAACTGATTTTATATCTCTTCACAAATAGTGCAATATAAAACAAAATGGGTCAAGCCTCCCATATAGTAGGTCAACCCTCCCATATATAGGGTAATATATAGGTTAAAAAATATATATTTTTTAAATATGAGGCTTAAACAAATCTGTTAAGACACAATCGCAAGTCAGAGGAGGAAAATTTTGTTTTAAACAGGATTTTATCTGAGCAGGTATAATTATACAGCAAGGGAAACGAAATTTTAACATTTAAGGCAGTATTCCTTTAGAAGCAGGTTCCGTTTTCATAGTACGAGTATTTCATTTTATTATGTGCGAATTTAGGAGCCACTGTCCCGCTTTTTTATCCCCTTGTTCCATTTTTGTGACACTCGATCTGACAACTCTAGTTGTCACATAGTTTGGCTTCATCTCACTGTATTCACCCTGGTGACATTTTTCTACATACCTTCCTAAGCTTTTACGATCGATGCTGTGTTCTTTTGCAACCGCATAAGCACTTAACTTATCATTAACATGATTTAATCCTTTAAGGGGCAAAGTACTTTCAGTACTACAATGTTAAAATAAATGACTGGCACCGGAATTTACGAACAAATTTATTTGGAAATAAGAAAAACACTATATTTCACATACATATTAAATGTGAAAGATTTTAGCAAAATTCTGGTGCCATTGAAAATTAAAATTAAGTGGTCTTATAAATAAACCACTGCCTCTCAAAGGGTTAAGATTGCTGCTTTCATCTTTTCTAGTCCTAGTCTTTCTCACTGTTTCTATTTACCTGTTGTAAGCAATATTTAAATTGAAAAAAGTTCTATCAACTTTCCCATTTTCTAGCAATTTTTCACATTTTTCTATAGTCAGTTTTACACATTTTCTTTTCCATCAACCCTTTTACTAAAGCTTTACAGAATAAATTTATATTCTTTTATATATATACCATTAACTTTTCATTATGCACAGTGTATAATAAAAATATTTCCAAAACCACTTAATTAAGGAAGCTTTGAACATCTGGTCAACCCTCCCTCACATTGACTGGGTCAAGACTCCCTACATAGACTTTTTCTAAACAATACCAAATTTGTTTTGTTAAGCCTAACGTACTGTATAGTCTTTATGTCTGGAATGAAAGCCCGATACATCTGCATTACATAAAATCTACTTACTTAAATTTCTATGATATATTTTATCTGAAAAAAGCTTACAAAGTATTTCTAAAAAACACAACTTTTAGGTTGAAAACGCTTCACAATTGATTTTTACACACCTATTTCGATTAGCTGTATGAAACAAAGACTGTTGTTTGAGCATTCCAGTAGCTTTGGTTGACACATATTGATAAAACTCTGAAATTCTTCGAAATATTAAAATAGATGGGTGGGTCAAGCCTCCCCTATGGTCAACCGTCCCTAGTCTCCCTACATTTTCCCCTTACTTTTTGCCACTGCTAAAACCTTTAATTTGGGAAGTTATTTCGGGAGAAATTAATTTTTTTATTGTAATAGTTGGAAAAAATAAAATTTCTATTTTCTAATATCTTAGACACTACACAAAAATATAGCATGTTTACTCAAGAAAAATATTAAGTGAAGAAATTACAATCAATTGATGATGAGTACATTATACTGTCTGAATCTAAAATGAAAGTATTTCATTATATTCAAGAGATGCTACATTTGATTGCTTTCATTTCACATCACACATCATCAAACGTACACCAAATGCGGTATTATATCTGTATAATTAATCTCTTTATGAACACTCATGAACAATACAGACTGTAATTAAGTTAGAGAAGGACAAAGTGAAGTAGAATTTATTTTATGGTAAATGGATAAGAAACGTTGGAAGTATGTAAACAATCTCAGGAAATAATAATCTTGAGAAATTTGCTTCAGAAGACCTGTAATAATTTAGTTTAAAATAAATCCGATATTCAAAGTGTACATTTTATTAATGGGGCAGTGGGCTGCCCCCTTAATTGAATACTAATTGTTACTTTTGTGTTAAAATTTATTGTTAAAACTATAGTACCATTCTCATGTACAGTCGTGGAAAAAAAAATAAAATGTATAACCTTTGAAGTAAGATTGTGGACCTTTTTAATGTTCACATTATATAGTTTATGTTCAATCAATGTGAAAAATTGCGTTTCGTCTCATGATTTTATTTATGAAAATGTAATTTAACATTGGAAGCACTAAGTTTTGAATGTAAATTCAAAAACTTATCATTCAAAAGACTTGAAATTTGGTGTCTAGACATAGTTTGAACCGAAGATTTGAAATAACTTGTTGAAATTGGATATTGCCATTGAAAAAAGAAGTTTGGTTTCGTTTTAATATGTAGATGGCCCCCTAAGCAAATTTTATATACATCATTTAAAAATAGACTTTGTTTCCAATCGTTTGGTACCAGTAACTTTCTTCTACGATAATTTGTTGAGGAGTTAGTAGGGGGTGATTTCTTTTTTATTCTACGACTGTACTTAGCTAAAAGTGTATTTTCAGACCTAATGAAAATAATGTATCATATCTGTTTCAAATGCATTTCTTTCCAAACAAATTTTCCGAAGTCTATACATATTTGAAATGTTCCATGCATTTTAATTTTGTTCCAAACTCTTAACCCTAACCGACGTAGTGGTCCCGCGTCGGGACCACCTAATTTTAATTCCAAACTTACAGACGGCACCAAGAATATTTTAATAAAGTTTTTATTTTACAGTGAAAGTTTAAAATAACGAGTTTTTAACTTCTGAGAAAGTAGTTTGTAAATTCCAGTGTCAGTCAATTATTACATCATTTTACGAACAGAATTGTTCTGTGCCGGAAAAGGTTAAGAGTTGTCGGAAAGGAAATTTTTTTAAATATCTATTTTTGGATTTGTATGTTTTTTTAAATTACTGATGCATAACCCTTTAAATTTTACCAATTTTACCACTCTATTCGGTTTAGAAGTTTGAAAAATTCTCCATCTGGGAAAGAATCGTGATATAGAGCAAATTTATAGTCTGAAATTTTTCAAAAATGCAAAAAAATACAATCACAATAATATTCGTCCGCAGGCTGTGATGAAAACAATGTGACTTGTATATTCAAATATTTGTCACATTGTGAAACACTGCTGAAGGAAATGTATGCATATAAATATACAAAATCCTAATGGTAGTGTGAACAGTGTAATATAGTCTAGTATTACCAAAAATACATTTGTTCAAATACATACCTCATAATTTAGTACTTGTGATATAGCTGCATTACTTTCAACAAGGGTTATATAGCAAAATTGGAAGTACTGGTAAAATTAGGCATAGATCTATGGGAATACATAGCAGCTATTATGGAACGTCTGGACAGATCAAGGGTGATACCCGTAAAAGCAAAACATGCACATTCCCTGTAAACAAGAGCGGCAAGAATAGAAAAAAAAAATACCTAAAATAAAGGAGAAAGAATTAATAAATAAATTTGAAAATAATCCACAAAATTTAGTGCATGATTTTGGGGTATTTTTAAAAACTGTGATTTTTGGCTGAAATATTGTTTTTGCCCACAAACATTTTTGTTACTATTTTATGTACCTTTTTTCAAAAGAATTTTTTGTGATTTGTTTTTCCTTAACTTAAATATACACTAAAATGAGATATTTTTCTATTTTTTATATTACTGAAAGTTTTCCTCTATTATTATTATTATTATTATTATTATTATTATTATTATTATTATTATTATTATTATTATTATTATTATTATTATTATTATTATTATTTTGCAACTTGTTAAATTGTATTTTAAATTATTATTTCTTGCATTTTAAAAATGACTTCTATTGTACAATTTTTTTCAAAACAATCCAAAGAATTTCTTAAAAATCTCATTTCAGTACAATGTCTAATATATGTATGCCGCATGTCTATTTCAAATGCGTTTGTTATAAATGTCCATCAAAATTCCACGATTTAACATTGCCGATACAACCACTTCACCGGCAACGGGTATAGGAAAACAGTGCTTTTACCCCCGACTTATCTCGGGAAAATATATATGTAATAAAAGCAAATATACATTTGTCTTTTTTGAAGTTTATATAAATTTCGTAAGTTTTCTAAATTGGACTAAAAAGAGTTTACGGTATAATCCTGTGTATAATGCGCAAAGAAACTTTCCGTATATGTTTGCATCTTTTTAATATGTTTACCGTATAATATGCACGCATTACAAAGTACTCTTCATTAAATATGCTAAGTTAAAATAGAATAAAATTCATTGAAATCTGTAATAACTACTACCAACATAAACTTTCTTTTGTAAATAAATGACATGTTTATTAATGTAGAAATGCGAATTCTTTTGTTCATTTTTTAATTTTTAACATTATATTTTTATGAACGGCGCATAACGCGTTCCTGTATATTTTGCTCAATTTTCTGTTTTCAAAAGTGGGTGTTATCTGCCGAAATATACGGTATTAATTCAAAAAAAGAAGTTTTTAGCAAAGAGGTTAAGGTTAAGGTCGGAAATAGTTTTTATACTTTACAATGCATTTCAGTTATTTTGAAAAATGTTGTTATCTAAATTTTCAAACCGTTTTGATTTTGCACATAAAATATTTCAATGGTCATTATTAGCGCTATTAATAGAACAGAACTTCCTCTTTTTCGAAATTGCATCTTTAAAAAATATATATAAATAAAATTAAATAAAATAAAAATAATCCTCTTTTTTTCCGGAAAAAAAACCTAAAAATTCAATTGGCACATTATTTAATTCTATTAGTTTAATTTTAATTTTTTTATTAAATGAATGGCCGATTTATAATAATATCTCATTTGCCGTTTGCATCTAACAGTCAAAATTTTAGTTTAATCGAGGTAATTTGAAAACTCCACGTGCACCCTTTTTAAATAACACACTTTATTACACGAAGCTACCCGTAGTGTTTTGTAATCATATATATTTTGTGAATCATATCTATTTTTTATTATCATATCTATTCAAGTATAACGCGGAAGTTCTATCATGTGTTCAAGTGTTCAACGTGACAAAATAAAAGAATGCAAAATGCTGAGTTTGAACCTTGTTTTTCAAAGGGAACGATGTTCTGTGTAAGGCACAAAGTATAATCCAGTGATGTATGTTTAAAAAAAATTACAATTGATACTTTTTAACCCCGTCAAGGGCCGATAACTTCATTCTTGGACCACATAAATTAAACCCCTAAATGTTACATTCGCACCAGATATTTGGAATGAAAATTTTCTTTTTATTAAGTATGTGAAGAAAAGCTTTTACTTGTTTTCAAAATAAATTTCTTTGTAAATTTTGGTGTCAATCAACCATTTCAGCATTTTACGAATTGAAGTACTTTGCGCCTGAAAGTGTTAAATTGTATTCTTTCACTTCATAAGTGAGTATCAAATATAGTACATACGTCCACCTGCAGAAGAAGTGACAGAACTCAAAAATACTATATTTAACAGGAAATGCAACAAAAGGTACGTATGTTTTTACTGGAACATAAATTTATAGCACTTAGCTCTGCATACAATTGCTAAAGCATAATTACGTAAAATCCTTAAGAATGAAGGCATGGAAAAGGATTTGAAGATAGAATAATTTTATACCAGCCCTTCTGCAGTGGCAGATGCAATATAATAAATATAGTTTAATGTAGAATTTTTCTCATAATTACACTTTTCCTGTGACAAGATGCACTTAAGCCAAACGTATTAGCAGTGTAAAATGAACACATGTTCCTTTTTGTTTTGTTTTTTCGGGTGAGAAATATTTAATTAAAAAATAACTCAAATCCATTAATCTAATGAAAATATCATTAATATCCAAATATAGAAATAAATATCATAAACAAATTTCTAAAAACTTGAATTTTCATTTTTCTTATCTGCACTTTCTCAAGTTTTAGAATTAAATACAACACATATATAATGATTAAATATAATGAATATTTCAGCCATTCAATATATGATATCTTAAACTACAACAAGAGCACCAAATCTCCATGACCAACATTCTATCGATGAAATACAAATAAGTTAAGATCGTGAAAAATATTCTGTATTTTTAGAAAGAAAACTATTTATTTCCTCCTAAAAAACTAATATCACGTAAAAAACTCTTTGAAAGCAATTTATTCGCTATTCATGTTATTGGAATTCTAATAAAGAGGAACTGTATCGCAATCTATGTTTTTAGTCGATAAACCAAAGAAATAAATCATCAAGCAAAATTACATAGGTTACTGAATTAATGTAGTACTGCAAGACTTTTTTGACATCAAGATATATTTTTCTTTCGGAAAAAAATGCCTAAGTGACAAAAAGTGCTATTTATAATGAAAATAATGCCATTTTTGAAAAAAAAAGCCTAGTAACTTATTCTAAAATCCATCATTCATAACTTATACTATTATGAATTAAAAAAACATTTAAAAGAAACACTAGGGAAACTTATAAAATATAAAAATGTTTTAAATGTTTGTTTATCGATAACAATTATTTCTAAATGTAAATAATAACTTTTAGATTTTTGACCAAATTTAATAAGATTTATTCAAATAGACACACATTTTTAATTTTAAACAGTTTTTTTAATTTTATTTACTCGTTTTAAGTTTTTAATAATATTGTGAAAACTGTATAATTAAATAAAATCCTTCGGAGAACCTTTTTTTTATTTTTTTACTTAATATATTTATATATCGTCACCACAAAGCAACAGTAGGACATCTAGTAATAATAAAAAATGAGATGTCCGACTTACTGTTATGAATAACTGTCTTTGCATCTAGTGCAGGGCCGAAACTAAGGGGGGGGGGCAGAGGGGGCATGTGCCCCAGGCGCCAGAACGAAGGGGCGCCAAATGAAGGATTATAACTTTTGAATGGATCATTTTCTTCTGATGGACTGATGGCTTCTATTCTTATGAAATAGCCATTATAAATGAAGCGTTAGGTGAAGATGAAAGAGCAGCCGCAAAAAGTTAGAACTCTGATTTTCTGGTCAGAATGGGGGGGGGGGGGGTGGCCATAATAATAATAAAAAAAAAAAAAAGATTATGGCCATTTTGTTTCCCATTCTGATGAGAAAATAAGAGTTCTAACTTTTTGCGACTGTTCTTTCATCTTCACCTAACGCTTCATTTAAAATGTCTGTTTCACAATAATAGAAGCCACCAGTCCATCAGAAGAAAATAACTCGGTGAAAGCGGAAACTCGGTTAAGCAGGACTCGGATAATCGGGACTCTAACTGTATATTTCATTTTAAAAATGATCTTTAGAATGTTTTTGTTGGTGTTCAGAGGGGAGTCATGATCCCCGTGACCTCCCCCCCCACCTTGGATCCGCCATTGTAGATTACGTAGTTTAGTATTACATATTTTAAATTTTAAAATAAATCGGCTATTAGAAAATTAGTAAAATTATCTTTGTAAATATACTTTGTGGAAGAGGGGGGGGGGGTGCGCCAAAATCCATGCTTGCCCCGGGTTCAAAAAAGGCTAGTTTCGGCCCTGATCTAGTGAAACAACTTCTGAAACACAAAGTTATGTTACACTATATCTCAGATATGTTTTATTATAACTCCCTACTGTTGCACTAGATGCAGACATAGATTTTCATAGCAGTGAGTCAGACATCTCATTTTCGATTATTACTAGATGTCCTGCTGTTGTTCTGAGGCTGCGATATGCTAAAATTGATGTAAGTAAAAGCAAAAATCAAAGAAATTTCAATTCAGATTTCCTTTTCTTAGAAAAATCTTTAGAGCAAGGTGCGTGCACGACTTAGAATTTCCCAGGAGAGTTGTATCGCTGTTTCAGATTAGAAATTTTCTATTTAATATTTAAATAATATAATTTGTAATCGTCAAATTTAATCAGAGGACATTTTTTTGCTATTAAGTAACGCGAAAAGGTCTTTAAATTGACGTTCCCATTGAAAATTTAAATGTTAATATTTACTGTAATTTCAGTATTGAAAAGAAGCTTTTATTATAAATTGACAGAATACGTAATCGCCTATTAAACAGCTATTTTCGTTTTTCTCTGAAAAAAAAAAATTGGCGCTTAAAAGACAAGGTACTTTTTTTTCGCTGTATGAACTTGGCATGCGCTGTCACATTATTTTAAACTTTATAACATTATTTTAAAATTATCGGGAAAACAACATGACAGGCGTGCTAAAACAGAAATACGGCACGCCAAAAAAAGAGATGTGGTACCTGCACATTGGAACTATTGTAGATATTTAAAATTAGAAAACATGCCATATAAAATAGCTTCCTTAAAAAATTTCAAAATACCCTGGGTTAGAACATTAATTTAATATAATTCCTTGAAATTTCGAATTTGAACTCTATAATAAAGATGAAACCTTAGATTAAAATTTTATAAAACGAACCATCACACCATCAGATAACACATGAGTAAAAAATCCACTGTTTTAAAATATGTGTAAAATTGTAATCCCCCCATTTGTAATGAAATAACACACAAATTAATATATCACTAGCTGACCATATAGAAATTATTTTTTTATTACAAAATTCTGGCATGTAATCATTATATATAAAACGAAAAATAGTTTATACATGAATTATTCTACATGTACAGTCGTGGAATAAAAAATGTAAACACCTCCTACTAACTCCTCAACAAATTATAGTAGAAGAAAGTTACTGATACCGAATGATTAGACATACATTTTACCTTTAAATGGCATATATAAAATTGGCTAAGGGGGAGGGGGGGAATCTACATATTAAAACGAACTCTAATTTCATTTTTTTTTCAATGGCAATACCCAATTTTAACAGGATATTTCAAATCTTCAGTTCAAACTGTGCCTAGACACTAAATTTTAAGTCATTTGAATGGTATTAATTAATGTAGTAACATGTATTAATTGATGAGGCAATTGATATAGTTATGTAAGAGACTTCTTCACGAGTGTCACACTCCAGTGTCGCCATATATTGCACAGAATTTTTTACGATCTTCTTGTTGATTCTCTTAAGATGATTCGGTTTCAAATTTAGCGAGCATGATTTTTGCCATTATGCGCCACGATTAATAAACGTACATTTTATTTCTTGTCCTTCCTTGGTATTCATGGTGTTTGGGAGCTCATACAAACGATGATATGATGAAGCTTTTCAATATTTTGAGCGTTGCAACTTTTTATTACGTTGTTGAAAGTTCTTATGGGGCTGAATACTCAAGGATTTCAGTTGAACCTACTGATAGAAACAATATTTTGTACAGTCAGTTACTCTCGATGGCATTGCCTGAAGCCTCAGCGGGAGCCTTCTATTGGATGTCTTTCCAAACACATTAAAGTCCAAACGTCATAGTCTGAAAAATAAAATAAAGCTTGTGATGCCACTATGAAACAACTAATTCTAAGTATCTGCAAACATATTATTAAGCCCATATTGCAAAAGTGAGGCCTTTTGCGCGTTTTTGTTTTTTGTAATTATTGTTATGCATCAATTACTTAGTGCTTAATTAAACATTCAGTAAAGTTTAAATTGAATGATAAAGCTTTAAAGTATTTACTTTCTATTGATGCACGTTTATTTTTCACCCTCTCTTGTTCTGTTTACATATCCGAAACGACTGGCAGTTTCATTCATGCGTATTAGCTCCTGAGACAAGTGCCGTTACTGAGTAACTGTCTGTAACAGTGATTTCAGGATCGCCTCTTTCACCGTGAGCGGTTGACTTGCAACGTCATAGTTTGCAGCCAATAGCGTTTCAGATATGTTTTACGAAAGTTTGTATTTACTGATTGGCAACGGTTTTTATGCAAAACAATTGCTGTTCCCGGGTGTATAAAGGTCGGGACTGATTGTGGATCAGTAGCTTCGTAATTTTTTTTTTTTGTACGATTATATCACCTATCATAATGTAGCTGCATCGGATATTATATTGTTTTTATTATGATTTAACGGCGAGGTAAAGATGTTACAATGTATATCATCATTTCATCTTGCTTCAATAAATTAAGTTTGTTTTAGAACTGGTATCTTGAAAGTCTTCCACATTAACCACAGCAACTCTGTTTAGCCATGTTTTAACTGGCTAACAGGTTATGGGCCCAGTGGCCCTTGTGGAAGTGAAGATAATGTTTTTTTTCCGCTGAGCACTTATGAACTTTTCCTTCTTGCAGTAAGATGTGCTTTTTGGGTGCATATATTCGATGTTTTTGAATGACGTTTTTCGGCGATGTTTGTCGTGAATTTTTTCGACGTCTCCCATGGACTTTCGTTATGTTTTTCGTCGATTCTTCAGAAGTTTTTCGTGAACATTACCAACATTGTTGAAGTTTGTTTACGATTGCTTTGACGGAGGCCGTGTTAAAGATGGAGTTATCTAACATTGCTCTCTTGACCTCCACGAATTGGGAAACATAGAAAGTTGAAGTGAAAGTCCTGTTAATGCATTTTGGTGCTTAGAATTACATCGAGAATCCTGACTCACACGTCGAGGTGAAGGAAAACAGTGAACCGTCAGAACAGAAAGATGGGAAAGAGGAAAAAACAGTTCCTGTAACAGACCAGTTGACATGGAGAGAAGGAAGCGAGATGAATTTACGTAAAGCTAGATCATATACAATAATCTATCAGACCTTATCGCCTGAGTTTAAACCGTTAATCGCTAGTACTACTAGTGGAGCTGCTGCTTGGAAAATTCTGAAAGATCATTTTGAGCCTACTACAAGAGCCTGAGTGATAAGCTTTTGGACGAATTTTTTAATGTGAGATATGTTCCCAGTGAAAACGTTGGCCTTTTCCTCTGTCGAGTGAAGCAAGCTGCCGAGCGCCTTCGAGAGGTGGTACATACTCTGTTGCCTCTGTATTTGGGGTATCAAATGATCCGGAGTTTACCGGAAGAGTCCAGTCTACAGTCCAAGCGATTTACCGTTGGCCAGATACCGAGTTTGTTCCGCACAAGATTGAGTCTGAATTGATGCTAGAGGAGAACCGTTTGAAACTTGCAAATGGAGACCTTGCTGACAATGTTGCCTTTTCTGGAGAAATAATTAAATGTAAAACAGGCAAACCTTCTAAATCTTATAATTATGTAAATCAAAGTAAATTTTCTAAATTTAAGAATGTTAAGAAAAGTAAATTAATAGGTCCTTGTTATTGTTGCAAATCATATGGTCATTTAATTGCTAATTGTAAATTTAAAAGTCAATCTAAAAATTTTCAAGGCTCTCAATCTAGAAATTTTCAGTTTAAAAATAAATTTTCAGAAACTAGTAATGTTGAATTAAAATGTAATAATGTAAAATGTAGTAAAGTAAATTGTAGTAATGTAAAATGCAATAGTTTAAAATATAACAGTGTAAAATGTACCTTCTCTGAACAAGAGGTAGTTTAATTGAAATTTCTCCATATGAAGCTAATTCATCTGATTTTGGCCAAAGTGGTAGTTGGGTCTTTGACACAGCTGCTACAGCTCACTTTTGGAATGACAAAAACTTGTTTTTGGATTTTGAATCTGTTTCAAATATGCAGATGTCACTTGCTGTTGGAGAAAAAGAAAGTCCTGTTCAGGGAAAGGGTACTATAAATTTTTTTATAAAGTGTAAAGATTGAAGTTTTAATCAAATTATCTTAAAGAATATTTTGTATAACCCAAATTTACGTAGAAATCTCTTCTCTGGCAGTAAACTTGAAAAGTTAGGCGCAAATTTTGTTGGTAGTAAAGGTAGACTTGTTGTATATGACAAAGAGTGGAATTGGTTATTTTATGCAGTAAGAAAAAATGATTTGTATTTTTTGAAACCTTGTTATTATAATTCCATGTGTAAAGGAGAAAGCAACTCGGCTGACATTTCAGCTAATCGTTCTGAAAAAGTTAACTTAAATGAATTATGGCACGAAAGATTTTGCCTTGTATATGATGAATACTTAATTAACACATGTAAAAATGTAACTGTTAAAGGACTTCCAATGCTGTCAAAGTTAATCGAGGATCTCATTTCCTGTAAACTTGCAAAATCTAAAAGAACATCATTTAAAGCAACAAACAAAATAAGGTCTAAAACTGCTCTGGAGCTCTTACACAATGATTTGTGCGGGTCTTTAAAGATGACATCGCATGGGGGGAGTAGATACTTTTTTACCAACATTGATGATTTTTCTCGTTTTGTTACAATATACAGCATCAGGAATAAGTCTGATGTTTTTCAGATGTTTTTGAAATTTCAAAGTAGGGCCGAAAGGTACTTGAATAAGAAAATAATTTCTATAAGGACTGATGGTGGCATGGAGTTTTGGAACAGAGAATTTGACATTTTTTTAGAAAAGCAAGGAATTGCTCACGAGAAAAGGTATCCGTACAGCCCAGAAATGAATGGCGTTGCGGAGCGTTTCAATTTAACTGCTCTTGATGGTATTAAAACTCTCCTCAATGCTAGTGGCTTGTCTCAAAAATTTTGGGCTGAAGCCTTAATGTGTTTTACTTATACCTGGAATATAGTATGTCACAAACAAAATAAACAGACCCCTTTTGAGATGTAGTCAGGTAGAAAACCCTCAGTTTCTCATTTGAAAAAATTCGGTTGTTTAGCATAAGTTGGAGTGCCCAAGCAGGTCAGAAAGAAGCTTGACATGCGAGCTAAACTAGGGATCATGTGTGGGTATGCTCAAACAACAAAAGGCTACCGGATTTGGTTAATAGAGGAAAATAAAATTGTAGAAACTATTAACGTTATGTTTGATGAAACAAAAAGGGGGGTAGACATTTGTTCAAGACTAAAAGAACAAAAATTTAATTTTTCACTTTTTGATTTTCCAGAGCATGGGAATATTTTTGATGAACCAGAGAATACACTTCAATTGGGGAATGATACTGAAAGAGTTAGTGTACCAGATCAAGACCAGAGTTCAGAGCAGATTAGTTTAAAACCTTGTATATCTATTCCATGGACCCGTAAGGCAGTGACACGTAAAACAGGAAATAATAAAACAGACATTTATTATGGCATAGAAGGAACCAACACTAGAATTAGATCTTTTAATGAATTAACAGATTATTGTAAAGCAAATGAAATAGAATGTGATAAAAACTTATTTAATTTCAGCGGTAAAAATAAAGAATCCGGTAAAGTAACTAATTTTTTAAATATAGATGAGGCTAACTTAACTGAAATTAAAATTCCTCAAACCTACAATCAAGCCATAAAAACCCCTGAAGCATCAAATTGGAGGAACGCAATGAACCAAGAATTAAATGTTATGCAGGAGCGTAACGTATGGGATCTTGTGACACCACCAAAAGATGCTAAGATTCTTGGTAAACGTTGGGTGTATACCTTAAAAAGGAATGAGAAGAATGAAATAGTTAGGTATAAGGTTAGATTGGTAGCGAAAGGTTTTAATCAGGTTAAGGGAGAAAATTATGAAGAACCCTCATAGCATGCATGGTCACGGTGACGTCACTGTGACGTCACTGCAAGTCACTGTGGTCACGTCACATCTGTGACCGAAATGCCACCACTCAGTGATGTCACATTGTGACTGAAATGTGAACTTCTTAGAAAACTTTAAAAACTTACGAAAATTCTTCAAAACATGTTACTTTTTGTAAAATTATATTTTTCTGGCAATTAAAAAAAATTGTGACGTCTCTGTTATGTCACTGCTATGTAACGTACGCCACGTCACGTATGTGACAAAAAAAAACAGCATATTGTAAGTCACAGTGTGACAAAAAATATGAACTTCAAAAATCTTTGAAAATGAAGAGAAATATTTTAAACAGCCACGAGTTACAGCGGCATAAGGAATGAAAATATATTAGTGGATAGCAAATGGTAAATTCCGTCACTAAAGGGGAGGGGGGGGGGACATAATAAATAAAGTGCACGATACAAGCATTAATAAACTAAATTTTTAGGCTATATTTTATCAATTTGATATCTAAGACAGTGAATGTATACTTTTTAATGATTTCAATTTTATCTAGCATTTGGATAATATATTTACAATTACGAATATTAAATTTATACACTTTACATATTTAGTTTGCTGGGAGGAAATTTCACTCTTTCTTTCTTTTTTTACCGACCAGAATTATTCGAAACACTTCTGTGGTTTCAAACTAAAATTTTTCTATTACAGTTAAATCTGCACCTTTTAATGAGCACGTAGAAAGAGTCTTCAGAGTTTAGTCGTCTATGCATTTTTGCTTTAGAATATTTTTATAATTTGTATTCAAGTCATAAATTCTACTTCTTTCAGACTTTTAAAAAAAATTAGCATTTTCCGAAAATAAAGGAAAACAAACTTTACTTTAAAAAAATAGAAAAAAAAAAGGGGGGGGGGGGGGGTCGTTAATACATTAAATTTATTTTTACACCTTTTAAAAATTTAAACAATGTTTTATCTAATAAACTCTAATTATGAATATTATTATTATAATTATTTAGAAAAAAGGAATTTTACAATACATTTTAACTTGAATTATTTGGTACGGATAAAAAGAAAAGATTAAATACATTGGACATTTCTTCAAATACAAAATTTTAATGAATGATACTTTCAGAAAATTTCTGCGCGTTCAAATTCCATATTTCTTGTATACAAAAACAAACAATCTGTAACAAACCATCTGCTCGAAAATCGTCTGCCCACAGAGAGAATACGCGGGAAATAGTTCACTTGTTTTAGAACAACACGTCTACAACACTTTAAGATAAGGAAATGACCATTTTAGGATACACGGATATTAATGGAACGTGCATGTAAGTTTTATTTAATTTAAATATTTTATTCCTGGTTGTATATTATGAGTTAAATAGTTATATTTGTAAGAGACTGATCTTTAACTGTCAGAAGCGTTATTTTCCAATTTGATAACTGTGAAGAAAAATATTTTAATCTGCCATCGCTTGAAAAAAAAAAAAAAAAAAAACTGCGCAGAGACATTCATGCCTACATTCATACTGGAATTAATATAAACATTAATTTACTCTTACTTGAGATTAAAAATGTATGGAACCACAATGATTTGGAATTATTTTATCGGCTTCTTACTATTTTTTGATTACTAACATTTATAGTTATTATTATTTTGGGGTTAAATATGATGTTCGATTATCATGAGATTAGGAAACTGTTTCAGATTAGAAATTAACATTATACTGGGAAAATGTATTTTTAACATATTACAGTAGTGAAACATTTGAAAGAATTTTCTTTTAGTGCTAATAATATTTTAAATTATCTTTTAAAATCCTAAATCTTCAAACCAATGTTTTCAGATTTAACATTTGCCAAAATTATAAAATAATAGGAATTCCTTATACCATATGGAAATATTTTTGAGATATTGTTAAATCTAATAATGCATTTAATTTATCTATTGTAGTTTGCTGTTGTTTAACAGTACACTTATAAATACTAATTATTATTTTTAGTGTTTTTCAAATTGGTATATTTATTTTTTTTTAATTGTATGTAAGCATTTTTTCTGTTTGTGATTTTAATCAAACATTTAATTATAGACATTCTGAATGGGTTATTAAATTTTCTTCTATTGTAAATTAATTTTCTACGTGTATGATTCGGGTAATTATTGGCACTAAAAAGTAAAATATGATATTTAAGCATTGAAATAAAGTATTTTTCATGCCTGATAGGAAGTTATAGATTAAACTGCTTTAGTATATATTTTTTTAAAGTTTATATAATACAGGATACATAATGTAGGACACAAGTTGAAAAGTGCTTATGACTTTGGTTTGTCTCTCCGTCTGTCCGTCTAGCAGTCTGTGCGCACTCTAACTCTCGAAAATATACTCGGATTGCCCTGAAATTTTTGGGTGGTATTGACGTTTACCATCGCACGGTACCTATTTGTAATGAAGTTTGTAGCATGCTTTGTTCATTTACAGGGACAGCCAAAAGTTTTCCGTTACAATACGGCCTATGGGAAAAAGTCGTTTCAAATGATTTTTTATGATTTTACGCACGCTTTCAAACAGAATAAAATTTATATGCATTTATGAAGTACACTAAAATATGCATTCTGTTGACAATGCGATGCAAAGAATAGTTATTGTTCATTTACAGGACTAAAAAAGGAATTCAAATACATAATGATATAGAGGGGGAGGGAATTGTTTGCGGCATACTTTAATTATGTTAATCTATTTCATATATAATGAAATTGATGTATGTCGCTGAGGTTTACATACTATAAATTATTTCATGTATAATAAGAATAATACGTATATAGCATTTACAGGGACACACAAAATCTTTCAGATACCATATTGTATCCGAAGTACTGTTCATTAGCGATGATTGCTGGAAATATATTTTTAATTATGATATGCACTTTTATGATTCACTATATTTATGCATAGTGTATGGTGTATATAAATGCTATAATTCCTATACAAGGCTACACAAAAGTAATCGTAAGGATTACTGGGTATGAGCGCAAATTGCTTAAAGGTGGTTTTTAAATTAGTTATGCTTTTTTTCGCTGAACTGCATTTAATTTACCAAGAAATATTTGTAGAATATAGATAAAATGATATACAGGGTCACGTAAAGAATTGGATACATGGCCGTCTATATATTATAATTTCTGGAAATGTGATTTCAGCAGTTTTAAGAGTGTCTTAGTTTGAATTAAATTTTAACTAAATAGTGGCGTGTAATAAAGATTTTAGGTAAACTACAGGGTTGTACAAAGGTATTCAAGTATGTTTCCATACATTAGTATAAATTGCTGAAAATGAATTTCAACCTGTTAGGCGTTTTCTTGCTAAACTAAATTTTCCCATTATATAGTATATATACACTTAAAAAAATGGGTACTCAAAATTGAGTAAAAAGTACTCAATTTTAAATGCGTCACATGCACAAAATAGCTCCGATCCAAATGTACTCAAAGTTGAGAAACACATGTACTCATTTTTTATTCCATGGCTGTGATCAAATATGAATCGTTATGTACTGCCCCCCCCCCCAAACCCCCCCCCCCCTAAAATGTAAAGTAAAAATGTACTGACATTTATTTCTCGTCCAAAGTTCTTAACAAGAAATGTTTAATTGATTATTTATCAAGAAAAATAGCAAAATTCTTAACAAGATACTCAAATCGAATATTTTTATGACAAGAACATTATTTCCAAGCAATTATTTTTAAAATGCTGTGCATAATTTAATATTTACATTAATAAACATCATTTATGCCGCCATAAATGAAATGAACCATTACAGGGTTCAAAACTATTTGTTTGGGTTTGATAACATGTGATGCTTCAAAATAGAGAAAGCATAGGTTCATTTTTGATCCAAAAATATTCAATTCAATATGAGTACGTCGGTTTGCTCATTTTTGAGTACTTCATTTTTTTCAGTGTATCAACCTACAGATCAAATAAGGGCTGTTAAAAGAATTGGAAAAGATATTTGGCTATGGACGGTAACAGCTGAAATCAGTTTTTCAAATGTTTTATGCGTTTTCTAAAATGTTTACTTAGTTATCTTATTTACGTCATTTCCCTAAATTACGATGTCTTGTTAAAGCATTCAGAAAGTGTTGGAAAGTATATTTTAATCTATGCTTAACGCATGATTTTTCTTACTCGTTTTTTTTCTTTTTTTTCTATTTCCCAGATCAGTCTTTTCCTATAAAAGATACCAAATCTATTTAGCTCATACTCACAAAGTACAATATACACGGGAATAAAAAATTTAAATAAATATCGCTTATCATGCCGCTCTATAAATAATAGTTGTATTAATATCCGTTAGTTTCCATGTTCGTATTTAATAAAGCAATGACAAATCAAAACAAATTAAAAAACTTTCACATTCTAAATATCAAGCATAGAACTTAATAAAAAAATATGTCAGTTGATAAGCATTGTTTTTTAAGTGGAAAAATGTAAAATATTTTAGAAGAATAGGACTTCAAAGTAGCGATATTATGCTAAAAAGTACGGTAAAAAGATAAGATTTTATATTTACAGCAAAATTTTATTTTAAAATTCACCGCTGTATTAATACTTAGAAATTTTTCCAGAGAGAATCATTCGTCTTATATACAATATTTTAAATGAAAATCAAATGTCAAATTAATTGCTTAAAAGGCGCAAAGGCCAACATTGTGAAAAAGATTCCATGCCGGGACTCGAACCCGGGCCATCAGTGTAGCACACTGACATTCTACCGACTAAACCACATGGAACGACGCCCAGCCCGTAAAATTTTTCACTATTACATGTTCGCAAGGCTACAAACGCAGCATAAGATGGAATATTTATCGTGAGCCACCGACATGGGGTAAACACGAAACTTAATTAAATCCAGCATCGATTGAAACTATATTAATAATTGGAAATTTTTCCAGGGAGAAACATTCGCCCTGCATACAACATTTCAAATTAAAATTGCCTTTTAAGCAATTAATTTGAAATTTGACTTTCATTTGAAATATTGTATGCAAGGCGAATGGTTCTCTCTGGAAAAATTTCCAAGTATTAATATAATTTCAATCAATGCTGGATTTAATTAAGTTTCGTGTTTGCATCATGTGGGTGGTTCACGCTAAATATTCCATCTTTTGCTGCGTTTGTAGCCTTGCCAACATGTAATAGTGAGAAATTTTCCAGCCTGGGTATCGTTCCATGTGATTTAGTCGGTAGAATGTCAGTGTGCTGTACTGATGGCCCGGGTTCGAGTCCCAGCATGGAATCTTTTTCACTATTTGCGTCTTTTAAGCAATTAATTTGAAATTTGATTTTCATTTGAAATCACAGTGTTTATGACAAGTTCGTCACAAATGACACATATTTCACAAATTGGTCACAATGTGACTTCAAAGCATTGTCGCTTTCGTCACAGGCTCGTCACAAAGTTAATGCCAAAATAGTCACAAATGACACACTTTTCACAAATTTGTCACACCGTGACTTCACAGAGTGGTCACAATGTGACGTCACAAACGTCCTCTAAAACGGCCATAACGACCTCGCATTCTAGTCACTGTGACGTCACATCGACGTCACGTGACGTCACATCGACGTCACGTGACGTCACATCGACGGTCACAAAATCACAGTGTGACTTCACAACGACGTCGCCGTGACGTCACCATGCCTTACGGGAAGTTTTTAGTCCAGTAGTTAGTTTTTCAATAGTTAGATTATTCTTTGCCATATTTTCATGTCTGTTAAAATGAGTTAATGTCCAGGTAGACGTCAACAATGCTTATCTTTATGCAAATCTGGATGAGACTGTATACGTGCATCAACCCGAGGGTTTCATTAAAGAAAAAAATAAAGTTTGCAGGTTAAATAAGGCCATTTATGGTCTGCATCAATCCGGCAGACAGTGGTTTTTTGAAGTAGATGATGTTTTATCCAAATTAGATTTTCACTAGCAGGAATGACCGAGCTAAGCTCGGTCAAAATTAGCTTTCTGTTTATCTCGATATGTTTTTCCCACTGAATCATTCTTGCAGTTTTAGATGCAATTAGCTTGACCATGAAACATAGTGACTCAAAATGACCCACTTATCGAGTTTTTTCGAACATCCGACCTATCACAATGTTCTTCTCGAGCCTGAAAACGATGGAATACAAAATTTAGTGAAAATCGTTAGTCGTTTTCTAGGTAAAATAAGCTTGATCCACGTTGATTCAAAAAACCACTAACCGAAATTCATCGACAGATGTGAGCTATTTCAATGGTTTTTTTGTACTGTGAAACGGTATAACAAAAAAAAAGTTGCCAAAATTGTTTGAACCTTTCTGAGATGCCGTTAGCTTGACCCCGACCCATTATCACCAAAATGACCCAATAATAGAATTTTCTTGAGCATGCGACCCAGCCCAATGTTTTTATCTTGTCCTGAAACGGGTTAGTACAAAGTTTTGTCAAAATGTTTTGAAACGCTTTTTAAATACAATTAGCTTGACCCTGATCCATTGTAATCCAAAATGACCCACTAAACGAATTTTCTTGAACATGCGACCTAGCCCAATAGTCTTCTCGAGCCCGAAAACGATAGAATACAAAATTTTGTCGAAATCGTTTAAGCCGTTTTTTAGATACAATTAGCTGGACCCTGACCCATTGTGAGCCAAACTGACCCACTAATCGAATTTTCTCGAACATGTGACTTAGCCCAATTCTCTTCTCATGCCCAGAAATGGTATACGTAATATAAAATTTGGTCAAAATGTTTTGAGCATGTTTTTAGGTTCTATTAGCTTGACCCTGGCCCATTGTGACCCAAAATGACACACTAATTGAATTTTCTCGAGCATGTGACTTAGCCCAATGGTCCTCTCATGACCAGAAACGGCCGTATATTAAAAAATTTCGTGAAAACGTCTTGAGCCTTTTTTACATATAATTAGCTTGACCCTGACCCATAATGACCCACTAATCGAATTTTCTCGAACACGTGACTCATCCCAATGGTCTTTTCGTGCCCGAAAACGACAGATTACAGAATTTCGTCAAATCGTAGTGCCGTTATCTAGATAAACTTAGATGGACCCACGGTGACCCAAAAATGACCCACTAATCGAATTTTCTTGAACACGTTACCCATCCCAATGGTTTTTTCATGCCCGAAAATGGTTAGATACAAAATTTAGTCAAAATCGATTGAGCCGTTCTCTAGATATAATTAGCTTGACTCTGACCCATTATGACCCAAAATGACCCACTAATCGAATTTTCTCGAACACGAGTCCCAATGGTCTTTTCGTGCCCGAAAACAGTAGGGTGCAAAATTTCGTCAAAATCGTTAGAGCCGTTATCTAGATAGACTTAGCTTGACCCATTGTGACCCAAAAATGACCCACTAATCGAATTTCCTCGAACATGTGGCTTAGCTCAATGGTCTTCTCGTAATCCAAAACTGTAGAATATAGAGTTTAGTGAAAATCGTTAGAGCCGTTTTTTAGATAAAAATAGCTTGACCCACAGTGACACAAAAATGACCCACTAATCGAATTTTCACGAACACGTGACCCATCCCAATGGTCTTTTCGCGCCCGAAAATGGTTAGATACAAAATTTAGTTAAAATCGATTGAGCCGTTCTTTAGATATAATTAGCTTAACACTGGCCCATTATGACCCAAAATGATCCACTAATGGAATTTACTCAAACACGAGACCCATCCCAATGGTTTTTTAGTGCCCGAAAAGGGTTAGATACAAAATTTAATCAAAATCGATTGAGCCATTCTTTAGATATAATTAGTTTGACCCTGACCAATTATGACCCAAAATGACCCACTAATGGAATTTTCTCGAACATGAGACCCATCCCAATGGTCTTTTCGTGCCCGAAAACAGTAGAATGCAAAATTTCGTCAAAATCGTTAAAGAAGTTATCTAGATAAACTTAGCTTGACCTACGTTGACCCAAAAATGACCCACTAATCGAATTTTCTCGAACATGTGACTTAGCCCAATAGTTCTATCGTAATCCAAAACTGTATAATATAGAGTTTAGTGAAAATCGTTAGAGCCGTTTTTTAGATAAAATTGGAGTGACCCATAGTGACCCAAAAATGAGCCACTAATCGAAGTTTCTCGAACATTTGACCTAGCCCAATAGTTTCTTCGTGTTGATAAACGGTTGGATGTGAAATTTGGTCAAAATCGATTGAGCCGTTTCTTAGATATAATTAGCTTGACCTTGACCCATTACGACCCAAAATGACCCACTAATCGAATTTTCTCGAACACGTGACCTAGCCCAATGGTCTTATCATGCCAGAAAATGGTAAAATACAAAATTTCGTCAAAATCGTTAGAGTCGTTTTTAAGATAAAATTTACATACACACACACACAATTTTTGCTCGCATTATAGTATAAGATAAACTCGATTGGTGCAATTGTGTATACATGTTTCAGTCCAGATTGATCCTTTTACTTTATGTTGACGATATTGTTCTTTTTGGTAAAACTAAAGATGATTTAGGTTTTGGGTTAAATTTACTGCAAAAACATTTCAATTTAAAAATTTTGGGGACAACCAGAAAGCTATTGGGCATAGAGTTTGAAGAGATAGGAAATCGTCTGTACTTTCACCAGACATCGTACATTGAGAAAGTTTGTGAGATGTTTGCAGAATTTAAATTTCCTGTAAGCTCTGTACCTATTCCCAAAGGCTTGGTTTTGTCAAAACAAGATTCACCTTCCACTAAGGAAGAAATAGAAATCATGTCTAGGTTTCCATATAAGAATCTTATAGGATGTTTATATTTTATAGCTGGAAGAACTAGACCTGATATAATGTATGCAGTTAATTTATTATCCCAATTTCAATCAAATCCTGGAATTACTCACTGGAATAGTTTGTTAAAACTGTTAGGTTACTTAAAATATACTAAAAATTATAAACTTGAGTTGTCCAGAGTCATTCAATTAAATCTTTCATGTTATTCAGATTCAGATTTTGCAGCAAACAGAGACGATCGTGTCTCTATGGGTGGGTGTATTTTTTTTCTAGATGAAACGCCCATATCATGGAAGACTTTTAAACAAAAATGTATAAGTCTTTCTACCATGGAGGCAGAATATGTCAGTTTAACTGAAGCTGCAAAAAAATTAATCTGGGTCAAAAATGTTTTGCAAAATGAGGTGCTTAACTTAAACTTGAGGGATTGTACTCTGCTCTGTGATAACCAAGCTGCAATAGCCTTTTCGAATTCTCCATTTGAAAATCAGAAAACCAAGCACATCATATAAAATATCTTTTTCTTAGAAACCTAGTTTTTGATAAAGTATTTAAACTTAAATATATTGTAGTAAATTTAATCTTGCAAACAGTTTTACAAAGCCACAGATTAAGGAGCAGTTACAGAAAACTGGTATCTTGAAAGTCTTCCACATTAACCACAGCAACTCTGTTTAGCCATGTTTTAACTGGCTAACAATTATAACTCAAATACCGGTTGAATCATGTTCTTGTTTTGATGTGAGATTCAAGTTAATGCGTTAAACACGTTCCGAAGGATACCAAACACTACAAAACTAGAACGTTTTAGAAATATTTTCTCGCAAGACGCTATTTGAAAAAAAATGGACGCTATCGTGAATTCTAGTGGAATTTTTTGAATGCCTCGCCTTTTGATTCGTTTTGTAAGAGTAAAAACATATGAAAACGATAAAATGTGAACGTTTTTGGATTTTGTTTTGCCAAAAGAAGCTATTTTGGAAAATGTCCGCCATCTTCAATAATAAAGTAAATTTTGAATGCCTTCTCTTCTTAAATTATTATATTAAAATCTGGCTACATCCGTGCAAAGTGGTATAGTGTGTTTAAAAATGGCAGTATATCTTAAAATACCGCCTCCACTACAACAGAATAATAACATTAGAATAATAATTTTGAAAAACAACAAGGAACTAGAGCAAAGAAATATTGTTCAATTGCATAAATATCTCTTTCTTAATTCTGCATTTATTCATTTATTTACGAACTTTTTGAATTACAAACCTCGTTAAATTTTGAAAAACGCATAATGCATTTTATTTATATTTTATTCGAACCAGCCTTGATATTAATGCATTGAAAGAACCGTTAAAAATATTGGAGAAAATAATTTAATGAGAGCTATTATGTAAATCATCCATAAAATGTTGCTTGGAGATTCCGCAATGTTTTTTAAAATACGCTTTTAATTTTTTTAAAAACAAAGTAGAAAATAAAATGCAATCTATGTTAATTATGCTTATATTTCATTACGAAAAGGAAATGTTTTGAGACTGTCATTTTAAAATTAAAATGCATGTCTTGTTTTGAAACTGCAATTATTTTTCAGTAAACCTTTAAATAATTTTACGTTCTTTAAGATTATTTAATTCTTCATGTTTATGATGCATAAATTTCCTGAAATATTGGAAAAGCAATTAAATTAAGGTAAATTAATCTATCGTGGATATATTACGTAGCGAGTTAATATTTATTCATATAAAACTTTGACATTGCGAAAGTATAATTACCCATTTTGGTTCATCTATTACGTCATGAAAATATAACGATATTTTCACCCTTCTCTTTTCCTTTGTCGCAGATTGTCACACTCGATTTATATCTTTTTCTACCCACCCCTGTATTTGGCGTTATATTTTCTCCAACTATCAATTTAGAGATAATGTAATCCAAAAATAAAAAAATACGTACGGTTACAATAAGTTACACACAATTATTTACTGATATAAACATTATAAAACCGCCAAGATCTTATGCACTTTTGATTTTAGGACTTAAAATTCAAAGAAAAAGAAAAATACATATTTAATAGATTTATTATGGTCCTTGATAATAAAACTTGCATATTTTCTTTTCGTAGTTTAACGTGAAAATACATCATGTTAACACCACGCCCCCTGTCACACTGTATCACACTTTCTGGGCCGCATCATCCCCACTTTTGAAGTGTGATATACTTACTGAATGACCCATTTATGTAACGTAAAATCTATCTATATTAGGGTAGACTGGGTGAAGATGCCGTAGTTTTTGACTTAATTGTTTTAAAAATCGCCAGTTGTTTACATTTGTTATTCATTGATTTCTTGTTAAAGTTTAGACTCTTATGTATGATTTAAAAACTTGTTTCATTTTACAGATGTTATAGAAAGCATCGAAAATTTTGTTTTTGTAAACATTTGAATTTCGGCATCTTACCCATAGGTATGGGCAAGATGTCCAACTAACTAGGGGTAAGATGCCTTATGGAATTTCAATGTAAACAATAATTTTTGTGAAGCAGTATAAAACTTAATGGGACGAACAAAAGTAACTTTAATATTTTAGACATACTAAAGTTGGTTTAGCCATAATTACTTAATATTAGGAAATTGCAAAAATATGAATGTAACAAACGTATGCAATATAATAAAAGAACAAACTAATATTTATTTGTTATATAATTATTTATGTTATGTTAACATATTTGTTTGTATAATATTTATTTAATATATTATGTTCTACTTAACATTAAAAATAATTATGGCTATTAAGTATGTCTATTTTTAAACATTATAACAAGTTTAACTACGGTAAAGCCACTGTGATAAAGTGCTTTAGAGTCAAGCTTATTTTTTAATGCTTTTCATATGTCCCTTTGTTCTTTTTAGCTATATCTCAGGTCTGCCACAAATTGCAGATTTGTTTAGGAACTTTGAGCAGCTTTTACA
This sequence comes from Maratus speciosus, assembly GCA_963932465.1. Lineage (NCBI taxonomy): Eukaryota > Metazoa > Arthropoda > Arachnida > Araneae > Salticidae > Maratus > Maratus speciosus. The sequence continues at coordinate 403,788,693 of OZ010789.1, forward strand.
TAACCAACAGTTTCACTGAATGGACTTGATCCCACCCCAATTTCCAGAGGTTTTATTGTGCTCTGTTAGACACTCTGAACAATCAATCACTTAAAAAAAATCCTCTTCTTCTGTATCTTGGGAGGGAATTTTATCATCATCTATATCATCGTCAGTTGAAGATTCTATGTTTCTTCCCTTTGACTTCTTATCTAATTCTTTTTTAGAAAGGCTTGAGACACCTGGACATTTGCAGTTGCTATTGTCACACCGATTTAGTTTGGCTTTTATAACACATTAAAATTATTTTAATTTGAATATTAAAACGAGAAAAAAAACTTTGGTGAAAATTACGTTATATTTAAGATGATACCTTTAAAATGTGTAATTTAAAATAAATTTCTTATAGTGTCTTTCTAAAATTGTTTACTTAGCCATTTTATACAAGCTAATTTTAAATTGTTGGGTTGATCTTATTCAATCATTCACGAAAGTAGCAGTTAGCTGTCTCGACAGATATTGAATCTGTCTTAAAATCCTTCAGTCAAATGCAAATGAATGGAAACCTGATTGCGGGAGATCGTCACTAGTCGTTTAATTTCGGTTTAATTTTCCGTAATCTTTTCAAAGTAGATCAAATTAGTGCGTTTTAGAGTCTGCGGTGTCTGGATGTAGGTTGGCGAGAATAGCTCGTAGGGGGCAGAAACCCCTAGATATCTAAAACTAAATTATATACTACCGATATTTACATTTATTAAAATTATTTATAACTGCATTTAATATAAAATTTTTAACAATGATTAAAATTAATAATTACTAAACAATTATTTGTAAGGCCAATGAAGTTTATTTATAAGGCAGAATATATATAGAAAACTTTCAAATTATGTTCACCTCGGATATTAATATTTCTTTATGTCATTTTAAACATTTAGAAAATTTATAATTTTATCAATGATTTTTTTAATCAGTTGATTAAAATCACGATTTAATCACTGATTTAAATTATCTGATTAAAATTGTTGACAAGTATTTTAATAGCCAAGATTAATTTAACCCTTAAATGCCTGATTTTTCGAAAATCATTGTAATAATGTTTTTCGGCTTTCATTTTTTAAATAAATCATGGGAAAAATACTTAAAAAAATCCTATTTTGTTTTAAGTACGGTTTACGGCTAAAAAAGAGTTTGTTACAAATCGGCAATACTGGTCTTTAATTGAAAAAATAATTTTCCTTGATAAAATCCTACAATATTGAACACACAAGAATTTTAGGAACTATAATAAGAAATAAATTTTACTTGCTCACTGCAGAACAAAATAAAATATTTCGCAAGCTTCCAAACAAAACAAAAATAACAAGTAGCAACAATTGAAGAAATAAATCTATCTTTATTCTTACACAGCACAAGTGTTGCCATCTACATGTTGAAAATCGATTTGATAATATTTTCAGAATGTATGTTATTGGAAACATTAGGCATTATAGCTTCAATATTATTCTAATAGTATTTTAGAGCCTAAATTGGGTATGTTGCCGAAAAGCAACACCAGGCATTTAAGGGTTAAACAATGAAGAAAGAACCAGGCATTTGACTGCAACGGAAAATAACCACATCTTACTCCAAGGGAAAACAACCAGCATCTTACCCCCAAAAATTTTCGTCGACTCACCCCAAAGTATCGGGGAAGTCGCGGTACCCCCCCCCCCCCCCTCACTGACATGAAGAAGGGGAACAGGCCATCATTTATGCTTTGCAGAATAGCCAGGTATCAGTACTCTCTAATAATATCAGATTTATTTCTCTGGTGTTTAAACTAAGACTTATATAGGCAAATAAAGATGTCACGTAAGAGATTTTGGGCACTTCCCAGAAGTGTTAAGACGAAATAGCAATAAAAAAGTATCACTGATTGTTTTTTTTTTTTTTTTTAAAGAACGCAAGTGGAAATTAAAGTATTACTAGGGAACCCTCTTCCTTACAACTGAGCAGTGTTTCCCTATATTACTTGCGCATTTGAAAACTATGTGGTACGGTATCTTGTACAACATGGCATCTCACCTCAAGTTACCCTATAAAGCAAAAACATGTCCGTAAGTAACGCTGACATTATATTGACGGTGGCAACCAATGACCAATAAATTTTGCTATTACTGCAGTTTTTTAAGCTCCTAAACATGAGACAAGTTCAATTTTTACACAGCCAAATAGGGAAAAATGTCCTTTCAAATGCAATTTGTTTGAAAATAATTTTCAAGAATTTATATTTTTAAATCTATATCTACAACGTACAGCCCGATGCCAAAAGATTAACCCGTTTGCACTTCAATGAGTTAAACAAATTCAGCATTTGCTTCCGGCTAATATACCTTAACGAAATTTAAACTTCATCAATAACTAAGCAAAATAATATAAATAAAATGCAAATTTAACAGACATGTAATCGAACTACGTACTTAAACCACTGAAATGTTCAGAATCAAAAAGGCTGCTATCAGTAGCGCTATCTCTGGAGATTACCTCGGCTATTAACTCCTAACATGCCCCTAATAAGGAAATATCGCTTTTAATAAATTTCAAAACTTTATGTAAATACATAATTCATGTTTCTCATGTAAAAATGCTGTTTGGCGTTGTTAATGAACAACCTAGAACAATATGTTAAATGTAAAAAATCTATTAAATTTTTAAATAATAATTTTAAACTAGTCGGATGTGGCAATCCCAAAACTTTCTTCTTTCTCATACATGTTAATACTTCCTGAAAAATGTAGCACAACAGCGCCACCTGTTAGATGATTTAGACTAAAATCAAATTAGCAACAACATTTGTCGACTTCTAACTGAGTCTGAAATTTGAGGAAAATCCGTGCATTAGTTATTATTGAGCTATTGCAGAAATAGGGATAATTGCAGCATAGCAGCGCCACTTGTTGGGCGATTTACACCAAAAACTAAACAGTACTAATTTATATCAGGGGCTAACTAAATTTGGCGTTTGGTGAAAATTCGTGCATCAGGTCTTGAGAAAGAGCGATTGCGATAATCATGAATAATGCAGCATAGCAGCGCCACCTGTTGTGGGATTTTCACCAAAAAGCAATCAGAACTAAATTATATCAAGGACTAACTGAATCTAAAGTTTTATAAATATCCGCGCATTTCTTCTTCAGATATAGCTATTGTGGGAATCGTGAAAAATGCACCACAGCAGCGCCACCTGTTGGTCGATTTACACCAAAAAGTAATCAGCACCAATTTATATCAGAGACTAACTGAATCTGAAGTTTTATTAAAATCCGTGCATTAGTTCTTGAGATAGAGCGTCCACAAAATTTGTGTCACTGACAAACAAACCAACAGACATTTTATAAAAACATGTTTTTCGGGATTTCTGATTCCTAAAACGTGTAAGTTCGTCGAAAACCGGACTGCGAAAATTTCACGAATCCAATACTTTCTTCTTGTAAAGATAGAAGGAAGTAAAAATGATTTTCCCTTATTAGTCCAGTCAATTGGGAATTTTACCTAGCAAAATTAAAGGTAGTTCTGGAAATTCGCTTACTTTGTGTTTTTTGAGTAGCTGAATCCGAATTTGTAACTTCCCACCAAAATTTCCCCCCCTCACCCCCCCCCCCCCAATTTTGGTAAAAAGGTTTTTATTTAAAAATGTTATTGTTTTAGAGAAAAAGTACCTAGAAATTCAGAAAGTAGACAAAATTTGCAACAAATTAGATATATGACATTATGACTTAGAATGAAGGGGAAGGGGGGATCTGCCTCGGAACATGTGCCGCGGTGCTCAGTAGTTAAGTTACGCAATTCCACTTAACCACTCACACGTTTACATTCGCCCTTCCATCTCCCCTCCGAACTTTCTCTATAAGGTTTACTTTAAGTTTTTTGGGTCGCTGAAACCGAATTGTTAATTTACCCCCAAAATTTCCCCCCGAACACCCCCCCCCCCAAAAAAAAAATAGTTGTTTTTAACTTAAATTTCTTATTATTTAAGGGAAAATCATTACGAAATTCAGAAACTAGACAAAATTTCCAACAAATAGGATATATGACATTATGACGTAGGATAAACGGGGACAGAGGGGTCTGTCTCGGAACATCCCCGCGCGCTTATCTCAAAAACCAAATTTTTTCAAAAAATCAATTTTTGGGGGGTTGCGGGGTGAAATTTTGGTGGGAAGTTACAAATTCGGATTCAGCGACCCAAAAAGCATAAAGTGAGTCGAAATCCAGAACTAGTATTAATTTTGCGAGGTAAAATCCCGTATTGCCTGGACTTCTTAACTTAGTGCACGTAGCGCCTCAGTGCATGTTCAGAGGCCGCCCTCCCCCTCCCCGTTCCTCCTACGTCATAATGTCATGTATCCTATTTGTTGCAAATTTTGTCTACTTTCCGAATTTTGTAATGCTTTTCCCTTAAAACAATAAGAAATGTAAGTTAAAAACAACTATTTGGGGGGGGGGGGTCGGGGGGGGAATTTTGTGGGGAAGTTAAAATTCGGATTCAGCGACCCAAAAAAATTAATGTAAACCTTATAGAAGAAGTTCAGAGGGGAGATGGGAGGGCGAATGTAAACGTGTGAGTGGTTAAGCGGAATTGCGCAACTTAGTTCACGCAGCACAGCGCGCAAGTTCCGAGGCAGATCCCCCCTACCCCTTCATCCTAAGTCATAATGTCACACATCTGATTTGTTGCAAACTTTGTCTACTTTCTGAATTTCTAGATACTTTTTCCCTAAAACAATAAAAAAATTCATTTTTTTAATAAAAATCTTTTTTGGGGGCATTTTACCAACATTTGGGGTGGTTACCGGGGGAAATTTTGGTGGGAAGTTAAAAATTCGGATTCAGCGACCCAAAAAACATATAGTAAGCCTTTTTCCAGAACTACCATGAATTTTGCTCGGTAGAGCCCCTATACGGTCTCTATTGTCTGGACTATATGTTCTGTAACCTGGAAAACCTAGGTTGAATCCCCTTGTCTCACTAAAACAAATTTAGAAATATAATAAAAGGCAAACTAAATGAAAAACATACATATTATGTTACTTTATTATTGCTATCATTTGCATAATGGATTTTGTATATCAATATGTACATAATCTAGTACATATACATTAGCAATAATTTAGTGAATATAAGTTTTAATATTTTTTCCATGAACAAAATTCTATCATTTGAAAATTACACATTGTGTTTGTTATTATTATGGAATGCCAAATCATTGTAATTTATTGTTTCACTAACATATGTAATATATTCAACTGTGTAATATATTCAAATACGTAATACTTCAACAGCGATGTAGTAAAAAATTAATATACTAAGGATTAGTAAAATATAAATCGGAATTCAGTTTTTAGATTTATTGAAGTCATTTAGAAAATTGGCTGCTTTATTATTATTATTATTTTATATATGGTTAGTTCCATGAGTACTTGTAGTGTAAGTCACAAGCTACGATTGTTAGCTTCCAGTATTTTAGAACGGATTAATGTGACTTATTTTATCGGAGATATATCATTAATTGAATCAGGCGAATCAAACCTTTCGAAAATAACGGTGGCCAATGAGCATATCAGTTGTCAGCTATGTGACTTACACTACAAAACCCATGGAACTAGCCATATATACTCCCGTCATTTCAAAACACATTTTTCCAGCGGGTAAATTATTTTTTATGCTCTTTTACTTAACTGGACCTTGTTTGTTTTATGTAAAGGTGGAATTTTCTAATAAATTATTAACCCACTTCCTTTTAAGCCAGAATTGTATAAATAACGTTTACAGGTGTGCTTCCGATGACAATAAAACGTTTTTATAGTTTTCAACTTAGCTATAAAATCATTAATTATAAGGAATCTTGTAGCTTTTTAACGCGTCGAAAATTAACGAAAAACTTCAAAGTTTGAATTACTCTATCTTCAAAGCAATTTTATTTAAAAACTTGAAATTTTGGATATTGATTAAACAGATTGTGCTTTGTAATATGCTACCATTAGAAATTTATTAACCCTTTACAGAATTTGTGTATTGTTGAAATCAAAATAGCTCTTTTTATACCCCATAAGTCATTGCGCGCATGATATCTTGAGAAAGTATGTATGGATTGGAATGAAATTCGGTAAAGATACTAAACATACTTATGTGTTTAAAATGATCTACTCTTAGGCTAAAATTATTTCATTAACTATATAAAAAAAAAAAAAAACATTTTCGTAAAAAAAAAAAAAAAATATTGTATTTTTAAGGAATAAAAATAGTCATAACTCAAAATATTACCATTGTAAATACTTAAAAGTAGATCATTTTAAACACACATATTTGTTTAGTATATTTACCAAATTTCATAACAATCCATAAGTACTTTCTCTAGATATCATGCGCGCAATGACTTATGGGGTAAAAAAGAGCTATGTTGATTTCAACAATACGCAAATTCTGTAAAGGGTTAATAAATTTCTGTTGGTAGTATATTACAAAGCACAATCTGTTTAATGAATATCCAAAATTTCACGTTTATACATAAAAATGTTTTGAAGATGGACTAATTCAAACTTTGAAGTTTTTCGTTAATTTTCGACGCGTTTAAAAGGTACAAGACCCCAAGGAATGTTTCCGTTAATCCACCACAGATGATAAATCGGTATTTGGAATTCGTAGAAATGCATGGGAGATGAAACAGTAATGGGTTTAATGGTGGGCCAATAACACGCTCAACAAAATATGCCTAATGGCTGTGAAAGAGCAACAATGAAACATTTTAGGACCTAAAAAGGAGAAAATAAATTATAAGTAAAAAATGAATAGTGCAAGGATCTGTTTAGGAAGAAATGGGGTCATTTAAAGAACCCTTTACCAATTTTTCATTTTAAAACAGGACACTTCACAAAACTTTTCATCTCAAAACAGGACCCTTCACAAAACTTTTCACCTTAAAACGGGGCCCTTCACAAAATTCTTTGTCTCAAAAATAGGCCTTTCACAAAAATTTTCAATCTCTAAACCATATCTAAAACCTTTCACAAATTTCTGACCTGTCACTTTTACATATATAAAGAAAATATATGTATTTTACATATATCTCCTAAAAAATAAATAAACAAGAACCTGAACATAACGATCATTTCAAATTCGCAAAATTATGACTAGAGTTTTTACAAATGTAAAGAGTTGTTCACAATATCACAAAAACAGGACTCTGAAAAAAAAAAGTCTAGACATACCCCTGTAGTGTGTGATTTAAAAAAATATATTTTTTATCAATTAATAGTTTCATATTAATTAATTTACGATTATATGATGTGAAATCAATTTAGAAAACCTAAAAACTAATGTTTCAGAATAATGCTTCATTTAAATAATGTTTCATATTATATTCCTTTCTGCCCTGACTTAAAAAGAAAGGCGGCAAAAATTATGTATATTTTACATAAATTCGTTTCCTTGCGCTTTCTACCAACAGTAAAAAAAAGCCTGAATTTTTCATAATCGAGTTCGGTGTCACTGCCCATTGATGTACTGTAACGTAAATTTTGGGGAGAAAACCTAAATTGCTATAAAAAAAATTAGGCGTGATTTTCAAGATGATATTAAATGCTTATAAAAGAAAATTTCTTACTAAACTTTTTTTACTTTTATAAATATTCCAGACATTCATTCACTTTAAATTTATTCATGTTTATGTACATAATGAATGGTTCTCTTTCGCAAACGCCTGAACAGATGCATCGTCCTCATATTGATGACTTGCAGGTGCCTGAAGAGATGCATCGTTCTCAGATTGAGGACTTCTGTTACATTGTATGTAACACTTTCTTTAATTAAAATACCTTTAACTAAATAAAATATCATTAAATAAATTTAAAATAATAAAATCAAATTAATAGGCATTATTCAATTTCAAAACTTTAAATTCTCTCTCAAAATATTTATTTTATTTAAAAAGAATTTCAATTTATTCCTCAAAAAAGATCGTCAATAAAAAATAAACATAAATAAAGTAAAAATGTTAATTTTAATACTTTTCTCAAAATTATAATAGTCTTCATTTCTGATTTATCAAAATTATATTAAAATCATTCTTCTCTTAAGATTTTATGATCAAACTTTTCTCTTTCTGTGGCATTGACCTGAAGCAGCCAATGAGAGCGTTTCCCTCTCATTTGAACTGGTGTAAAGAATCCTGAGTAGCGTCTATCCTTCTCTTCTTCTGCTGGATTTTCAAGATGTAAGCATCTATTCTGTCCTTCAGGACAACAATCTGGCGAACCGGCCGTTGTAACGGCGAAAGCCGTTGCGATTTCCGGTCGATTATGATCGATAAGTCAATTAAATATTAACAGTAAATACATTTATAAAAAAATAACAAATTACAATTAAAAATCTTGTTTTTTAAATACAGATTTATCCTGCTCGTAAAAGATCTCAATTCTCAAAAGTGATGATCCCAGTATTTATTGAAAATGATCCTCTACGTACTACTCACATTGCTACCATGATTATCCCTAGCTATATGACAGATCAGTTGACGTTTCATGATGTCTTTTATCATTTAATAGCATTTATTGCCATGGTGGTTTTAGGGAAATGTGAAAGAAAGATCTCCAATCATATAATTTCTCTTGGATATTGTGGTTACATTTATTCTCAACATCAATCATCTACTGGTAGTAAAGGTACCGTTACTATTTTATTATATGTTGCTGTTAAGAAACTTGATTGTTTAGAGGCTCATCTAAAATGATAGCACATAAGCTGTTTCATAAACACATGATTTCTGCTTCCTAGTATTAAAAAAAACTTTAGTGGAAGTATTTGTAGGTAGTAGGACTGAATGAGAGTTTAGCATCCTACTTTTATAGTCCAAGAGCTGTTAAACATTTTTGGGAAGGTATTTGAGGCACCCTGAAAATTTGTGCAACACTTCTTTTGTAATGGCTGAATACAAAATCGAATGTCTGGCTGAAGGATCGTAGCCCAAAAACTGTGCCAGACACGTGTCAAGTGCCATTTTTTTACTACCCCCCCCCCCCAAAAAAAAAGGTATTTGAGGCACGCTGAGATTGAGACAGAATAATATTTATACTTAGAAAAAAATATTTTGAAAACGACAGACACTTCAGTCGGCTCAAAAACTGTGCCAGACACGTGTCAAGTGCCATTTTTGACTACCCAAAAAAGGTATTTGAGGCACGCTGAGATTGAGGCAGAATAATATTTATGCTTAGAAAAAAATATTTTGAAAATGACAGACACTTTAGTCGGCACAAAAACTGTGCCAGACACGTGTCAAGTGCCAAAGGGCACTTGACACGTGTCTGGCACAGTTTTTGGGCCACGATCCTTCAGCCAGACATTCGATTTTGTATTCAGGCATTACAAAAGAAGTGTTGCACAATTTTTCAGGGTGCCTCAAATACCTACTCAAAAATGTTCAACAGCTCTCCTACTATTAATGAGTAGGATAAAGTCGGAACTGCTTTCTGAACTATGAGTGTAAATTATGGCGATGAAGATAATTGTGATTTGTTCTCAATGAAAGTAATTGTGATTTGTTCTTAATGAAAGTAATTGTAATATTTATAATTTTTAAATTCAGAATGTATTATACTAAAGATAGGGGTTGTGTACACAGTCTTATTATTCTTAATCATGTAGTACTATTAAAAAAATATGCATTATATTATCGATTCAATAAATTGTTATTTTAATTATTTTGTTGTTGTTGTGTTACTTTATAAATTTTTCATTTGTTTTTTACGCATGTATGTTTGATTTATATTTGCGTACCTTCATTAATAAGAAAATATAACCATAAATTATCGCCATAACTAACCTCAACATAACAGCCATGTATTGTTCACATATAATTAATTGTTGTACTATATTTTAAATTCAAAATGTATTATACCAAAGATAGGGGTTGCGTAGACACTCTTATTATTCTTAATCATGTAGTACTATTCAAAAATATGCATTATAGCATTCATTCAATAAATTGTTATTTTAATTATTTTGTTGTTATTGTGTTCCTATATAAATTATTCATTTGTTTTTTAAACAGGTATGTTTGATTTATATTTGTGTACCTTCATTAATAAGAAAATTAAATTGGCTTTTGGTTAAAGTGGAAAAGTCAAATAGAAATTTAATTATTGGATAGGAATCTGATAATTAATGATATGAATAATATTTGATTAATAAGATTTTATTAAATTAATAAACCTACATATATTTCTCGTAAAAAAACTAGAATTTTACAAATGAGATAAATAAGTTTACATAATATTAATTATCTTCAGTAATAATCTGTCACACTTGTATATGATAAAGATCTCAGAATATTTTGTAATGATTGACATATATGATGCTCTAATTTAATTTAATTCAGGTAAGTGAAATTTAATTTATTTTACCATGAAGATATTTTTGACATGTTAATTACTTTTATCACAACGTTCTTTGTACTTTCCACCACTATTTTTATCACATTAGGCCATTAAGTAAACATTCCATCTTCTATTTAGGATTTTATAAATTTAAAATTAATTCCTCTGAATATTAAAAAAAAATTACCTTCTCTCCTAAGTTAAAGTAAAACGCCATCCTTCTAACTTCGCATCCTACTTATAAATATTTAAATTTGTTCTTAACAACTTCCAAGTGCTTGAACAGATGCATCGTCTTCAAATTTAAGACTTCCACGTGCCTCAGGCGGTGGCCGAAACGATAGTCCAATTTGTAGGCAGTTCATTTCCAAAGTTCTCTTGTGAATTTCTTTTACTTTCTGTTGAGTTAAGGGAATTCGGTGACTTTCATTTGGTGAAAAATGGCTAAGATATCAATTTTCCAATTAATGGCTTAAAATGAATATAAACATCCTTTATTCTCATGAAGTTTTACAAATCTTCCTCAAACTGATGACTTCCAGGTGCCTGGACAGATGCATCGTCCTCAAATTGATGACTTCCAATTGCCTGAACAGATGCATCGTACTCAAATTGATAGCTTCTAAGTACTTGAACACATGCATCGTCCTCCGATTGATGACTTCCAAGTGCCTCGTGCGGTGTCTGAAGCATGCGATAGTCCGATTTGTAGGCAGTTCATGTTCAAAGTTTTCCTGCGAATTTCTTTCAGTTTCTGTTGAATTCAGGGATTCGTGATTTTCATTCGGTGAAAAATGACGAAAACATCAGTTTTCCGATAAATGACTTAAAATGAAATTAGACATCCTTCATCATATGAAGTTTCATAAATCTTCCTCAAATTGATAACTTCTAAGTGCCTGAACAGATGCATCGTCACCAAATTGGCGGCTTTCAAGTACCTGAACAGATGCATCAATCAGATTTATGACTTATTAGTGCCTCATACGGTGGCCGAAAATGGGATACTCCGATTTGTAGGCAGTTCATTTTCAAAGTTTCCCAGTGAATTACTTTTAGTTTCTGTTGAGTTACTGAGACTCAGCGACTTTCATTTGGTGAAAAAATGACGAAAATGTCAATTTATAAATTAATATTGGTTTAAAATGAATTTAGATATCTTCTATTCTTTTGCAGTTTCGCATATATTCCTCAGATTTGTGGCTTCCAAGTACCTGAACAGATGCATCGTGCTCAGATTGATTACTTCTTTGTGCCTCATACGGTGGCCGAAACATGGATGATGCGAAAACGACGAAAATACCAATTTTCAAATTAATGCTTTAAAAATAAGGTACTACTTAGTTATCCCGTTGACCAAAAAACTATCGCCGAACTAGAAGATTAAATGCTAATAATGGCTGATCGTAAACATCACATTCACATGACATTAAACACGTTACACGTGTTTGTTACGTCATCAAGAGATTTTTAATTCTACGATTTGTTTGTATTTTTATTAGCGTTTTAGTAATTTATTTGTTCTTTCATTATTTAATATAAAAATTACGTTAATTTGTATAATTTGGCGAACAGTTTTGGCGATTTATATAATTTGGCGAAACTGGTCGGTGGGAAAACTAAGTAGTACCAAAAATCATTCAGACATCCTTTATTCTTATGAAGTTTTGAAAAGATCCGATAAATAAATATATGAAAAACGACTTTTGATTGTACCTATTTCCCTTTAGATGGTTCAGAGTCGAAATTATTTAATTAATTTTTCCAAGTTTGTGTTTTTTTTTTCAACATTATGATCAAAATTCTAAAACATTTACACATATTTTTCATTTCAAGTTTCTTAGACGATACTTATGGAGCATTAAATAAAATAAAAAAACAAGTTTTTATTAATATAAATACAGTCGAACCTCTATTTAACGAAGTCGCTAAATCCCAGAAAAAAGTTCGTTATATGGAAAATTCGTTAAATAGAGATTCACCTTTTAGAGTATTTTAAACTACATAAAACAGATTTTAAATTCATAAACACTAAATATTTTTACTAGAAGTAATTAATCACATTTTTTTAAATAAATTATATCGATTTGTTTTATTTATTTTACCGACTAATATCCATCATCAATTCATTTTTTCTATGGGTTTAAATCTTTGAAATCTGCAAGGAAAACAAAACATTGTCCGGGAATACACTGTATTTTCTGTTTAAAGTGAATAGTTTTACATTAAAATTAACGAATTTTAATGACATTATCGTATTTATTATTATTATAACAAGTATTTTTAATTATACATTAACATATGCGTCCTTAAATTTAATTTCTGATAAACTCTGTTAACATTGCCTGAGTTTTTTATTTTAAAAAGTGCTTTATCTCATAATACGTCTCGCATCTTTGCAATGCACCAAAAACTCCTTCATGCGTATTTTCTTCTAACTATAATCTGCGTCGGATTATTTCGAATGATGTTAGCAATTCATCATACGAAGTTTTGTTAATTCCTGCATAATGATCATTTCCATAATCATCATATTCGTCTTTATCGCAATTCATTGTTGTATATTTTTTATTTTTCACACTATCGAAAATAACCAATTCGGATAGTGTTTCCGAGGTCTCAATTTCAGAATTAAGTGAAATACTATCATCAATCAGCACATCATGGTTAATTTCTCCTCTTTTTCCCAATATATCCACCCAATATATCCACCCTAAGGGATTATCGTCTTCGTCCTCCGTACTTACCGAATTCTCACTGCTGACAAAGAAGGCGCCTGGTAAAACCAGGTCAAGGCCATTGAACATCATAAAATGTGTTTAAAGAAAGAATAAGTTTGAAATGCCCAGAAATATTTTGAGAAATGCGGAGAAAAAAAAATTTTTGATCACAAGAAAAAGTTCGTTAAATAGAGAATGCACTTCGCTATTTGGAGGATATTTTACGAAGAAATTTGCAAAATGTCCTTAGTTTCAAGGAAAAGTTCGCAAAATAGAGGTTCGTTAAATAGAGGTCCGACTGTATATTTTATTTTTAATTATAAGTAATTTGTCATTTTTAAGGATTTTATGTATGCAATGACATTTTATTTATTTTTCCTTAAAATAATTAAATCTTTAGAAATATGGCCTTTACATTTATATAGCACATTTTTAATAAAAAATTTAAAAAATTTCTTTACAAAAGTTTGAAATTGTTGGAGAAGTTTAGTTTTCAATTTTCTTAAATTAAAATTTTCAAATTATAAGTATTATATTTTTCAAGATTAAATAATTTTCTTCATAAAACCATTTAATAATATGTTAAAAAACATTTTAAAATACTTATATAAAAAAAGATATTTCAAAATGGGATGAGTCTCTTTAGCGCTGTCGTATGGTATCGATATTGCCTTGGACGTTCTAGATCATATATCTCCGTCTGTTCCGCCGATGTGCAAAATTTATCTCATCTAATAGCCAATACCATTATGCTGCAAGAGATTATAAACATTGTGGATGTTTCATCAGTAACAACGATCTGGGTGACTAACTTTAAACCCGAGGATGTCGAAATTGTGCTTCGTTTAGAACAGCATCTTGTTTTTAAATGAACATTTTGTTCCAATCGTAGTAGTCCTGGATGTTCTTGAGACTGGCGGCTCGGGGGTATGTTTATGGTCTCGGAAAATGTTTAATGAGCATTACGGCTTTCTTGCAGTACATTTTATAATACTTCAATGCGTAATAAAAGGCTATTATTTTTGATAGTTTTTTTTTTATTTTTTTTTTTTATAATGACTAAAAGCCAAGTTGTGCGGTCGAATCAGTGCTGTTCTAGACACGTGACGTTCTCACCAAGTAAATATGTCTGACACATCTCACTATCAACTCTGCAGCACATCCAGGAATGCATTTTAATCAATTTATATGCAATCATACAAGATTAAATATTGGAAATGATAATGTTAAATTCATTTGTACTAGTCGCAATACAGATAGCAATACGGTGGGTTTTATAAACGTAATTAAACCTACTTGGCAGAATGAGTTGTAATTTTGGATTCCTATATTTCAATCTTCTAAAAATTAATTTCTGTTAAAAACTTCACAGAACACTTCGAAATATAAACTCAATATACGTATAGATAATTTCTAAATTATCTTTAAAATAATTATGCATTTAATAATTATGTATAATAATTATGTATATTAGTAAGTATATGAATTCTTTAACATTAACCGATTTAGCTATCCAATGGTTAAATTCATCGTAGAATGCAAATATAATATCAAAATTGGGTTTTAATTAAAAAAAAATCGAGTTTAGTGCAATCTATGTATGTAAACGATCCCCCTAAGTGTAATGTAATTATAACATTATGTAGGACATGTTATTACTAGTCATTTCGTAGTAGTCATATTTTAATAAGGTGATTTTTTGGCAGAGTTTGTAGGGGATTATCACTTTGTCTTCGTAGGACTGTCCACCCAAAGTTCCCCATTAGCGCTCTTAATAATTATTCTTTAACTTCTTCAGTCGTTAGGTCCACATATGTGGACCTTTTTTCTTATCCTCATAAAAACTAAACTATTTGATTTTACTACATTATTACCTTACTTCTATATAGCTGAATGTTTTTTGGCATTAGACCAATAAGTGGTCAGAACTGGTGCTTACTTCCTCATGAATATAATGTTATTTTCATCTGAGTTTGCAAAATTTCTTCCAGACATTGCGGCCTAGAAAGCAAGAAATTTTCATAATTATTTAACTGAAACGCTTTAAAGTAAAACATTTTGAGGATGTGTATATCATTTACAAAGCCTTACTGCGTGAATTTAATTTATTGATATTTTTAGGGAGTTAGTAATTTTAGATCAATATTTGTGAACCTAAATTATCAGCCCCCTAAATTATCAATTTCAGAAAAAGGGCTCCTTCTGTCATCTATGGTGTGTTTTTTTTTGTACAAAATCAATGAATGTGTATTCGTAGTGTTATTTAGCCCCACCAGTGGCCGAGAGGTTCTGCTCTCGAAGCTGGTAGACGGGAGGTGCTGGGTTCGATGCCAATCGCGCCCGTCGGCCTAATCATTCGGAGTTTTCGTGGTTTTCTTCGAGCCGTGGATCTTCCATGCGTTAATACGGATTAGGTTCCCTTAGAAAGACCCCCACGGAGGGCACTCTCCCCGGGCCTATATCCCTCGTGTAGATAATTGGCCGTCAAAAATCAACCCAACCCGTAGTGTTATTTTACCTTCAGGACTGAAGAGGTTAAAGTTTGTCTTTATGGTATGTAAATATTTTTTAATGTAAAATGAAATTATCATAAATTGTATTTTTTCTTTTGAAAAAACAAACAAATAATAAACAGAAAATTAAAACATAGCATTAAAATATCTTGAAAATATAAACATTTGGTAAAATTTTTAATTAAATTTCCCTTAAAAATTTTGTTAACTGTGACAGAAACCTGAAAATACAAACCTTTGAAGCAGTATTGTAAATGTCAAATATCCTGGATTTTGTTATTATTTTGAGGTTTAAATATATTAAGGTGAAAATTTTTAAAAAGAGATTCTTCTGTACAACCTTGAAAACATTTTCCTTGTTACAGTTCTAAACGCTGCTTTAAAATGCATACTGTTTATAAGATAAAAATGTAAAGGAAAAAATAAAGTAAGGAAGTATTTCATAAAAAAGTTTTAATAAAATTTTCAAACATTGCAATCTACAAAAGAATTTTTTTTTAATTTCTTTATAAAAGTATTTTCAATACTAACAAAAACTAATTTGCTATAACTAGCAAAATAAAAGGATAATTTTCAACAAATGTATTTAATTAGAATCAAATAAATGAGTTGCTGTAAAAGTAAAGATATTGCGATCAATAAAAAGACTATGATGTTCTATAAAGTTGATATAACGTACTATAAATCTAAATTCACTTTAACTAGTTTCGGACTGCGTATTTATATGTGGTACCTTTGACAAGGTTGGTCTTTAAGTTATATATTGATGGGCATTTCGATTTTACGACTGTAATAAATAAAGTCTTTCTCGAGAGCTTAAGAGTGAATGTTTTCGAGTAAAAAGTAATTATGGGCTTGTATAAAGGAGTAAAATACATCACTGTAATGCTCACTAAAAATTCATTTATTTACAGAGAGCGACTTATAGTAAAGTTATATTAATTAAAATTATTTTATAAAGGCAAAATGGGCTTATAAATTAAAGTATCAATTGAAAATGCAATGAAAAAATTCATAGACTAATAAAATACATTCAATACATTCTCGCGCAATGCTGCGGAATACCACAGAAAGGTTATATGTATAAAATTCTTTTGAAACCAAATTTATCTAACAAGTTTAAATAACAATATTAACCAAAATCCTAAATGAAGATAGCATGTAACAATATTATACATTGATCGTTATGCTAAAACATATTGAAGTAAAGTTAATTGACATATAGAACCCACTAGAAAATCTCAAAACATTGACAGTATAAACGTTGACAGTTCTTGCGTTAATTCACTACAATTAATAAAAAGGACGGATTAGAAAAAAGGTTAGAAGCAGCAGCATTTGAAAAGTAATTAGTGTGGAGTGAATATTTTTTCCCAGGGTGGAGACAGGTGGTGCTAGTGTTGCTGTTATGCGGATTATTAGTCCAAGAGTTGCGCAGATATGTATTGTGAGTTCGGAGACGCGTCAGAACAATTGAAAATGGCAAGACCATTAGAAATGTGGTCTTGCTTGTGCCACTTTGACAAAATTATGTGAGACCATCCAGCGCAAATGTCCTGGCATGTTAAGTGATGATGTTAACCTCTTGCAAGACAATACTAAACCCATACAGCTCACCAAATTCAAGAATTGCTGCAAAAGTTCAAGTGGGAAATCTAGAGCCACCCTCACCCCGAAATAAAAGAAAAAAAACAGCCACACTTTTCATCCAGTGACTATTTCCTGATTTCGAAATTGAGGAAAACACTTATCTGGAACAGGGTTTTCTTCAAACAGTGATGTAAAAACAGTTTTTGAGAACTGGCTCAATGAGTAGTGACATGATTTCTAGCCAAGCTGCGTTAAACAAGTTGGTCCTGCGTTCATATAAACACCTAAATAGAGTTTATGATTATGTGGAAAAGTGATCGGTAAGAATATCTCTTAATTCCATTTTGTACTCTCTGTCTATTGTTGATAAATAACTTTTTATTGTCCTTTTTTATCTATACTCGTATATTCTAATTCCAAACATACTAATAACGTATTAAATAACCTTAAATATCTCGTAAGAATTAGATGAGAAGAAATCATTTTTGAAATTAGTACACACAAGTATGCACAGCAACTTTTATTATGACTTTTAATTGGTTTCTAACAATACAAAATAAAAAATAATATCTAATTTTACTTTTACGTATGCATGAATTCTACAGTAATATTTTAGATTGATTTAAAAATATGTAATATAATTTTCTGCCTAATACTTCGTAAAACAACTTAATTAAAATTAGTTGTTTTTCCTAAAACTAATTTCATAAAAACAAATAACTTTTAATCATAACTTTTAAAATTCATTATGTGTAATAATTAAAATCAAACAAAAAACTTAATGTTATAAAAAAAAGTAAAAATATTATTTCATTCCACCTTTATTAAAAATTCTAAATATCTATATTAAAGTTTTTACATTGAATTAAGAGCGGCAGCATTTTTTAATTTGTCTCGGTAGAAAATGAGTAATTTCGAGTTTAATTATTTTCCACCATCTAATTTTCAAGTGAAACTGATATTTTCCCTTGGGGGGATAATTTCATAAAAGCAGGGATATGCTACTAGGAATATGTTTCATCATTATAGTATATAATAATTATCTGCATGAAAAGTTTATATTAGATACAAAATGATTAGATATTTATTTTATTTTGCTTCAAAATAAGAAAAATAATAAAAAATAAAATTGTAAAACGCTATTAAATTCTTCCTTCGCTTTTTATACTCTTAATAAACGATTAACCATTTTTTCTATTTTATTCCAATATTAACATATGCGTTCTTCTTAGTTTTTTGTTAACATTTTGAAATAGATTTTTTTTATTAATATCCAAAATATTTACCATTTTCCCCATTAAGAGAAAAATTTCTGTCACAGTTTTTAAAAACTGAACATTGATCGGACGCACAGTAGCAAAACTCAAAATGCTTCCGAAACCCGTGCAATAAAGTTACACTCTTTCTACGAACAATTGTGTGTCCATGTATGCCAGTGTCTTTAAAATTTGTGTAGATCACCTTTATTGTGTAAAGTAACGGAAGAATCACTTATTTTAGTTCTCACTATCGTTATTTTGAATATTTTTAGGTGCGTTCGTAATTACATAAATGCATAGCACGTGTAGTCGTTGTCTGGTCTATCCGCTTGTCTTCTGTCCGTCTGTCCGCATATAACAGCGCAAAAACTACCGAACCGGATTGTTTGAAATTTAATGTATATAATCGTTGCAGAATTTTGTCGAGTCATTTCAAATTTTATGAAAATCGAATCAAAACTTAAAAAAGATGTTAATGAACGTTTTCTTCATTCTATTAAATCCTATCATACGAAATTAATTGAATGTTATCCCATGATACGTAGTAATTTTAGGTTGCCATGGTGATTACGTCCTATTTAAGATGGAGTCCTGTTATTTCCGTATTACTGAATTTAATATATTTAATAATAATGCATTTTTTATTCATGCATTTTTGCAACAGCTGTTGCAGTAAGATTTGAATATTTATAAAACTAGTTATAGTACGAACGCACTTCATTTGCCACGTTTGAAATATAATGTTATATTACTTTTGCATAATGTTCCAAATGACTTGTTTCGAATGTGCATATATGTATGTCAGTGACTTTAAAATTTGTGCCTTTATTGAGCAAAGTAACAGAAGTAACGTTTATTTTTTGCTCTCACTACCGTTATGTTTAATATTTTTTTAATTAATGAGCGCCATTGTTCAGAACGATACACTAAAAATAAATTATTTTCTGGCAAAATCTTTATTGCTTTATTATGATAGAGTGCAAGGCTGTGGATATTATTTGTAAATATTTACGAGTATTTTAATATAACCATCACAGAATGATCAATTTCCCCATTTCATTTAACAGTTTTATGGAAAAAAATATAAAACTCAACCTTATCCAATCGAAATAATAAATATGGGAAACAGTTTGTAATCTTTTCTTTAGAGTACGATCAATTTTACTTGCACGTTTGAGGGAGAAAACTGTTATTGTGTTATATTTAAAACCTTGTTAAAAGGTATTAAATAAAACAGTAGCAAAACAGTTTTATATACAAATTGTTTATCTATTTTTGCTTCAACGAAGCAATTTTCAAGACAAATGAGAACATTCTACAGATGTACGATCTGTAATTCAATGATTTGAAACGCCATTATTCACGTTTTTCACATACTCTCTCTGATTACTCAAGTTAATTTATTTTATTCCTACTTTTATTACATACTACACTTATTCCTACTTTTATTTTATTAATTTATTTTATTCCTACTCGTATTCATGGAGTAACTCAACCCATAATTTTGGAATGCTAATTGATGGTGTATGATTACATATCGAGATTTTTAACGTTTTGAAATTTCAACGATTTCTCTTATAATGAATGGATATTGTAAATTGCAGATGAAAATTATTATCTTAAATCTGTATTGCACAATATTATGTAGTATACTATAATTTAATAATATTCAGATGTAAATTTATATGTTGAGTTATTATAAAATTTTAAAGCTATTCTGAAAGAAAATATGCCTCATATTTATATTCTGGAATATGAATATAAATATCTAATACTAGTACTCTGATTTACAATTTTAAAATTTCATTACGAACTTTTAAAAATGTATTTAACATTAAGATTTCGATACTTTAGTCCGGAATAAATCCAAAACTCCTTCATAGAATCTCGTGTCACTTGTTATCCGAAGACAAAAAGTATCGAAGGATCGAAATAAGAATTTTCGATCGAAATAAGAAACAGCTGTTTGCTGCTTTTTGTATATTATTTATGCATTTTTAAACGTTGTTTTTCTGCTTTTTAAAATTCTTGAACAAAGGCTTTATTTGCTATTTTTAAGAATTATGTGTTATAATCAAAATTTTATTTTATCCTTATTATGCCATGCGGACGGCTCCCCAAGCTTCCTTTTTTATATACAAAATTAAAGAAGTTACAATTATTTGTCGAATAGTACCTCTCACATGACTTAGCGACAATTTTGATGATATAATAGTATAAGGGGCATTCCACATCAAATCAGGCAGTAAAATATCAATATGTAACCCACCATCACAGATTTTAATGAAACTGCGTGTGTTTGTTCTTACTATTAAGATATGATCACCAGTAATTTTTTTTGCTCCTTGGTGAAATAGTTTCTGAGAAAAAAATTGTCAAAATTTTGAAAAACTGCCGTCAGTTGGCATTCTTGACAGCTCGATTTTCAAGTGTAGCATGTCATATATATAATCATATTTCAATATCTACTCTACAAATCATCTTCAAATAATTTATGCACAATATTTAGAGTACGCAGCTTATGAAAAAAATATATTGTTACGCTTATAACATTTTAAGTGTGTCTAAAAAAATATTTAAACTTTGAAGTCGTGAATTTTTTATGAAAAATAATGCATTAACAAAAAAAGCATTATCAACAAAAGGCGGTATTTTTATTAAATTTATTTTTTGTGGGAGATATACTTAAAGGTGTCCTTTACCTGATTCTGAAATAAAAATAGTGGGATTTTGGGTGTTTTTAGTAGTATTTCCTATTTAAAAATATTTTGAGGTGCATTTCAAATCAAATCAAGCAGAGTCATTCCATGTCAGTTCCCCTAAGCCATTTAATCACTGTCACAAATTTCAATGAAACTGGGTTTGTTTATAGCTTATTTTAAGAATTAATCACCTTTAATTTTCTTGATCCTAAGTAAAATATTTTTTAAGATAAAGAATATCAAAATTTTGAAAAATTGTTTTAAATTTTTTTAATGACAGTTCGATATTCAAAGACTGCATTAAAAAAAAAAAAAAAAAAGTCATTTCAATATAAAATCCCTAAATAGATTCCAAATAATGTATATGTGACAAATAATGTAGGTAGATTATTATTTCTGGTTTTTTGTCATGTTTAAACACTAAGAGTGTCTTTTATCTTGTGAATTTTTAAAATCACGAATTTTGTCAAAAATAATGTGTTAATCAAAAATTTATTATTAACCGAAGTCAGGGTGTTATTGTTTTTTTTAATTGTACGTAAAAATAGCTTTTAAATGGTTATAAAATAAAAATATTGAAAATATGAGAAAAAATTATCAATGTTTTGGAAAAATACCACGAGTTGCTATTAATGATTGTTCAATTTTCAAAGGTCTCATTTTATATATAAAATCATATTTCAATAACTAATAAAGAAATCTTCTTCGAATAATTTAAGCAAGGTAAATAAAGTATGTAGATTATGAAAAAAATATTGCTGTAATGTTAAAAAATATTTAAATGTGTCTAAAAAATTGTATAATCTTTGAAATCAAAAATATTTTACAAAAAATAATGAAATTACTAAAAAATCTTTATCAATCAGAGGCGGAGTTTCTATGACTAATTTTTTTTATTTTAAATTGTACATAATACTACATTATAACTGGATCTGAAATAAAAATAGTGGGATTTTGGTTGGTTTTAGTAGTATTTAAATCATATTTAAAATTATCAATATTTTCAGATGTAAAATCTATCCAATGCATCATCCCTGGAAATATTTTTATTTATACATTTATTTCATTTTTCAAATTATCTTTTATGTTCGTTTCTTGAGGAAAAAAATAAACAATATTGTCTTTTAGTAAAACTTCTAGGGCGAAGAGCAATTATCCCTTTCCAAAAAAAAAGAAAAATAACTAGCTCCTCACCGCCCAATAGAAATTTTCAAAATGACATTCCTAATCTTTAAACTCATATTTGGCTGTTAATATTGTAAATTTAGCATTGAGCTGCTCATATTGAAAAAAATACCAAATTTCACTCTTTTGAAGAAAATTTTGACATATTATGCTTTAAATATATGCAAAAAATGCATAATCCATTATATTTATATTTTTCAAATAACTATATCTAAAAAATTATTTAAAACTTAATGAGTTGCACTTTTGTAACTTTATTCAGTTTCTAATGATATGTACCGTAATTTTGGGTGTATAGCCCGCAGATCAAACAATTCAGTTTGGACCCAGAAATTTTATTCAGTACTTGAAGACCAATATTTACTGTGATCTAAAAAGTTACATTTTATTTTTAAAAATTTCTGGGTCGAAACACGATTGTTTGATCCGCGGGCTATACACCGGAAATTAAGGTAATTTGATTTATTTCATCACAATATTGCTGAAAGATGGATTTTCAACATATATATGTGTGTATATATATCCCTGTTCTCAAACAAATTATTTAAAAATTATTCATTTATGTTTAATAAGGCATATATATATTGTTTATACACTTATAGAAAATACATATAGTAAATTTTATGATATGTCAATAATGTCTAAAAATAAAGAACTTATCTAATACTATGTAACGAAAAATTTAACATCTGGTGTAATGACAACAAAATTTTATAATTGTTTTACTTAATTTGGATGAATGAAAAAAGCTTACATGTTTATATTTTATTGAAGTACAGGTGAAAATGTCACAAAGACAATCCTATCTCAACAACCACCGAGTATGTCACATTCACACTACAGCTGATTTTTTTTCTTTTTGATCTTTCGGGTTTGATTTCAGATGGTAATGAATTAATTAGTTTTGTTAGAAGTGTCATTGCAGTCAGCATATTAGGTTCACTATTTTTTTTTTATAATTTGTTTTGATTGACTCGATAAACAACAACATTTAAAGGGACCATTTCATGAATTTTCAATTAAAAGCTGATTTATAAATTCATTATGTTGTTTAGTTATTATTATCGTCTTAAGATAACAAGTTGATATTAAGATTTTTAAATGTAGTTTATTTATTATTTGAACAGTTGAAAGTATTTTTCAATAAGAGTGGGCTGTTGTTTTTAAGTCTGCTGTTGAGCAATGTGGTGTTGGTAAAGGAACTGGAACTATTTAATTTAATTTTTATTGCTGTAAATAATATTCGTTATTTTATTATTGTATGTATTATATTTAAGCAAGAGTAGCAATACACGATATTGTAGTCATTATAGTACATCTTAGAATGAAAAGCTTCAATATTTATCATTAAACATTCACATTTTATGAAAATTTTGTTAAATTTGCTCATATTTTCACTATTTTTATTTTATAACTATTGAAAAGATATTTTTACGTACAATTAAATAAAGTAATAACAGCCTGACTTCGGTTAATTGTAAATTTTTTATTAACACATTATTTTTCACAAAATTCTTGATTTTAAGAATTCACAAGATTAAACACACTCTTAGCGTTTAAACATGACAAACAACAATAAATAATAATCTGCCTACATTATTTGTCACATATACATTATTTGGAATCTATTTAGTGATTTTATATTGAAATGACTTTTTTTTTTTTTTTTTTTTTTTTTTTTAATGCAGTCTTTGAATATCGAACTGTCATAAAAAAAATTTAAAACAATTTTTCAAAATTTTGATATTTTTTATCTTAAAAAATATTTTACTTAGGATCAAGAAAATTAAAGGTGATTACTTCTTAAAATAAGCTATAAACAAACCCAGTTTCATTGAAATTTGTGACAGTGATTAAATGGCTTAGGGGAACTGACATGGAATGACTCTGCTTGATTTGATTTGAAATGCACCTCAAAATATTTTTAAATAGGAAATACTACTAAAAACACCCAAAATCCCACTATTTTTATTTCAGAATCAGGTAAAGGACACCTTTAAGTATATCTCCTACAAAAAATAAATTTAATAAAAATACCGCCTTTTGTTGATAATGCTTTTTTTGTTAATGCATTATTTTTCATAAAAAATTCACGACTTCAAAGTTTAAATATTTTTTTAGACACACTTAAAATGTTATAAGCGTAACAATATATTTTTTTCATAAGTTGCGTACTCTAAATATTGTGCATAAATTATTTGAAGATGATTTGTAGAGTAGATATTGAAATATGATTATATATATGACATGCTACACTTGAAAACCGAGCTGTCAAGAATGCCAACTGACGGCAGTTTTTCAAAATTTTGACAATTTTTTTCTCAGAAACTATTTGACCAAGGCGTAAAAAAAAAATACTGGGAATCATATCTTAATAAAAGGAACAAACACACGCAGTTTCATCAAAATCTGTGATGGTGGGTTACATGCCTGCCTGAACTGACATGGAATGACCCATAAGAGCTTTTTTTGGTTGTTTTGTTTCACTGACTGTCCATTAAAATATTCTTGAAGCAAAGTTATAAAAATGAAACATACACTAGTGTTGGAAATAATCTTAACACGTTGAATGCCACGTCAGTTACCGGTGACTGATACTGGTCTCTCCGTTTAGGTCGCGTCAGTCATCGGTCACTGACACTTGTAGATTCTGTAACGGGAGTCTTATTTCGTAGCCTAAACGGAAAGACAGACAAAATAGACTTGGCATTCAACGTGTTAAGCTGTTATTATTTAAAAATATGCAGTTCATTAACCAGAGATTGTTATCATGCAAGCTAATTAAAGATCTTTGGGATATCGAGAATATATGACATAAAACCTCTAATGCCTATGGTAGCATATATGCTACCACCAGTGTTTCGAACGTAGTGGATTTTTTAATTCGGATATTCCAATTCCATACCAGAAATTTAAAATAGTAATATTTACTTTATTTAATAACAGACATTACGTATTTAAATAAAGCGAAATTCATTATTAAAATTTTCTGGTACGAATTAAGATTCTCTGAATTGCAGAATTTCTAGAACGTATTCTACCATAGGAATTAGAGGGTTAATGCGGATCTTAAATGCCCTGTTGAACAACGCGAAAAATTTCTGACACATTTTCTAATTCCATTTTAAAGGTAAAGGCATAAAATTGGCAAGTCTGACTATTGAAGCGATTTGGAATCGAAATGAGGTTTCCATTTTTTGATAAAGTAAATATACTTATCGGGCTATAAGCAATTTCGGTCATGTGATGACAGGTTCTCCTGCTCTCCTGTGGTATCACATCCAGTAAGGAAAAGGTCTTTCAATTACATAGTTTTTGAATAAAAACATTTTCATGCATTTCCGAACAGAAAATGAAAATTTGTCAGAATGTAGCCCCTTTGGAATTGAGAACGGATATTTCATAACTGTTGATATTACACAAACTGCGCTCGAATTTGGAATAGCAAAAAAGTTTGTTTTAGCTGGAAAAAAGCATGAATATTGTATATATGGACATCCGATTAGAATATACTTTTCTACAAGAAAAAAGCGCGATTTACAAAAAATAAATATTGTAGCAATGCCACTTTAAAATCGTATGATAGAACTCAAAATAATTATTATTGTTTATAGTTCAATTTATAAAAATAAAAAATAAAACATATAACGTTTTGAAGATACTTGGTAAATTCTGATGAAATAAATGAGATTTTCCTCTGTAATATGCTATCATAAAATAACTATTGATAAAAGCATTAAAAACGTATTATTCTTCTGTATTTGAACTATTAAAGTCGTAATTATTATTAATTTGTTCATTTGAGTCGGTTTAATGTTTGATGATGGGGAAAATGTACCTCAAAAAATCAGTACTGATGGTAAAGAGAATGATTCGCGAAATATGATTATGATGAGCAATGTTAAATGAACAGCTTAAAAATGAACAGCGAAAAAATAATAAAATATATTATTTAAACTATCATAGGCTATCAGAAAAACCCATTTAGATAAACATTAAAATGTATTACAGTGAAACTTGCATAATTCGAACTTGTTTAATTCGAAATTCTGGATAATTCGAATTTTTTACTCGGTCCCTAGAATTCTGTATTAAAATAATGTAAAAAAATCGTGGATATTTCGAATTTTATTTTGGATAATTCGAATTTTCCGTACGATTGATCTAAAAGTTTTGCGGAAAAATTGTTTCTGAAACTTTTTTCAGCTAAGTTGTAAAATATTTTAACAGTCTTTCTAAGGAAAAGAATGGAGATGGTTTCAAATGTCCTTATGTGTGGATTCCTAAGGTATTTTCTGACCCAAGCAAAATCCGAAGATTGGACCAAGCAATCATCAAAAACCTTAAACATTTCTAGAGCCGTCGGTGGATTGAAAGTATCCTCATCGGAGATTTTGACATTAAGAATCTATGCATTCTTCATGCTTCGCGAATGTGTTGGCTGACATGGGACAAGGTCAGTGAGAGAACGATTATGAAATACTTTCATAAGAATGGATATGTAAAGAAAGAAACGGAATAAGTATATGCAGTGGAAAATGTTGATAAAATTGATCCTGAGCTGGCTATCGATTATTGGAAATATGTAAAATCTGATCTATCAATCTTGTATGAGGACTATGTCAACGTGGACCAACGTGGCTGCATGTGATGAGGCGACTGATGCGGACATTATTGCTCAACTCGCGGAGGACAACTAAGCTGAGGACGGACTATCTGGGGATGAAGAAAACAAGAAAATGCAAGAGAAGTCCCTACCTAGTTCATCAGAAGCTATGGTGCATATAGATGAACTTCGACGGTTTTTTGAAGGTTCGTCTAATGTAGAAGATTCTATTTTTGTATCAATTGACAGGCTGGAATCATATGCTATGACTCAAAGATTGCATTAAGAAGCAATCAAAAATGTCTGATTTTTCTCAAAAGTGATGAATAATTAAGCTGGTGAAAAATGTTTGATTTAATAATTAAAAAAAAAAAAAAAAAAAAAAAAAAAAGACCGCAGTATTCTTAGATAAAGTTTATGTGTTAAATCTTTCATCGTGGAGTTAATCTTTTTCACTTATATCTTCTTTTTGAGAGAATATATGTAATTCAAATTTTTGGATGTTTCGAACTTTTCTCTTGGTTCCTTCAACTTCGAATTATCTAAGTTTAACTGTATTCTTCTATATTTGAACTATTAAAGGCGTAATTTTTAATAATTTCTTCATTTGAGTCGGTTTAATGCTAGATGATAGGGAAAATGTACCTCAAACAATCTGTACTGACTAAAAAACAGAATGATTCATGAAATATTATTATGATGTGCAACGTTGAATGAAACAGCTTAATGGTTTTGAAAAAAAAATAATGGAACGTTTTTCACTCTAACTGGAACAAAAAAAAATTTATTGAGTAAACATTTGTAATAAGATATCATTCGAAGATTTCCAATAGTAAAACGTTTGTATGTGATTTCTTTATTTTTATGATTGATGGTTTTCGTTATAGTTTTCTTATACGATTTATAGTGTTGCTGAGCAGAGTTAATTTGATAACATGTATTTGTATAAATTGTTTATTCTTAAGGTAATGCAATTATGCCATACAAATGATGATAGATTGACTACCATTCTTGGAAACGAAGAAACTAGATATGTTTTCTATCATACAGGATATACCGTTATACATCAGAGTAAACTTGCAATAAGTGTACTAGATGTTCTATAATTCCCTTCACATTCCAATCTTAGCAAGGCTCATTAGGAAGGTGTAGTATCGCAATGCGGTTTACGCAGTAAGACGCGTTAAAATGCTGAACTTTTTATGGCAGAAAAAGGTAGAATTTTCTTTCAAATTTTTTTTAACTATATTTTACATCTCTTCCAATAATATGACTCTCTGTGAAATATTTACTTACAAGATGCAAGTTCAGACAAGAAAACAAAATTATTTCCGATAGAATTTTATGTTAATATTTTAAGATTGATAATTTTGTATTTTATACTTATGAAGATATTAATCTTTGAGAAAAAAAAATTGTGCTGAACCTTAAAAAATAAAATTAGTAAAACTTAAAGTTATCGAATAATAACATTATAGATTTTTTATGAAATTAAAAAATATATATCTAAAATCTAGGGAAGCTATTGAATTTAGTAGAAATATTTACAGAATGTTGACAAAACTCTTAATTGCTATGTATCGATTTATTTTTGTTAAAAAAAATCAATCCTGTTATAGAACTTTATTTAATATAGCTCTTTCATATTTCATTATTCTCATTATAAATTACACATATTACATAGTTTCTAAGCTTTCGATATTTTTTATTTGCATAGTATCCTCGTATCTAAATCAGACTATTTTTATATCATTCATTAAGTAAAATATCTGTTCTATTTATAATTAGCTTGTAAAAAAGAAAAAAAAGAAAAAAAGAAAGGATAGCTAGTATGGTTTTATTAAGATTCAGAGTTTAAACTTTGTCTTTTATTGTTTTATATTAAACTAAAATTCAAAAATAGTACTTTTCCTTTTTCTCAGGTCAGTTTAATTCTATGTGGTAAATATTATTTTTCTAAAATATATTGAGTAGCGATTTACACGGTCCAAAATTAGAGCCTGGCAGCAAATTAATTCTGAACAAAATTTTGTGGTAATGTTTTATGAAAAACTGTGTGTTATTTCCCATTCATATAAAGAAAGTCATTTTTCGAAGTAAATACTTAAAACATTATTCGGGATTGTACAATATTTGTATATTTAGTAAAATATTTAGTTACAGGCACAGCTACTGATAAATGAACTCCAGAAAATTAATCAACTTATAAAAACTATTCATACTTCTGATTTCACAATAAATTTTGACATTTAATTTCTTTTTGTTAAGAGCGTCTTTTGTATGTTTCTTTTATACTATTTTAATGTTACTCATTAAAAATTATCTGTATTATTTCTATTTGGAATTTAAAATACCCATTATATAGATATATATATATAAATAAAAGAATAATGCATTTTATTTGTCAAATTAATGTTTCTCATCCTAGAAAACAATTGCCCTGAAGAATGTTCGTTATCAATTTACAAGATGCAAAATTCCAGCTTCGAAGCAAAATAATTAGGAATAGAATTTCAAGATAACATTTTAAGAAAATAGTTTCTTATTTCCTATGAAGCTATTGATTTCTTGAAGTAGATACTTAAGAATTCTTTTGGTATGTTCAGTACTGGAATTTAATGAAAGGTTTAGTTACAAATTACAAGCACAGTTACTGAAAAATGAACTCCAGATACTTAGGGAAATTAATATATTTGTATAAACTATTCCTGCTTCTGATTTCACATTTATCATTAATGAAAGTCAACAAGAATATTTGTGAATAAATCATTTTCTTAGTGTTAAAAAATCGAGCAATAGCTAAAGTTTAATTTTATACAGTTTTCTAAATTAACATTATTTGTTTCACTAAAATATGTTATTAGTGCATTTTGCAGTGAATTAAAAAATTTTACGTTATTTTAAGACTAGATAAATACCGGGTGAGCTAAAAGTTCGTTAAAACTTTAAAAAAGGAAGAAAATTGTGATAAAAAGTTTGCGATTTGCAAGAAAAGGCTCACAAGGTAGTCGGATATTTTTTACCAGCAAAATAAAAATTACTCGAAAAATCACATACAAAGGTCGCTGACGACCCGAAATAAAATGAACAGGTACTACGACACGTAGAATCTTCTGGAGGTCATGTTGAACATTTGTTATTTGAAGAACAAATGAATGGAACGTATTGTTGTCCTGTTCATTGCGTTTTAGGTCGTCAGTGCCCTCTGCATGTAATTTTTTAACCATTTGGAAAAATGGTTATTGCTCTCTGTCAGAGTAGGAAATAAAAAAAATATCTGAGACGTTTTATTGATTGAATCCGCATTTTATTCGTTTTCTGATTGGTCTATACAGTATTCTGTATTTCCCTTTACTTTCAACAGAGATGGATACTTTTGTTGCCACTATGATAAAAAAGTAATAAAAACTACAAAAAAAAATAATAACTCAGAAACAAATTGAGATACAGCTTTCAAACAAATTGCATTTAAAAGTACATTTTTTTTTCTCTATACTACGGTGTAAAAAGTAATATTGTAGGATGTTTAGAAGTTTAAGAATGAAATTTCATTTAAAATTGGGCGATGGAAAAGCCTTTTCTCGAACAGCCAATAAAATGCTTGGATAATACGTAAGTTTCAGGAAATCTGACGAGTCGCAGGCGATTTTTGTCGCTTGCAATTTTTACGTATAATAACACTATTAATGTTTAATCCATGGCGTACGTAATGTATGACCAGCTCCGTAGAAGTTTAAAAATTTACAGTACCGAAAATTGTAATCCATGGCGTACGTAATGTATGATCAACTCCGTGCCATTTTTTTATGTCTTAAATTTTAGTCTTTGAAAAAATCATTTTCCAAATAATCGTTGTAATTTGTTAAACTGCTTTTTTTATTTATATCCTTTTTTTTGCTGCTAAAAAAAATCCTACCACCTTGCGGGCCCTTTCTTGCAAACCGCACTCCTTTATCATAATTTCTTCCTTTTTTATGAGGTTTTGAATTTGTAACGAACTTTTGGCTCACCCGGTATAAAATAGTAGAAATTAATGGGAGAATGTAATTCACAGTAAGCGTAATTTAATACTGCAAAATATCTTTAATTAATTATGACGCACATCATAATTTAGATGAGTTAAACAGAAATAATAACAATCGCTTCATTATTATATACTCGTTGAATTTTCTTTAATTACAGAAAATTAAACATTATTAGTAAAAATTTGTTTCTCATTTAATATTTTTAATGCATTAGTCTACTTCCCGATGATCCTCATACATTATTTATTATTTTATAAGTGACAAATTGTGTTTATGGAAAACCAAACAATTTTTTCTCTTCTTTTTTTGTATAAAATTTAGGGATAATAATAATACAAAAGTACAATTCGTATTTGGCTGATTATTAGATAATTATCAAACTACCTTCTGGATCTAATTAAAAACTATTTTTATTTATTTCTTACAATTTTACTTCATGTATCCTCTAAGAAGTATTACACGTTCCATCGCTACAGAGTTTAACAAAATCAGCAGCATTTCTGAGGAATGGCAGCTAATTGCTAAAAGTTCTCCAAGAATGCTTCTTGAAAATATTAGAAACTTCTAGGAAACCTAATTCACATTTTGTTGTCGTCAAGTTTGATCAAGAATGTTTCAGAGTATAACAAGTAGAAAATTGTACGTCAAACGTGACAAATGAGGTGCGTTCGTACTATAACTAGTTTTATAAATATTCCTATTTTGGTCCAGTAACTGTTGCAATATTATGCAATAATGAATCAATATAAACATTATTACGATTATATATATTAAGTTCAGTAATACGGAAATTATAGGACTCCACATTAAATAGGACGCAATCACCATAGACATACAGACGACAACTATAAGTGCTACGTATTTATATAATTACAAATGCACCTAAAAACAGAATTTTCTGAGAAATTGTTGCTGGGAAAACCAACTACTCATTATTTTCCAGGAGCGTTATTTATTTATTTTATGCATATATTTATTTTACGAATGCTAAAAGAAACACAAATGCTTACAACAAATCTAATTCTTTTAATACACCCTTATAAATTTCGTTTTTCTTGCTTATATATAAGGCAGGGAAAAGAGAATTTTGAAAGAAATTTTAGTAGTTTTTCTTGCAGAAATGGAATACAAAATAATTATTCATGCATGCATCATTTAGTTATTTTTTCTTGTTTCAAATTAAAGAAAGGAATTAGTGATATAAGTTTGAATTGCAACATTACATAAAGTAAAAAAAAAAAAAAAAAAAAAAAAAAAAAAAAAAAAAAAAAAAAAACTAACAGAAGTTGTATCTTCAATAAATGGTAACACAGGGAATTGAAATAAAAATGCCACAATTTACATTTTTAAATATACGAATATTTTAGAATTTATTTTGTTTTCTTAATCGGTTATTAAATATTTGATTTCTAGGTAACTAATACTTACAGAAGTAGCAGCTTAAGGAAAAATATTGATTAATTATTATATTAGGAAACAAATCAAAGCAAATCTATTCAATCCAACTAATACTTCTATAGGATAAAGTAGATTTCCGATTTACAATTAAATGTACATTCTGATTTAGTGTAGCATTTATTTCGTTGAAAGAATTTTGATAACTTCTATGTGTGTGTTACATGTATGTATATGACTCTATATCTTACAGCAAATTTATTGATATAAAATACGGTATATTCTAGCGAATAACGCGCAATCGCGAATTTACAGTATGTAAGGTTACTTGGTGGAACTGGGCCACAATTTTATAATGTGATTCAGGGGATTCTGGCAATTCAGCTCCCAAAAGTACCAAAAGCCAATGTTCATTTGAATTGAAGTCTGAACCTTTGTAAATGTGTTGAGTTAGGTTCACTCTATCAAGCAGAAATTTTCAAAATTACATTTTAATGTCTAATGTATATATATAGAAGAGAGTAGCCATATTTGGACCGCCGCTTTTATTGGACCGTTGCCATTCTTCCGTTAATTACAGGAAGAGACGCCATCTACCGCTGAAATCCTACTCATCAGAATGACGTCATTTATTATTGGAAGAAGCACCCGCCTACCACTAGCTGTATTCAGACAATTTTTAAAAATCTAAAGTTAGCTGTTTTGATCTAATTTTTTTCCTACTAAACGTAAGTGAATACTTTAAAACTAAGGTAAACTGTTTTGTTTTCATATACATATCTAAATTCATTTGTTTATTTTCCGTATTTGTCACGCGAATTTGTTTGATTTCGTTTTTGTTCTTAGTCTTGAGATTATCTGTTTTTTTTAATGGCGCAGTTGCCTTAATTGGGTTAATTTAATTTGCTTAAATTGGACCAGATATATGATCATAAATTTGAAAAGTAAGTAATGAATTTCGAGAGCGGTATGCTTTGTACACTGTTTTTTTTAATTTTTTAAATATTTTATAATGAATTACTATCTCTATGCATATTTTTTTGTATATCTGGATTAATTTCTTTACACTGTTTAGGCCTTTATAAACATTAAAATATTTTTACATGTTTATGCAATAATTTTTTTGCAATTTCTTTTTTCTTGTATGTATTTGTATTTATTTCCTTTGCATTCTTTATTTTTACGGCGTTTTTGGTTTACAGAGTTGAATTCAAACATCTACCTCCTGAAGAATATTTGCGATTCCGTGAGGTGAGCGGGAGCAGACTTTTTACAGTTTTGGAGGACGGAATTACACTTTTTTGCCATTAAAACGCATCTCAAACCTTCCGTGGGGATTGGTTATTTCAAGGCTCCGGGGGGGAGGGGGGTGAATTCAACACTGTTTGAATATATAATGTTTGCGTTTGATTAATTATAGCGTATTTTTTAAACACTTTTTTAATATAATTTTGAAAGAGTTGAAAATAACACAGACAAACTGTGCGGATGAAAAGCACACGTGACAACAAAAGCTGCTAAAGATATAGGAAACAAAAAAGGAGAGAGTAAGATGTGAAGAAATTGACCTGCAAGAAGGTTGCATCTACAAATCCCCTCCTCCACCCCCCCCCCAAAAAAAAGCCAAAAAATCATTAGAAATGTTGTCTCCCTTGTTAAATGTAGTTAAATCAAAGTACAGAGAGAGCCAAAAAACATTTGTGTTAATATCTTCGCCATATAAAGTAAACATTGAAATGAAAAAAAAAATGAAGCTCATACAGCACAAAAACAATTTGAACATCAAGTTTTAAAAAATAGGCGTAATGCAATTGGAAAGAAAATGACTGAAGGGAAGAACTACAAACATAATGTAAAGAAAATTTCTGTTGCAAAAAATTGCCTAATAATTAGAAAACTAAAAAGAAAAATCTAGACAGTGATGATTGGTTTTGCCTAATTTGTAAGAAAAATAAAATTGCAGAAATGATTCAGTGTTCAGATTGAGAAATGCTGTTTCATGTTGTGTACGCTGGAAAAAAATCAATAAACGAAATTCATGTGTAAGCTTTGCATCACTCATTAGATGATATTCAAGTAACTGGCAATCAGTTCCATAATTTCTATTTTTAATTAATGATAACTTTGATTTACATTTTGAATACATTTTGATTTAAAACAATTATTCTTATTTTTATGTATTTGATTTCATTATATTTCATTGCTGTTATTTTGTTTGATCGTTTCATTAATAGCAAACTTTTCTTTTAATAAAATTAGTTATATTCCCTAGTCATTTTAAAACAACCTGATATTGTTTGGTCCAATTTAAGAGATTGGGGGTCCAACTTAGGCGACCAGTTACTGAATTTGGACCACTTTTGACAAATTTTTCAAATTTAAATAAAATTTAAGATTTTCAAAAAGAAATTGATCTAAATATTTATTTAGTTAGTAGATGAATAGATTGACCCCATGTAGTGATGTTTTGCAGATATTCAAAAAATTAAGTGAGTTACACCTGAAAATAAGTGAAGTGGTCCAAATTCGGCTACTCTCCCCTATATATATTTTTTTATTTGTCATCTTTCTTTCTTCATGGTCCTCTTTTCTGGGGCAACTGAATCAGGCTGGTCTGTGTTCCACACGCGTTTTTTTTTTTTTTCTTTTCAATAAGGCATCAGGTCCTATTTGAAAAAGTGCAATGTAAATAATTTTTAAAAATTTAAACCAGGAAAATCATGTAAATTATATATCACCTAAAGAGCGTTGTAAAGGGGACTTTTGATGCCATAGTGTCTAATAAAAGCACTAAATGTGTAATTATTAGATTTATTTATACGAAAAGTATACGAATTAAGTAAGTGCTTATATACCTTAGTATAGATTTTAAGTATAAAAAATACATGGGTATTTTAGGGGGGCGGGGGAATGAACAAGATAAATCAATAAACAAATGGGTACGTAAGTACTTAAGTATATCATTCTCTTTTTTATTTAATTCAATAAAAGTTCGATAAGTCCAATAAATCTGTGTATAATGTAACAATGTTTTCATATCGAACAGAACTATTTTTCTTGATTTCAATAATTTACTAATAATGTCACTTTGTTTTATGTATGCCTCTTCTTCATTATGTATCGTAAAATTTCAAGGTTTGGCTACCTCAATTAAGACATTTAGTTTGCTACTTGTCAACATGCTTCTTTAACATTTTATTATGTAATTTTAATAAGGTATTACATAATTTCCTTTATTGCAAGGAAAAAAAAAAGAAATTAATTTCCCATAGTAAGAGAAGCTCCAGAAAATTTATCTGTAACTGTTGGGGTGACTGGATCCCACATGATCCAGTTAACCTTGATACATGTCCAAGTTACCTCATTCTTGAAAAAAAAAATATGGGTAAACTGGAATACCGGCCTTACATTTAAAGTTTGAATTAAATATGTATAAATACCGAATAATACTAGTAAATCTGCAGATCAGGAGCCTCAACGTCAGCTTTGCAAGTCATTGTTTTTAGACTCACTTTGGTAATATTCAGTTTCCTGCAAACCGCAATTTAAAGTTTTCAAATTATGTAATTATTTATAAGAATAAAAAATACGAAGTTTTCAGACATTAGAAGCATTAAATTAAAAACTTTATGGAAGGATATTTCGAAATTTTCATGAGCTGTTAATTCTTGTATATTTTTTAAATAATAAAGTAGATTTCTTCAGGGGGGCTCCGCCCCCCTGAACCCCCCGTGGTCTTATCAATTTACATACGTAACTTTTTATTGATTGCTCTAATGGTTAGCGCAAATCTTAGATTTCTTTTTACACTTCCGAGCCTTATTTTTCAATACTGGTAACACAGAAAATGATTTACATTGACGCAATTATATTAAACGTTTAGGTTTTATGAATAAAAATGTAATTTCCTTTAAAAATAAAATAATTTTCATTCATATTTTCTGAAATGAGGCGGCATTAAGAAGTAACACCCGCCAAAAAATATTTTTTCAGGCAATTTAGTTAATGCTTGGTTTTTAAGGATGAAAATATTTATTTCCCGATACAATGACGTCATTTTCGACAGCGATAATTTTGCGGTGCATAATTTTGATATTTACTATATATTTGCTCTTCAAAAGTTTTTTTTTTCCTCATTGGAATTTTCGATTAAGAATTAACATTTCTGTTAGCTTTGTGCAGACGATAAACTATGAAATAATAGTAACATTTTTTTTTTTTTATAATAAGAATTAATATCATAACACAAGCCCCCTTTATTTCAACCTCAAAGCGTATTCGTTTTATTTTTGATATATGAGATCAAATTCACCTTCTTTTCGTATTTTCACTTTATTTCTAATATGAAGGCGTATGCATGTCTATTTTTTATTTCATTTTCCTCTCGCACATAAAAATCTTTCAAATCAAAATTAACTGTTTAGGATAAATTTTTATTCCGGGATTGAATTTTCGTGGCAACGGCAAAGAAAAAAAAATGATTGTTAAATTTCATAGCAAAATGTCGATTTATTCCTTATGAAAATAATGAACTTTTTAACTTAAAAGAAAAATATTTGAACAAAATAAATAGAACATAGTCTTTCTTTATTTCTGTGGTAAATTCCATCTATATGTAAAGACACAAAGGCATTAATTCGTCCCTTTTGACTTTGATTTAACTTCAAACAATTACACATACTTTCACATTGACGATATTTTTATGTGTAGTTCACTGCTAGGTAACAGTTAAAAGATAATAAAAACAATTAAATATGTGCTTAAAAAGAAAATTTATATTAAAAAAAATATTTTATATTATTTAAACACATATATAAAATCCCTCCATAAAAGTTATACACCGAATTTAAAAACTCTGTCGTATTTAAAAAATAGAAATACACAGAGTATGATTCGTCCTGTTTATCACACGGCAGTTTTTGTCATTCTCATAGCAACATTAGAACTATAAAAACTAGAACGTTAGAACTGTAACCATTCAGTAAAAATGCTTCAGCAGCATTCATTATAATTCTAAGACTTCGCAGTCAAGCGCGTATTTTGCTTTTGAGAATCTTAGATTTGCGGTTTAAAAGAAGCAGCTTGAAATCGGCCGAAATGTATTTTGAGTATTTTCAAAATACAAAATACTTGGAAAAATCATTTCAAAATACATTACCAAAATACTTTCTTTAGACAGTTTAAAATACAAAATACAAATGTATTTCAAATATATGTATTTTCGATACTGACCATCTCTGACTGGACGGGCCCAACTCAGTATGTAAATGGCTGTGTTATCATTAATACCATTAATACATATCCCATGGCTTGAAGACTTTAAAATGTATGGTTCTAATTAGGAAATTTCATCATCCTTAATTTAGCATTTAAATCCTTTAATCATATGAGCCATTTCTTTTCAACAAATAAAAATGGAAAAATCGTCTGAATTGCTATAGGAAAGCATTAAGTCGCAAAATAAAATGTTCTATATATTCCGAACGAATAAAACAAATTTAACCAAAAACTATACAGCTAAATCCGGGGATTTCACCAACATGCATCCTTAATTTTAAGATAATCGGATGCTTTTTACGGCAGTTATCGCGGAACAGACAGACAGACTAACAGACAGACAGACTAACGGAAACCAAAACTTTTCGTGTCTCCACAGTAAGCCTTCACTGACGTTTCGGCAATTAATGTATTTATATGCCTAATCTTTTAAAATATATATATTTAATAAAAGTACTTACCATATTTTAATAAAAACTTGTCGAATTTCAACCAAATCGATGTTGTATGTAAAAAAAAAAAAAAAAAAGAAAAAAAAAAAAAAGAAAGAAAAAAAACTCCTACATTTTCGGCAACCTTTCACAGCAAAGGCAGAGTTATGATTGAGTTGGCACACGTTATTGTAAGAAGTAGAGATGTATAATAACTAGCTCGAACATGCATAAAAAATGTGAAGCGAGAACATATAAAGGAACAAGGGAAAAACACTTATAGTCACATGTATTTACATAATTGTCCTTTATTGTTATTTCTTTAACGAGCGTCGACTTTATCGTTCTTTTTCCTCTACATACTAATTTTCAAGTGTGTTTTTCTAAAGGAAATCTATCGTTCTTCCTTCTTCATCCCTATGTTCAAATATGTTTTTCAATAGATTGCCTTCCCTTTTGCGTCTATCCAAAGCTGTCAAATGATAGCATGCAACTCATGCTAAACGATGTCATTGTCTTCTTAAATCTTAACCTTTTCACCCTTCATATGATACTGTTAAGAATATGACTATCTAAATCCCCATCACTCAGATCTCATATTTTTTTTTTTGATTCATTAATGCAGCCATGTGAATATCCGAATCTTATGCTTATTGTTTCTTAATATTTAACCGTTTATTTTCATACCCTGCGTATAACGCGCACCTTTAAATTTTGATAAGTATTCTTATATTAAAAATACTCGTTATATGCTGGAATACGAGGGTGACCAATAAGTTTTGCCCTCATAGAAATAATTAAGTGAAATTTTTAAATTGTTACATTGTATTAGTTATTTTCCATATAGCCACCGTGCACAGTAACACATTTCTACAAACGGTTTTTCAAATAGAGGTGGGAGGATGTAATCAAGGACGCGAGATAGTAGACCCAAAAAGGGGAATTTTTGCCGATCCCACATGTGACATATTATTGGTAAGGTCTGTGGCTATTTATTCATGCTATGCGCCTCCCGTAACCCTCCCTCAAATTTGCCCCCGGGAGGCATGAATGATGTCCGCAAAATTTAGAAAAGTGCCCCCTGGAGGGAAAAATTAGGGGGAGGGCTTGGGAGGTGAATAGCATGAATAAGTGGTCACAGGCCTTTCCAAGACTATGTCACATGTAGGGGTCGGCAAAAGTTAGAAAATGCTCCCCTTTGGGTCTACTATGCCACCACCTGGAATACATCCTCCCCCTCTCTTTGAAATTCTGTTTGCAGAAATGTGTTACTGTGCACGGTCTCTATATATGAAAGGACTAATACAATGTAGCAATATCATTTTTTCATTTTTCTTTTTTAAACCATTGCTGGGGGGATTTAGACACATGGCAAGAAGCATTGTTCTGCTGAAGCATCCAATTAGCAGCACCTAAAAAAAACGGTATCAAATGATCATATAACATACCCTGATATTGCGCAGAGTTCATACGTGCCGAATTTTGGGTTAAACCGCATAATCCATCATGACTAAAATCTCCCCAAACCATTTCTGATACTCGTTCCATTTGTCGACATTTGTCCACCGTTAACATGCTAAAGCATGTTAACGGTGGCTTCCTCAAATCATGCCAAAAGTGTTTATAACCATCGGAAACGTCAAGATTAAATAATTTTCATCTGAAAATATCACTTGTTTTCATTTCTTGTCCCATGACATGATATTTTTAGCCCATTTCAGTCTTTCTTCTTTATGATGTTTATTAACCTCGGTGTTTTTTAACAGTTTCATACATTTTGCATTACTATTTGATTTTAGACTCTTCCAAACTATTAAGTGTGAGGTTCTTTTGCTGAAACGGTTCGAAATTTCCGGAGTTTGAAGACCCTTTTCAGTTAATAATTGAAATATTTGTCGATCATCTCGTGCTCTCAAAATTCTTTTTCTTCCAGATGATTTTATTTTATTTTAATCCTTTTTTTCTATTCATTCCTTATTTCATTGTGAATGCCAGTTTTAGAGCATTTCATTAACAGAGCTTTATCTCGTTCAAATTTACCAACACCCTTATAAAACCAAATTTTTCTTACTTCTGTCACAGACAACTCTTTGCACCCCGGCATCTTCAAATATATCGTAAATAACGCTTTCTAATCCTGCACCTTTGCTTTTCGCGAATACTTTTACGATATACAAATGAATGCGTTTTATAAGGATTCTGATGTGACGTATAATTTTTTTAGGTTGTCTTAAAATTTCTTAACAGTCACATTATTTACATCTTAAAAAAATTAGAAGATTTTAATGAAATATAACTTAAATTTTACTTCGGCAGTTATACCAGAAAACGTTCTACGATCCACTTTAAGTACGCACGCTAAAAATTTGCATATTATGTCTTCTTTCTCAGAAGTGCACCAATTCGTTAGTGGTCTTATAATTGCTTAACGCACTGTATATTATATACTACATTGGGTGAGGGATTGAACACAGAGAGAGGGAGGTATGGGAATGTTCCACTTTTACTGCAGTGTTCAGAAACTGTTATATAAAAATTTAATTTCATACTTTTAATTTTTTATAATAAGGAACATGTTTTAAAAATATTTATTTTCTTAAAAAGAATTTTGAACTTAATATCAAAATAGAATTCACTATTTACAGTAGATCAATAAAACAGTATTTTGCCAAAACGAAAGTTTTTAATCTTGCAGCTGCAACTTTTGTAGAACACATGTTAATAAATAAAGCAAAATAACGCTTTTAGCTTAGATTGGTAAAAGCGTAATATTCATTACCATTTAAATTACTCATTAATTTCCGTTCCTTTACCTACATCTGCAATTCCTTTCACACTGTTAAAAAATCCTCCCGGCCTTTTCATGGAGGAAAAGGTAGCTTTCATATTCCTTGTATTTAAATAAGCAGCTAATTTTACTCAAACAGATGAAAGTAAAATATGTGGTAATGATGTTCCGATTATAGAAGATTATTCGCAGTTTTCGTCAATACTGAATTTAAATGAGAATTTTGAAAAAGTATAGCCATCTATCACAAAGTTGGATTTTTTTTTTCTGCAACCTATTTTTCTCTCGAAATTAGCCTATAATATACAAAGTATCGTCAAACTTGGCAAGACTTTTATGCAGGCGCATGTGACTATGTTGTCTTAAGCGTATGAGAGTGTACTTACAACAACAAGCGACTACGCATACAAGAATTAAAGTAAACTTCCAA
This sequence comes from Maratus speciosus, assembly GCA_963932465.1. Lineage (NCBI taxonomy): Eukaryota > Metazoa > Arthropoda > Arachnida > Araneae > Salticidae > Maratus > Maratus speciosus. The sequence goes on from OZ010789.1 coordinate 403,830,005, forward strand.
GAAACCACATTTTCTAAAGCTCGTAAATGAATCATGATTATGGAAAAATGAGCCACCCTAGAATTTCAAACTGTTATCTCTAAGTCATTTTTTAACATAGAGGCAAATTAAAAAACGTCAGGGAATCCTTGTTTCAAAGCCGAAACTTAAGAGTAAAAATTTTTCGATTTGTAATTACCTGTACATCTTTTTCAATCTGAAATCTTTAAGTGGTCGTCATTTTGAAACAAGAGGGTACATGAAGTTGGCCAATGAACTAGATCGATATCTTGGTATGTACTGTACATCCAAATTAGTTCATAAATGAAATTGTTATTACAAAACAAATTGGATATATGCATGTCAGTATCGAATAATTTTTTTATTTGGGGGTCTCAGGGTTATTATCAAAGAAAATATACCGAAATTTTTCGAACCTGATTCTCTCCGAGCGGTTGCATTAGGTAGAAATTCCAGGTTCTCTTGCTTGCGTGAATTCAGTTACGCAGTTGAAAATATATAATTCAGAATTGATTGCCTCCTAAAAACCGATGTTCCGATTTCAGAAAATTGATTAACACACTCTAACTACCACTTGGAAACGTTTCTGAAAAATTACTGGCAGCAAAAGAAATTTGTTTCTTAAATTATCATGAAAAATATTTTCTTTAAATTAAAAAAAATATTGGTTTTGAAAGTTTCTAACAATAAAGAATGCGTTTAGGAATCATTGTTAAGTCTGAAAAGTTTAATGCATATTTTAGCCCTTAGTTCAATTATATTTTCGTACATTAAAAAGAATTAGCCTTTTTTTTTTTTTTTTTTTTACAATCCGCTTATGGAAGAGTAGTGAGGGAAAATGTCTATAATTTTCAAATGGTTTGGAAATTAAAATTGTCTAATTTTTCTTTAGTTTCAGATAACATGTTTTTATGAAAATTGTCTCATTTCTACCGCCTCTCTTTTTTAGTTATACACATTGATCTTTAAAAAGAAATCATGTAATGCGATTTATCCGTTAGATCTACTTAACCTTTAGCAAATAACAATATTTCTTTTAAACAGTCACGAATGCTATAGATTCAAACATTAATAAAATACTTAAAGCTTTCTAAATTGAGTTAAACGATACAGGAAATATTTCTATATATTTTCATTATTTTTTGTATGATGGATGTCTTTGCTTCAGTGCAGTTATATGATTTATGATGTTTATAAGAAGATTTCTCCCATATTCTTTTTTATGAAAGCAAAAAGGTACTTTCATCTTAGATTTTCATACAGAAATATGTCAACCAAAGAGTAGTGGGTGAAATAAAATTATGCGTAATAGAGAACGAAGGTGCTTTCGATCTTTATAGAGTATATTCAAAACTTTCAGGTAAAAAATAGATGAAATGAGATGAAAATTTTATAATTTCTTTTAGTAATTTAGAAATATTTTAATACAAGATTAGCCAAATGTATTATTTCAATATTTTAAGTATGCATATAATTATTGAAAAAAAAATGGTTGTCATTTAATTTTTATGCAGTATACTTTCCTGAATAGTAGATAAAAAATGTATTAGTTTCTTAATTTTTTACAAATTTAGCAATAAAATATAAATTTTAAATTGTTTGATACTCTCTAAATCAAGTAGAATATTTAAAGATAATATGCCTATATAACTTCTTTATTTTTACGATAATGTCTTAAAAATTATATGACTTAAGGTGTTTATTATAATAATTTAAGGTGTTTGTTATTATCAAATATCATGTTTTTTACACACACCGGATAACTACACTTTCCTGGTAGCAAGATGCAGCTAAGTCAGCCGTATTAGTAGTGCAATAATATGCAAAATGAACACTTGGAAGGGTGTTTTTGAGATTGTTTAATTTTTAAGAACTTAAATACCACTAGAAATATTGTAAATCCGAATAAATATTTTTGTTTAAAAGGGGTAAAAAAGGGGAAACAATATTTCTTATCAAAAGTAAAGACGAATGTAAATACTTAAATTTTTTTCAAACAGTACACAAATTCCAAAACATATAAATCATAATTGAAATACATTTCTAGGCTCGCCCTGAAACAATAGGGCAGCCAATTGTGATTGGTAAAGAATCGCCATCTTAAATAATAATAAATTTTCACAGGCGGTCCGGGGACACGGCACTTGCCTTCTTTCCCGGAGACTGGGGTTCTGGGCTTGTTTCCGCAGGTAGTAAAACTTTTCCCTGCCCTGGGCTTGGGGGTTACACCTAACCATAAGCCAAAAGCGGGTTCCCAGGGTGGGTGCTTACTTACTTACTTACTTACTGTAAAAAGAATGGTTATTACTACGCTGAATTTAGTTTTGTGAAATGCCAAATGAAGTTTAAATATGCATTGCTTTTATTGTCAGTACCGAATTAAGTTTATCTTAAACAGATTAGAATAATGTTAAAAAATGAGTTATACAGAATAGTCAGTGGCGTGGCGTCCGGTCATCGCTGGATGCGGCGATGACCAAACAATATTTTAAAACTCTTAATAAGCTTTTAAAACTCTACGATCCAGTTTTAGCAGAACATTTGGAGTTCATGTATAAGTGAAGGTAAGATTTAAAGTTTCTTTTTTGAACATTCAACCATTGAATTTTAGAGTTAATAATTTTTCACCACAAACTTAAATAATTGCGATGACCACCGAAAATTTTCACGCCACGCCACTGAGAATAGTATATTTGATATTATTTAGGTTCTATATCTCTTTGAACTTTCGCGGTATATTAATTTACACGTTTCTAGTATATACAGTTACACCCAACTCTACATTGTATAATTTTTTACAAAGTCTTAGTTCTCTTTTAGCAACTTTAAAAAAAAAATACAATTACAAATTCGAATATTTATTCTATGGAACTCTGCATGCGCGAGTAATACTCACGCTTGACCGTTTATTTTTATCTCTACTTTCTCAAATTCTACAATTAAATGTAAATTTATATAATGATGAAGATTTAAAGGTAATATGCATACATAACTTCTTTATTTATATCATAAATGTTTCTACCGCTGTATGGTTTATAACATTTGTAAGCAAATTTCTCAAATTTCATCTTTTTTACACACACCGGATTTGACACCACGCTTTTTCTGTTGGAAAATGCACCGAAGTAAAACATATTAGTAGTGAATTAATACGCAAAATGAGAACTTGGTCATTTTGATTTCGGGCGAGAGATTTTTAATTCAAAATTAACTCAGTTCTATTAATCCAATGAAAATATCACTATTTTTCAAACCTAGAAATAAATATTTAAAAAGTTCTAAAAACTTGAATTTATAGTTTTTTTCGGTTTTTTATCTCCAGTTTTTGAAATTCTAGAATTAAATGTGAAACATATATAACGATGAAATATAATGAATATGCCAGTCATTCAATATATTATGTCTTAATCTAGAAAACGAGCACAAAATCTCCATGACCAACATTCTGTCGGTGAAATACAAATTATTCAACATCGTAAAAAGTTTTTTGTGTTTTTAGAATAGAAACATTTCATTTCCCCTTAAGAAATTAATATCACGTAAAAAAACTCTTCGAAAGCAATTTATTCGCTATTCTTGGTATTCGAATTCTAATAAAGAAGAACTGTATCGAAATCTATGTTTTTAGTCGTTAAACCAAAGAAATAAATCACCAAGAATAATTACATAGGTTACTGAATTAATGCAGCACTGTAAGACGTTTTTGACATCAAGATATTTTTTTGTTTCGGGAAAAAGTGGACAAAAAGTGATATTTATAAAAAAAAAATAATGCCATTTTTCAAAAAAACAAAAACAAACTTGTAACTTATTCTAAAATCCATCATTGATAACTTTTACTATTATGTACTTAAGATACATTTAAATGAAACTAGGGAACATTATAAAATATAAAAAATGTTTGTGTTTCGATAATAGTTATTTCCAAATGCAAATAATAACATTAGGCATTTGGCCAAATTCAATAACTTTTAGTCAAATAAGTACATATTTTTGCTTTAAAAAAGTTTTTATATTAATTTACTTGGCTTAATATTTTAAAAATACTTTGAAAACTATATATTTAACCAAAATCTTCTAAAGACCTTTTTTTTGTATTCTTTTACTTAATATATTTATATATGCTAAATTCGATTTAAGTAAAAGCAACAATCAAAGAACTTTCAATTCTAATTTCCTTTTCATAAAAAAATAAATACATAAAATAAAACAAAAATTTTTAAAGCAGGGTACGTACATGATTTAAAATTTCTAAGTAGTATGTTATCGCAGTTTAAGATTAGAAAATTTATATTTAATATTGAAGTCACAAAACAATCGTCAAATTTAATCGGAGAAGGTTTTTCTGCGCTTAAATAAGTCGAAAAAGAGTTTGAGCTGATCTGTTCCCATGGAATATTTAAATGTAAATATTTGTTTTAATATACATAATTTCAATATGGGAAAGGGCCCCTAAGCTTTTATTATAAATTCACAGAATATATATGTAATTACATATCAAACAGTTATTTTCGTTTTTTTTTTTTTTTTTTTTTTTTTTGTTTGTTTGTTTTCTCTACAATCTGGCGATTAAAATGCAGAAACATTTTTTTTTCACCGCCTGGCAACTTTTCAAACTGATGCTATATGGCCACCACCCTAATTCCCTTATTGGAACTATTGTGCTTACTTAAAATTAGAAATCATGCTAAATAGAATAACTTTCCTAAAACATTGCAAATTGCCCTGGGTATTAGAACATTAATGTGCTTAGGGTGAAAAATAACTTACAGATTAACATATCGCTAACTCACCATGTAGAAACTATTTAAATTTAACAGAAAATACAAAAATTTAGGCAGGTAAGCTTTATACATAAAATGAAAATACTTTTCACATAAATTATTCTACTTATACGTTAGCCGAAGTTTTTAAATTTTATCTAGGACTATGGATCTAGGGACAGATAATTTATGCGGCTCTGGGTGATTTCACACAAGATGGTCTCATTTAACCCTTTCAACCCCATGCATTACCTGTTTATGCTAGAATTCTCAAATTCTTTAAATAGGTTGATTTTATGTTGCATATAAAAAATAATAAAAGAAAAAAAATTTAATTAAAATTTAAATAATAACAAAATTAATAAATTTTAAATTAAATAGTAAATAAATTTAAGGAAATGTTTATATAAACTAGACAATATAATTTTTGAAATATCTTTTAATATAATAAAAAAATAAAAACATTTATTGTTTATAAATTCTATATAAAAGAACGTTATTCATGTCTCATTTTGCGAAATGAACTGAATATCATATCAGAAATATTAAAATAATTTCTTAGCACAGTGCTACCATATATTGAAGAGAAACAAAAATTTTTATCTATTGGGGATTATACATAGCTTTTATTTCCGTTATTTGAAATAATATAGGAGCATCTGGATATATAGAAAAAAATAAGGAATGTCATGATGCCATTTGGACTCACTGGGAGTGAAAGGGTTACAAATTTCACATGGGAAGCTGATACATTTGTTATCGCATTTAACACTTCAGATAACAACAGGTCTTGCAATTAAAAGATTTATTTATTTATTTATTTACCTTTCTAAAATAATAAAACAATGCATCTGCAAAATTATACTTTTGCACTTTAAAAACAGCTTTTCACCTTTCATTTCTCAGAATATCATCGTTCTCAAATTCAAAATGGTTATAAAGTTAAAAACCTATGTTGCCACTCACCAAAATGAACAATAAAACTTGGATCCAAATAATATTTAAATCTAGGACGGTGGGCCTAGGTACACAGGTTTTCTCTTTAAAATGGTTATAAAGTTAAATTCTGATGTTGCCACTCGCCCAAATGGAAAATAAATTTTAGATCAAAATATTATTTAAATCAAGAACAGTGGGCTTAAGTACATGGTGGCGCTAGATATACAGGTCTCTTGTGCATATTTTATCTTATTCGATTATGTAAACCTTAGAAGTATGCTTCATTTAAAAAGGATATTTAAGCGAAGTCACATTGTCGGTCACTGCCACCGTCAGAGTTGAAATTTTACCACTGGGTGAAAAAATTTAAAATAAAAAAATCTTGTTATTTATTTACCAGTTAAAATAATTAGGTTAAAATTAACCAATTGCCACAATCCTTATACATATGCATTTCTAAAAATATTAATTGTTAGTTTGACAGTCATCCAATTGTGACCTATAATTTTCAATTTAATAATTAAAGAAAGTAAGCCCATCAATTATTTTCCGAAAAGCAACAAAATTCCAATGAGAAAAAAGTTTTGTTTTGCTAAGTATCACCTTTATCGCGAAAAACCCTTGCTATGACGATTGAAGTGACTTCGAAATCCTCAGTTGCAGACCTTGCACGACCTCAGGAACATTTTTTTTATTCAGCACGTAAAAAAAAGGTTCGTTTGGAAAAAACAACCACAGCACAGTGGGACTTTTTGACGATCTAGGTGGACAAAATTATTTCGTTGAAGCTTAATTAGTGTTTATTAGTTTTTCGACTGTATCACTAATAGAATACTCAAAAAGTGATAAATATTTGGTTTATTTAACAATAATGTCTCAAAATAAAAATATAAATGCAATACAAAGATTGCGTTAAACATACTTATTTTATTATTAAATAAAAAATAAATTAATGCACACATGCAAGTTAACATTTATTTCTTTTTATTTGTTCCTACTCACAATTGCATGGAAAATTTGTATAGTCATCCTGAATAATGAAAATTTTTAAATAAAATCATATTAAAAAGAAATATATATGTTTTGTGTGACTCTGTAAAAAATATAAATGCTACCCAAATTATTTTTATTTGAAAAAATGCTGTTATATAAATAAATAACCTATATAAATTTTACTCAATTTGAAATAAAATTTCTGCGTATGGACGGTAATGTATCCAAAATTTATACGTATCCCTGTAACAGAAATATGACTGTTAAGCAATTTACTTTCAATTTAAAAAATGCTATTGGGTATCTGAATAACCTATAGTAATTTTTTTTAATTTATTCAAAAATCTGCTTATTAGCAACAATCTTTCCGCGATTTTCTGCGTGGCTCTGTAAAAAATACATAGTTGCAACGTTCGTTAAATTATAATTTAATTGAATTGTCATCGAAAAATAACATGTAGGCAAAGTTTTAGTTCAATCATAGATAACAACTGAAAGTGGTTTAAATTCGCCTTCCAAGATCTGAACTAATCTTTTATGTGACCCTGTAAACAAAACGTAACTGCCACGCTCCATAGATTATAATAATATAGCATTGCCATCAGAGTTACATATATAAGCAAAGTTTCAGCTCTATCGGATAATTGAAATTGGTTTTAAATTAAGTTGCAAGTTTTAAACTAAATTTTTGTGTAGTCCTGTAGAAACAGTATAATATCTACGTTCTTTAAATAATAATAATAATGTATTGTCATTGAAACTACACATGTATTCATTTTTTCGGCTCAATTGGATAGTTAAAAGTGATTTAAATTTGACTTGAAAGATTTGAACTAAACATACATACATGCAATGCAAGTTAATATAAAGCTTGTTTATTAATAAAAACTTCATGATTTGCAAACTTTTGGAGAAGTTTTTTTAAGTTTCCAAAATTTTAGGAATGGTACTTTGATTTAAAAAACTACTTACTGATGAATAATACTGAATAATATTTTAAAAATCAAGATGAAGTTTGTAAACAACATCATGGATCATCCAGAATCACAAAAACAGAAAAAAAGTGGTTAAGCGGTTTTGATGGTGCTTATTTTTAAACAGAAATAGGTACAGTGGTGGAAAAAAAAAGTAAACATCCCCTACTAACTCCTCAACAAATTATCGTAGACGAAAGTTACTGGTACCGGACGATTGGAAATAAAGTTTACTTTTAAATGGTGTGTATAAAATTTGCTTAGGGGGGCATATACATATTAAAACGAATCCAAACTTCATTTTTTTCAATGGCAGTATCCAAATTTAACGAGATATTTCAAATCTTCGGTTCAAAATATCCCTAGAAACCAAATTTCAATTCATTCGAATGATAAGTTTTTGAATTATAGACATTAAAAATTTAGTACTTGTAATGTTAAATTACATTTTCATATGTTTATTTATATCTCCTGAAATTATGCTCCTAATGAGCTAATTTTTAGTGTAGCGATAATACTAATATACCCAAACATAAATACGTTGAATTTGAAATTTTTATAATTTTATGATATGAATTATGAATCATGAAATTAATATTCGAAAAAATTATGAATTGCAACATACAATTTTTTGGATGGATTTAGATTCATTAAGTCCTGCTTTATGGAAATCCAAAATTTCACATTTTTCCTCCAAGTAGTTTTCAAATTATGCTTAAAAAACGGCAAAATGATGGTTTAAGGGGCCGTCTATGATAGAAGTGAGTAAATTTTTGAAATTTATTCTGCTATCCTGTAATCAAACAGGTTTCATTGACGCTTATACGTGCCTTGATCAAGAAGGCGGCTCTCTCGGTTAACAATCGAGTTCGGAACTTCAATTTGGATACAGCCCTTCAAATACGCTCGTTTTAAAATAATTAATTTCTCGGAAACTTATGGCACGAATTGCATAAAAATTTGTTTATAGACTAATTGAAAGGTGTAGATTTTATTTATGCTGACAGAATTGAGTACTGCTGTTGAAAAAAACAAAGTTATGGTTCGTTTTAATATGTAGATGGCCCCTTAAACAAATTTTATATACATCATTTAAAAGTAGTCTTTATTTCCAATCGTTCGGTACCAGTAACTTTCTTCTACGATAATTTGTTGAGAAGTTAGTAGGGGGTGTTTACTTTTTTTTCCCACAACTGTACAAATAATCCTTTTATCATCTGTAATATAAACACTTTCATCTTTAATTCACTAACTCACTCATTAACGATCCATTGTTGGAGCGTTGCTATATCATCACATTTAGATCGGGAGACGGCAATACAGCCAATCACCTCATCAATTTGAAGGCTGAAATTCTAGAATTAGTTAAATCTCGATTCGCATATTAAAACGTAGCTGGTCGATATCCTGGTGGAAAACATCTGCAAACACAATTTTAGTGGTAGACTGGTAGGTTTACCATTGTCTATTTCTGATCCCAGCCCTCAATGTTTTTATACATTTGACTGCACGAAAACACAATGATAAACCTACGAGTCTACCACTAAAATTGAGCCTGAAGGTGGTTTTTACCAGGACATGACTTGACACACCAGTTCCATTTTAATATGCTAATCGAGTTGTGTCTAATCCTTGAATTTCAGCATCCAATTCGATGAGGTGATTGTCTGTGAAATCGCCTCCTGGTCCGGTCTAATTTTTCAGAGTGAGTACAGTTTCTTAGATTTGACTACTACTTTTTCAAAAAAAAAAAAAAATCTTCGCTTTAAAAAATCGCTGAGGTCTACGATTAAACAAGGCAAGATTACTATTCGAATGTAGTAGTGTTCAGGAATAAGTAATTGTATGCATCCTGTTGAAATAATATTTTTAACAAGGATTTAAAACATTTTTATAACCATTTTTGTGTCATCCATCAGGAAAAAGTTTTCATTCCATTAAAGAAAACAGTGTTGCTGAATGTATTTTAAATATAGTTTTTGAGAACTAAATAAAACTGCATTTACGTATTTTCCTTTTGCCGATAATTAGCTTATACTCGAGATACGTATATACAGCGAAAAAACTGGCTGTCGAAAGAAGATAGATAGATTTACTAAGATAGAATGAGAATACGCAATGCCTTTATGATATAGCGATAGAAAGATCAAACTCAGCAACCTTACTTTAGTTATAATACTCCTTCATTAAGAAACATCGCACTTTTTCGCTTCTCTTTAAAATAATTCCATTCAGGAACTTGCAATATGTGAATAAAAAAATTGAAGCATCTACAAATCGATCTTGTCTTTCATTTTATTGCTTTTGTCGCGCGTTTTTTTCAGCATACGCAATGTAACGAGGATCCACTATACTTTACGAATAGTTTAAACAATAATTCCCTAAAATGATGAATGATTATATAGTTTGGGATATCTATATTTGGATAATTCAATATTCCTTTAGTAAAACTTTTTCTCCTCTATTTCTTATTACCTTTTTAGTAAAAAGGTTTCTCATTGATATCTTCTTTACCTTAGAAAAAGGTTTCTTATTTATTTCATTAAATAATACTTGAGATGCTAAAACACTGCTAAAATAAGAACTGCTGGATTGACGAACACTTGTTTATTAATATGACAAACACACACACACACAACGAATACTATAACATTAACTTTTGGATATTTTACATTATTTCACAAAGACATTAAGATGCCGAAGTTATCAAAAACAATCAGGGGACACACCACTGATTTTCACTCCATCCTCTCACTCCACGATCTCCACGGCCACTGCCCCCTGTTCCATTTCGAATAGTTCAGCCTTGGAAAGAGTTCACTGTTTGGCGACCGCCAACAACCGTGCTTCGCAAATATTAAAGTTAATGCAAGCTTTACACGTCCCTCCTTAAGGAGCACATAGTTCTCCTTAGAGACTATGCTGCTAAGAAAAGTACAGTTAGTTTCACAAACACATTGTTAAAGGAAAGAGCCTGTTCGCTAGCCCAAACTTTTTAAACACTTAAATAAAAAAAAATATGTATATATATAATAATAATGTAAACAACAGTCGTAATTAAACATAACGTAAAATATCAGAATATATAACAATACAAACATTATACGATAAGTTTATATCTTTCCCTAAGGGAATCTAGAAAGTGCATCAGCATTACCATGCCTACTTCTTTTCCTATAGGTTATTTTTAGATTATATCTTTGAAGGGCTAATGCCCAGCGAGCTATCTTGGCCCCATGTGGCAATCCCTGGGAGCTCTCTGTTTTGTCAAGTTGGATAAAGGTAGTACGATGCTTGCAAAGTTCGGGATATAGTCTCTATAATAACTTACTAACCCCAGAACTGTTCTCAATTCTTTCTTGTTGGTAGGAGCAGCTAGTTCCTTCATAGCTTCCAGCTTTTCTGGATCTGGAACATGTCTTCTTGATCCATCTATATGCCCTAAAAAAATTTACTTCCCTTTTTCCGAAATCACACTTTTCTAGGATTACTGTAAGACCTATTTCACGAAAGGCCTGTAAAACTTCACCTATATATTTCTTGCTGTCAGTAGCAATTTCTTTTTTCTCAATTGCCTTTCTATTTCTTCTTTTGTCTTTATGAGTGTCAAATATTTTTGTTTTTTGTTTCCTATTTTCTATACTAACTTTTGGCTGCTCAGAAATTTTTCTGTTTCTTCTTGTATCATCCTGAATTTCAACTATTTTTGTTGTTTTCTTCTTATTTTTGGTATTTTTTTCTGACTGCTCAGCATCTATTCTAATTCTTCCTCTATCTTCTGGATTTTTAACTTCTTTCAGCACTGTGAAATCTGGTGACTTTTCGTCTGAAACAGTCTCTTCTTTTCTTTTTCTCGAAATTCTTTCAAGCGTTTCTTTTTTCAGGTGATGTTCTTCATCATCAACTCTTTTAGATGATTCTTCCTTTACTTTCAAATTTTTATACTCATTTTCAAGTTTTTTCTTTTTCGCTTCAATCTTAATAAGATCATATTTTAATGAATTATTTAAATTATTATACTTTGCCAGCCGTATTTTCATTTTCTCACTTGCAGGCATAAATTTCTGTATTTCTGCTTGTTGCTCCTTTGAAAATGTTTTTAAATACTTGTATGCTTTATGTAGACCACGAATATCATTATTCAGGACACGGATAATTTTTCCTTTGCTTTGAGCTTACTTTCTAAATGCTCACTATACTTACAGTTGGTCGTATGAAATTGTTTTAATTTGGTTCTAGATACCGCTTCATATTATTCTAACATAGCAATCAACTGCTGCAAGACTGTGTTTTCCTTTTCATGATTAACAGGACTGATGTAAAGTTCTCCTTCAACTATTTCAAGTTAAACTGCATTTCTTCAATTTTATAAGTATCTTTAATCTCACATTTTTCAAGAACTTGCACAAACTCATAGACATCCTCATTTTGAGAAATGGTAACATTCAGCTTGTTTTGAAGATCATTGTTAATTTTTTTTTAACTTGACTAATTCATCATTACACTTTCTGTTCTTGGGTCTATATTTCCCTGTTTCATTCTATCGAATAATGATGTTATTAACATCTTCTTCTAATCTTTTGCACTCACATTCTAATCGTTCGTTAAACTTCATTTCAGGTTCAATTTCAAAAGAAATTTTGTCAAGCATGTTCTTAAAATTTTTCTTCAGATTTTTAAGATCATTTAATTCATGATAGCATTTCAATTTCTCACATCTCAGTTTTTCCAATTCATCTTTTTGTGAATTTATAGTCCTAAAAACGTCTTCTAACTTTCGGCTGTCGAATTGTTCCTTAAAATTCATTTCACATTCCGACTTTTTATAAGCAAGTCAAAGTTTTTCTTCTAAATCACGGTTAGTCATTTCCAACATACCCACTTCATTCTTGCAGGCTAAATAATCTGCTTGTAATAAATCGAACTTTCCAGCTTGTTCTTTGACTTTGTTTAGTTCATTAGCAAATTCGGATCCTTTCTGTTTCTGAAATTCAAGTGTTTCTGTTGAAGATTGCAGTTTTGTTTGTAAGTCTTTCTTTTCGGACTGCACTTTTGATAATTCTTCTTTCAGAAACATACATTCTTCCTCTGTTGAATTGATTTCTTTCTTCTGTTTTTCAATAATATCTTTCGAATTTTCAAGGACCTCATTAGCATATTTTAATGTTTCTTTAGCCTCATTAGCATCAGATTTATACTTTTCAAGAGGATCACTTAATTTATTTATTTCTTTTCGGTGAACTATTTTCAGATTCTCAATTTCACCCTTCACTTCAGATTCAGTTAGATGAGAACCAATTCTAGTAGTTTCAGAAACTTCTGAATTCGTTTTAAGTAAAATGTTGGTATTCCTTTTTTCTAGTCTTTCCAGTTCATCACACTTTACCGAATTTGTTTTAATCGGTGACAATATCGGCCCTGTGATTCGAGCTGACAACACCTCTTTATTTTCTATAGTTCCTTCTATAGTTCCTTCTGTGGTAACCAAATTACTAATAGCACTTTCAATTTTGTTTCGTGTTCCCTGACTATTATTCTTAGGACATGCCCGTGCAAAATGCATTGAATCTCCGCATGCTCATGAAACGAAAGGAGGTCTAGAGTGCAACTGATGCAGATAACTCCTAAATACGACGAAAAAGTAGACGAAATGCAACTGTATTTAATAAACTTTGAGCGTCGGGCAGCAATGGCGCGTGTACATAAATCAGAATGGGTAACATATTTATTGGGACTGTTACCAACAGATATGGCTAATAATATAGCTCGAGAGCCTACTGAGAGAGCCAATGACTATGATTTCGTAAAGGATATGTTGGCTTAAATGTGGGCTTAAATGTTCTGGAATCCCTATACTTTTGATAAGTCCCTTGATATTTCATTTTATCAAATTGTTTGTCGTTTCCTCGATATTTAGTTGTGCCTACAAAATGAATGTTTTTGGTGTTTTCGAAACTTTCTCTTGATTTGTACTTATTTCTCTCTTCCTGTTGCCATCTAAGAACATCCTTTGGCTTAGTATGGACTGAGCTTTTCTTGAACCCGCCTCTCAAACTTTCGTATCCATCAACTTTTTCTGAAACTTCTAGAGGGTCGATCAATTTATTCCATTGATGCAAGAAGTGTTCTTTCACTTCGTTTGATACTCTGCATTTGAGTTTATCCGCTACCAATAATTTCTTTAATTGGTCGAAGTTCTCAACCTTTAATTCGTTTATCCCTTCGTTGAAATAATTGTTCAACGCATGACTGTAACTTCTCCAAGTCTCTTCTGGTCTCTTCTGATGCCGGAAAAATAATTTCCTCAACTTTTCGGGATTTAGCTTGTAACGCTTTAATAACATATCCTTTACGAAATCATAGTCATTGGCTCTCTCAGTAGGCTCTCGAGCTATATTATTAGCCATATCTGTTGGTAACAGTCCCAATAAATATGTTACCCATTCTGATTTATGTACACGCGCCATTGCTGCCCGACGCTCAAAGTTTATTAAATACAGTTGCATTTCGTCTACTTTTTCGTCGTATTTAGGAGTTATCTGCATCAGTTGCACTCTAGACCTCCTTTCGTTTCAATTTTCAACTATTTCACCCAAATCTACGTTATTTCTTGTTAATTCCAACCGTTTCATTTCGAGATCGTGATCTCTTTCTTCTTTCCGGATTCGATCCTCTCTTTTTTTCTTTCCGAATTCGTTCTTCTTCCTCTTTTGTCTCACGCCGAATTCGTTCTTCTATGATTCTACTCAGGGATACTTTGGCCTCATCTTTGACGAAATTTTCATTTTCAGATATTAATTTCCTAATATCTGCCCTCTTATTATCCATGCCAGCTTCTATACCCAGTTCTGTTGCTAGCTCGATTAGATCTTCTTTCCTGCCCCTACCCAGGAATGCCATGGTAAAAAAATTATTTTAACGAAGTCAAAATGCTAGTAATGAATTAAAGACAGCGTAATAAACCTCACGACTGATTAATTCCCACCAAAAAAATATAACTATAACCAATCATTCAAATAATTTTTCAATAGAACCTTTTGGAATTTAAATACTTATTTCAATCTTTTAATTAAATAATTCTATCAACGGTATTTTAAATCGATCCAAAATGAACTTTCCGAAATATTACGAAAAAAATCATGTATGTACACATCATTAAATCAATTATTTACTTTCGTTTTAATGAGTTAAAAAAAGAACACATTCAACAATAATTAAAATGTACTAATATTCCCTTTCACCAAATTGCTTTCATTAACCATTAACCCTAAAATAGTAGAACACCCAAAGAATTACAAATTAGGGCGTACATTCAATGTCAAAAAATAACAAATGCACTCATAATATTTGTTTCGATTCAATACTCCGTACACATAAATTCAATTTAAATCATAATGTTAGTTTTGATTAAAAAAATTCTTAAAAGAATGCCTTGATAACACTAGTTTTGATTTACGAAACTCAGGATACTTAAATAAAGCATGAAGAAAAAAAATATTAATTCCGATCTATGAAAGAGCTTTCTTAAACAAACAACAACAACAAAAAAATGTAATCACTATTTTCAACCTACAAAACATGTTTGCACAATGCACAATCAAATAATAAAAATATCAATTTCACCTCTAATAAAATATGAAATAAACAACTTTTTTCTTTTCTTTTCCTTTGTAGAATGAGCAAATCATAAATAAACACAACCTTAATTATCTTCCTGCATTTTCAAATTGCGAAGGGGATAAATAACACAATTTAAAAACAAAACATATTCGATAATTCTATTACGTCAACGTTAAGTAATGTAACTATTCCAAAGCAGTTACAAATTATAATATTACTCTCACTTATTTATTTTTCTCTTATGAAATAGCAGAAAAAAATATTCACACCTGTTTAGTCTTTCGAAAACATTTAAAAAGAAAGGAAAAAAATGATTCCATAATAATTTACGCAATCACAATTGAACTTTAATCACAAATCAGTGAAATATTTCCTTTATTTTACAATACATTTATCTTATTTTAACATTACTGCATATTTAAAATATAATGCAATATACATCTTATTTATTTAATGAAATTTCAGATGCGACAATCAATACTTTCGTTTCAAATTTTACATTCAAAGGAATGCTCAATCTAATGATAAGTAATTTTAAAAAACTTCATTTAATCGTTCATTCTGTTCGTTATGAATATACACAATAATATTTGTAATCATTTTACAGCGTAACCTAATAATATAATTTTATTTTTGGGCTAGCATAAAAAACGAACAAGACTCTTACCTCTTTGATATTACAAAACCCCGTAAGAACAATCGTGCCGGCTGCGACAGTAAAACTTTTTCTCCTCTATTTCTTATTACCTTTTTGGTAAAAAGGTTTCTCATTGATATCTTCTTTACCTTAGAAAAAGGTTTCTTATTTATTTCATTAAATAATACTTGAGATGCTAAAACACTGCTAAAATAAGAACTGCTGGATTGACGAACACTTGTTTATTAATATGACAAACACACACACACACAACGAATACTATAACATTAACTTTTGGATATTTTACACTATTTCACAAAGACATTAAGATGCCGAAGTTATCAAAAACAATCAGGGAGACACACCGCTGATTTTCACTCCACAATCTCCACGGCCACTGCCCCCTGTTCCAGTTCGAATAGTTCTGCCTTGGCGAGAGTTCACTGTTTGGCGACCGCCAATAACCGTGCTTCGCAAATATTAAAGTTAATGGAAGCTTTACATTTTGGACTTGCTATATTTTACTACTATTCGAAATTATCAAATACCAAACGTCAGAAAAGTTTGATATATGCCTTAATGTGATCTTTTTGTATCATATAAAGTACGCAGGGGAAATAGGCTGTTTACAGACAAATTTGATCGACATACATCACTTTTTGCATCCACATTTCATAATTTGTCTGTAGGCTTCCCGAAATGCTGGCTGTGTAGGCCACTGCGGATACCAGTCTTCATCTTACTTTGTCGAACTCCAATGATCCGTAGAGGCTTCATGGGCGATGATGCTGTCTGCTGGAAAATATATACTATACACAGCTTGGTATATGGATCAAACAATGGCAATGAAGGATCTGGTTGATTCTTCATAAACTTTTCACGTTTTCCATGAAAAGAGTTTTCTTTTATACCGAAAGCTCAGACGACTTATCACAGCCAATGAAATTCCATTTATTCTGGAGTATGATGAATAAAGGAAAATTCCTTTGTTTTCGTCGTGATCTGTGTAGAATGCAGAAATCTTTCAGCCTCAAGGCTTTTAGAGGCTTCTTCATTTGTTTGCTTCTTCATAAACTTTCCACGTTTTTCATGAAAAGAGTCTTCTTTTATACCGAAAGCTCAGACTTCATCACAGCCAATGAAATTCCATTTATTCTGGAGTATGATGAATAAAGGAAAATTCCTTTGTTTTCGTCGTGATCTGTGCAGAATGCAGAGATCTTCCAGCCTCAAGTGTTTTAGACCATGAAAGACAGATAATGCTAATACGTTAAGGTCAATATCCTAAGACAAGAAAACACTTTAAATACAAAATTGGATCATATATCACGCATCTAAAATTAGCCAACCATCTGATTCTTTCACATGAAGCGCCATCTAATGATGTAACATAGCTTTTAGATGAAAGAATTTGTGTATCAACATTTGTGAGAACATGAGTGGGGCGGAGATTATGCAAAGCAGAACACGTCAGAAGAATAAAATATTCTTTTTAATTTTTGTCATTTCTAAGAAACTTCGGCCAGTTTCTCGGTAGATTTTTTTTTTGGATTGACCTATCTGCGAGTACCAGATCCTGGTTTCTGTCCACTCTTTATGTAGTTAGCTGTATATATGTCTAAAATCAAATCATTAAAATGGTAACTAACCCCACAACATCTCTGAAAATATCATCCACAGCTAGTTTTTCCCAAATTTGACTTTACTTCTAATATCCGATTTGATGACACAGATAGTCCAAGATTATGTTATTTATAAATAGTAATTTATTTCTCTGTTGACCTTCCATATTGTAATATACCGATATAAATTGGTAAAGATGACTCGATATATTCCTTTATCAGCACAATGATATCTTTAGGTATCCTTTCATGATGATTGAACAATATGAATTGCTTGATTATTAAGGCAGGATATAGAGCGGGTGGCGGCGACACAAATGACTACGTCAGCGAGTTACGGGATGAAATGATGATGCCAGACAAAATTTTTAGGAGTAGATTAAAGAATGACTGGTCTGCCTCGATATTTCTTGGTACGATAGGCGCAGCAGCGGTCACCAACTCGTCATTTTGGCTTCACTATCACATCATCGAGTTACGGGATAAAACCAGTGCAAAATTAAAGGTAAAAAAAGTTTTTTACGAATATTTTGGTCTGCCTGCGCATGTCCTGGTAGAAACCATCGGCAGACTAAAATCTATAACAAAAAATACGTCACATGTACAATTGAGACCCTATAAACATAATATTTTAGATTACATTGTCATATATATTACTTCGAATGGACTTTCAAGATGAATTAACGGTTTAGAAAAAGCTTATTAATAGTAAGTAAGGAAATGGCTGACTCGGCATAACTTGGTACAAAGCGAGAAGAACGGGTGCCAATTCCCTATTTTAACACTACTATTATGTCATCGAGTTACGGCTTGAAATTTTGGCACATTAAACACACCGATTAGTACAATACAAATATTTCAGTCTGCCTCGTCATATCTTGGTAGTAGTCGAGCAGAGCGGGGCGCAATTCTTAATTTTGGCGGTATTATCACGTCATTGAGTTATGGCTTGAAATTTTGGTCCATTAAGGGTAAATATCAGTACACTGAGAATATTTCAGTATGCCTCGTCATATCTTGGTACGAGACGAGCAGAGCGGGGCGTCAATTCTTAAATTTGGCGGGTTTAACACGTCATCGAGTTACGAACTGAAATCATGATGCAGGACAACATTTTCAGGAGTAGATTAAGGAATGGCTGGTCTGCCTTGACATTTCTTGGTACGATAGGCACAGCAGCGGGCGCCAACTCGTCATTTTCGCGTCACTATCACGTCATCGAGTTATGTGATGAAACCGGTCACAAATTAAAGGTAAAAAAAAGTCTTTTAAGAATATTTTGGTCGGCTTGCACATATTCTGGTAGAAACCCCCGGAAAACTGAAATCTATAAAAAAAAAAATACGTCATAATGTACAATTGAAACCCTATAAACATCATGTTTTACATTACATTGCCATAAATATTACTTCGAATCGACTTTTAAAATAAATTAAGGGTTTAGGAAAAAGCTTATTAATAGTACGTGAGAAAATGGCTGATTCGGCATAACTTGGTACAAAGCGAGAAGAACGAGGTGCCAGTTCCCTATTTTGTTAGTACTAACACGTCATCGAGTAACGGCTTGAAATTTTGGCACATTAAACATACCGATTAGTACAATGCAAATATTTCAATCTGCCTCGTCATATCTTGGTAGGAGTTGAGCTGAGCGGGGCGCCAATTCTTAATTTAGGCGGTTTTAATGCGTCATCGAATTACGATTTAAAATTTTAGCAGATTAAAAATAACGACTTGGCAGGCAAGTCATTCCTTAATCTACTCCTAGTAATCTTATCCTACATGAAGCTTTCATGTCGTAACTCGATGGCGTGTTAAAATCGCCATAATTTAGAATTGGCGCCCCGCTCTGCACATCTTGTTCCAAGATATGACGAGACAGACTGAAATATTCTTATTGTACTGATATGTACCTTTAATATGCCAAAATTTCATGCAGTAACTCGATGACTTGATTGTGCCGCCAAAATTAAGAATTGGCGTCCCGCTCTTCTCATCTCGTACCAAGATATGACGAGCCTGACTGAAATATTTCTACTGTACTAATCAGTATGTTTAATGTGCCAACATTTCAGGCTGTAACTCGATGACGTAATAGTACTTTCAAAAGAGGGTACTGGCGCCCCGTTCTCCAAGCTTTGTACCAAGTTATGCCGAATCAATCATTTTCTCACGTACTGTTAGTAAGCTTTTCTTAAACCGTTCATTCATTTTGAAAGTCGATTCGAAGTAATATATATGGCAATGTAATGCAAAATATTATGCTTATAGGGCTTCAATTGTACATTCTGACGTATTTTTTGTTATAGATTTTAGTCTGGAGGGAGTTTCTACCAGGTAATGAGCAGGCAGACCAAAATATTCTTAAAAGACTTTATTTTACATTTAATTTGGCACCGGTTTTATCCCGTAACTCGATGCCGTGATAGTGACGCCAAAATGAGAACTTGGCGCCCGCTGCTGCTCATATCGTACCAATAAATGTCGAGGCAGACCAGTGATTCCTCATCTACTCCTAATAATCTTGTCCTACATGAAGATTTCAGGTCGTAACTCGATGGCGTGATTATACCGCCAAAATTAAGAATAGGCGCCCGGCTCTGTTCGTCTCCTACCAAGATATGACGAAGCAGCCTGAAATATTCGCATTGTACTAATCGGTATGTTTAATGTGCAGAAATTTCAAGCCGTAACTCGATGACATAATAGTATTGTCAAAATAGGGACAATACTATTGTACCGTTCTTCTCGCTTTGTACCTAGTTATGCCGAATCAGTCGTTTTCCCACGTACTGTTAATAAGCCTTTCCTAACCACTTAATTCATCTTGAATGTCGACTCGAAGAAATATATATGGCAATGTAATGTAAAATATTATGTTTATAGGGTTTCAGTTATACATTATGGCGTATTTTTTTGTTACAGATTATAGTTTGCCGGGTGTTTCTACCAGGATTAGCGCAGACAGACTAAATTATTCTTAAAATGCTTTTTCTACCTTTAATTTGGCCCCGGGTTCATCCCGTAACTCGATGACGTGATACTGACGCCAAAATGACAAGTTGGCGCCCGCTTCTGCGCCTATCGAGCCAAAAAATGTCGAGGCAGACCAGTCATTCCTTAATCTACTCCTAAAAATCTTGTCCTGCATCATGATTTCATCCCGTAACTCGATGACGTTGTCATTCGTGTCGCCGCCGCCCGGTCTGATAGGTTGCATTAAATTTTTCTTATACGACGATCCATAAAGTACCATAGTAAAAATGGGTATCAGTGCAACTTTTTGAAACAAATTCCAGAAAATTAAACGCATGCTTTGCTAATATTTTTTTTTTTTACTCATCTTAATATTATTCTGCATTCGACAGCATCTCCGTCAATTTTGTTCCTAGCTAAGGAAGTTACCTAAAACAACTTGATATGAATTTTCTGATTTATTGAAATAAGGTGAGGGAAGGAAGATTCCTTTTTTTCGGTATGCGAGATTTAACATAATCATGACCTTTCATACATACCAGAATATTAAACTTTTCATTGTAAATTCGACTCAGATCAGACATCTTGTAAATGAAATCCACACCCTCTGTATCAAGGTTTCCTTGCTATTTTGTTATTTTGGCCCATGTCAGATCGTGGCCGCAACTAATTTATTTTCTTAATAATACATTGCTTGTTATATTTTATTTCTTGTTTGATAAAGTCTCTAGACCAAATTCTGCAAATATTTCTGTTGTTGATGCACTTCGAAGATGAAATTCGATGTTGAATCACCTTGTAAAAGGAGTGTTTCCTAATGCACCACTTCTATGGAAGCATTCAGATATCTGCAAATGTATTCATTGATAGAGCAGATGATCTAGTTCTGGAAGGAACTTCATCGACTGTTTCAGAGGTGGATGCTTGAGGTATATATTGTGCGAAAATTTTCACGACCCTCTTGTGAGTTATCTTAAGTAAAATCAATTAATGTAAAATTTAGCGAACATGATTTCTGTCATTTTCTTTACAAGTAACAAACGTGCATTTTATTCCTTCTACAGTGTTGGCATTCATGATGTTTGGATGCTGAAACAAACGATGATTGATCTCTTCAATATTTCCAGCCAGTGTGTCATATTTTTTATTACGTTGTTCAAAGTTATTGTGGCAGCTGAATACACAACGATTTCATTTCGCTCTTACTGATACAAACAACATTTTGTCCAGTCAATTAGTCTTGTTGACACTGGTGTGCCTAAAGTCACAACGGCTGTTGTTTTCTATTTTCTATTTTTGTTTTATCTATTCTATTCTTACCAAATACCTCAAAGTTCAAACGTCACAGCATGAAAAATAACATAGAATTTGAGTTACCTCTGTGAAGCAACTTGTAAATATATACAAATATATTATTGGAGTCTATCATATTGCCTTTTTGCGTGCCGTTTTGTACCATTTATTTATTTATTTATTTGTAAGTATACTTTAAATACCAGGTAATTAATGTACTTGTTTTATCTGAAATTCATACTAACAGGTTAAACATGTTTTGAAAGGATACAAAACACGATACAGCTTGAACGTTTCAGAAATATTTGTTCGCTAGACGTCATTTTGCAAAAATGGGCTCCATCGTGAATCCTAGTGGAATTTTGGAATGCCTCGGCTTGAGATTCATATTTTAACAGTAAAAACATATAGAAACGACAACAAAAACTTTTCCCCCTAAATATACTCTCTTTTTGAAAAATGCCATCGTCTTCAGAAACAAATTTTGAACGCCTCCTCTTCTAAAATTATTATATTAAAATCTAACTACATTTGTGCAAAGTGGCATCCTGTATTCAAAAAGTGCAGTGTATAATTATATACCGTCTCTTCTGCAATAGAATAATAACATTAGAATAATAATTTTGAATTGCAACAAGGAAAGAGATTGAGCAAGAGAAAAGAAATATTGTTCAGTTGCATAAATCGTTCTTTCTTAATAATGAATTTATTCATTTATTTACAAACTTTTTATATTACAAACCTTCTTAAAGTTTGAAAAACGCACAATTCATTTTATTTATCTTTTATTTTAGCCAGCACTGATATTAATACATTAAAAGAACGTTAAAAATATTGAAAAAAAAATAATTTAATGAGAGCTATTAAGTAAACTATCCATAAAATGTTGCATGTAGATTCTGCAATGTTTTTTAAAATACGCTTTTAATTTAAAAAGAGAAAAAACAATGTTGAAAATAAAATGCAATCTGAGTTAATGATACTTATATTTCATTACGAAAAGGAAATGTTTCGAAATGGTTATTTTTAAAATTATTAAACTAAAGTGCATGTATTGTTTTGAAACAGACGTTATTTTTATGTAAACTTTTAAATAATTTATATGTTCTTTGCTTTAAGATTATTTAATTCTTCATGTTTTAAAGATGCATAAATTTATTAAAATATTGGAAAAGCAATCAAATTAATGTAAAATAATCTATAGTGGAAAATTATGTTGCGAGTTGATATTTATTCAACTTTGAAATAGCGTAAGTAAAATTACCCATTTGGGGTCATCTATTTATTACGTCATGGAAATTTCAAGCACCGACCTTGAATACTAGTCCTGAGCGCTAACAGAAAAATGGCGACTGCAGAAGGCGGATTTTTTTAAACTTATATACGGCGTCTTACATTTAGACACTAGGGCTTTATAAAAGATTAATTGCCTTGTATAATATCAGAAAAATAAAGCAGGAAAAACTAAAAAAATTATTGGTACCAGGTTTCAAGGGACCGCACACACGCTGAAAAAAAAATCCACCTTCGGCAGTCGCCATTCTTGTGTCAGCGCTCAAACCTAGTATTCGTGTGGGGGGGTGGGGGGTGGGGGTGGGGGGGTGTTCAAATATATTTTCACCCTTTCCTTCTTCTTTTTCACAGATTGTCACACTCAAGTTCCCTTCTTCTCATCCCCGTTCTGAAGTTATATTTTCTTTAACTATTAATTTAGAGGTAATTTTATGCAAAAATAAAAATTACACACGGTCTACTGATATAAGCATTATAAAACCTCAAGATCTTATGCACTTTTTCTTCTAGCTTTTAAAATTCAAAGAAAAAGAAAAACATATATTTAATTCTACTTGAAAAAAAAAGAGCTTTATTATGCTGCTTTACAATAAAGCTTGCATATTTTTTTTCATAGTTTAAAATGAAGTCACATCCCACGGCCACTGTATCATATTTTGTGTAATCGCATCATCCCCCTAAAAGTCCGACATAGTTAATGAATGACCCATGTGTATAATGTAAAATCTACCTATATTATAAAACAAAAACATGTCAGTGTGTAACCCTGACGTCATATTGACGATGTGAAACCATGACTAATAAATTTCGCTCTTACTGCGATTTTTTTAATTTCGAAACATGACACAATTTCAATTTTTACGCCGTCGATTAGGTAAAAATAGTTTTTTCGAAAGTAGTTTGTTTAAAAATAATTTTTAAGGATATATATTTTTAAAACCTGTCTCTATAGCGTGCAACACGATTGCAAATGATTAACCCGTTTGCAATTAATTCAATTGAAAAAAAAAATCGGCATTTGCTTCCGGCTAATATTCCATAATGAAATTAAAACTTCATCAATAAATAAATAAAATAATATAAATAAAACACAAATTTAACAGATATGTAGTCGAACTACACGCTTAAACCACTGAAATGATCAGAATCGAAAAGGCTGCTGTAAGTAGCAAAATCTTCGATGACTTCCCAGGCTAATAACTACTGGCATGCGGCTAATAAGAAAGTATCGCATTTAATAAATTTTAAAACTTTATGCATACATTTTCATGCTTTTCATGCAAAAATGCTTTTTAGTTAGTGGGCAATCAAGAAAAATATGTTAAAAGTAAAAAAATCTATTAGAGTTTTCTCACCTATTGTTTGTAACTTGGGATCCGCAAGACTCAATAAAATAAATAAAAAAATATAATAAAAGACAAACTTATGGAAAAAATACATATTATGTTAGGGCATTATTATTACTGTTTGCCCGATAGATTTTATATATCAATATATAAAATCTAGGAAGCAAATATTAGCAATAATTTAGCGAATATAATTTTTAATATCTTTTCCATGAACAAAATTTCATCATCTTAATAATTACACATTCTGTTTTTCATTATTATGTAATGACCAAAACCTTGCAATTTATTGTCTCACTAACATATATGATATATTTAACTGTTAGTCTGGTATGATTTCAACAGCGACGTTGTAAAAAATTAATACACTAAGGTTTGATAAAATATGAATCGGAATTTACTTTATAAAATTTATTGAAGTAACATACAAAACTGTCTGGTTTTGTTTATTAGATTTCTATATACGTACTGCCGTCATCTCAAAACACATTTTTTCAGCGCGTAAGTTATTTTTTATGCTCTTTTATTTAACCCAACCTTGTTTTTGTTTGTAAAGATGGTAATTTGTAATCAATTTTTAACCCACTTCCTTATATGCTAGAATTATATAAATAACGTCCGCAGGTGTGATTCCGATGACAATACAACATTTCATTATTTTTGCACCTTCATTATTCATTCGTGTTGGAAAAGTAACTGATTTAATAAAACGCCAATACAAGCTCAACAAAATATGTCAAATGGTTGTAAAACTGCAAAAATGAGACCTTTTATTGGCAAAAAAGTAGAAAATAAGTTTTATTTATAAAATAAATAGTGTAGGGATATTTTTTTTTAAACAGGACCTTTCACAAAACTTTTCATCTTAAAATACGACCCTTCACAAAACTTTTCACCTTAAAACAAGACATTTCACAAAATTCTTTGTCTCAAGAATAGGCCTTTCACAAAATTTTTTTAATCATAAACTGAACCTATCATATTTTTTTCCATTTAAAAGTAAAATCTCACCTATCCTAGTATGTAAAATGAAGTAGACAGTTCCATTTCCTTTTCCAAAAGACACCGTTTGGTGTGGTATGACAGCTAATTTTGTAATTGGACCATTTTTCTTTGAAGGGCAGTCGACAGCTGGACACGCACTGTGACTGTAGCTCGCTTAGCGTCAACGTTAAGACGTTTCGTCAAACCTGAACTCCAGCAACGTGGCATTTTACACTCTACGATTTTTATGCAGCACGGGGCCCCACCCCACATTGGTACATGTGTCACACAGTTACTTAAGCAACATTTCACGAATGAACGGATTATAGCCCGAAACTTCCCCACTTCTTGGCCATCCCGGTCACCAGACCTCAACTCCTGTGACTTTTGTCTATGGGGTTATTTCAAACGCACTGTTTATGGTGATAATGTAAACAATTTGGCAGAATTGAAAGAAATCGGTGCGCCGACATGTCCGTAACATTCCTCTTAATATGCTAAAGGCTACTGTTGAGAATGCAGTAATACGATTTCACTTGCTTTCAGAAAATAGTGGAAGCCAAATTGAACATGCTTTCTAACACGTTTCAGAAAGGATAAAACGCATTTAAACTGATGTCTTCATGTCTTATATCGTTTAACAATATTGCATGCTGCGCCATTCCCCACCTGGTGGCGAGGGTTTTTTTTTTTTTGGGGGGGGATGGAAATAAATTTCCATGACCTTCTTTAAACTGTTACCAAGTTTGATAACATTTGGTCCAGTAGTTTTGCTTTTATGACCATTTCAAAGTGGAACTTTAATTATAACCACCCGGTATAATGAAGGGTTGGTTCTCGTTCGCCAAATAACTGTGCGCAAACGCCCGAGCAGATGAATCGTCCTCAAATCAATCCTTTCCAAGTGCTTGAACAGATGCATCGTCTTCAAATTGATGGCTTCCAAGTGACTGAACAATTGCTCAGTCTTTAAGCTGAAGACTTCCAGGTGCCTCATGCGATGGCCAAGACATGAGACAGTCCAATTTGCAGGCAGTTCATTTTCAAAGTTTTCCAGTCAATTTATTTTAGTTTCTGTTGAGTTAAGGGGACTCTGTGATTTTCATTCCGTACAAAATGACGAAAATATCAATTTTACAATTGATGGCTTAAAAGAAATTTAGACTTCCTTTATTCTTATGAAGTTTTGTAAATCCTCCTCAAATTTATGACTTCCAAGTTCCTGAACAGATGCATCGTCCTCAAATTGATGAGTTCCAAGTGGCTCATGAGGTAGTCAGACTTCTACGCAGTTAATTTTCAAAGTTTTCCAGTGGATTACTTTTAGTTTCTCCTGAGCTAAGGGAACTGAGTGAATTTCATTTGACTTACAATGACGAAAATATCAATTTTCCAATTAATGATTTAAAATGACATTAGACATCTTTTATTCTTGTGAAGTTTCGAAAAGATCCGATAACTTAAAAAATGAAAAAAGTCTTTTAACTGTACCCATTCCCCTTTAAATGATTCAAAGCTTGAATTTTTTAATTAATTTTTCCAAGTTTGAGTTTTTTCAATATTATGATCAAAATTCTAAAATATCAACACATATTTTTCATTTCACTCAGTTGTTTAACAGACGAGACATATGGAGCATTTCATAAAATTAAAAACCAGATTTTCATTGATATAACTGGCATTTCTTTTAAAATATAAAATTATAAGTACTTGGTCATTTTTTATGCTTTTTATATATACCATGCCATTTTATTTATTTTTTCTTAAAGTAATTAACTTATTAGCTATCTGATCTTTACACTTATTTAGCACATTTGTAGTAAAAAATAGAAATTTTTTCTTTGCAACAGTTAAAAATTGCTGGAGAAGTTTGTATTTAAATTTTCTTGAATTAAAATTTTCAAATTATAAGTTTTATATTTTTCAAGATTAAATAATTTTCGACATAAAACCATTTAATAATATGTTAAAAAATATTTTAAAACACTTAAGGTTAGTTGCGGTAACCGGACTCATGAGGTAACTGGGCCATAGGCTATTTTATAAAAAAACTGTTGGTGTTCTTTAAGTTTTAGCTTCTGTGAATAATGCCCCTTAATCTCTACTTCCTAAAACAACGTGTATCAATTCAATCATAACTATCACTTTGCTGTGATAGGTTGTCAAAAATTTACGTTTCTTTTTTTAAAAACAACGTCGATATGTTTCAACTTCCTCGGCTTTTTATTAAAATACTGTAAGTACTTTTACTAAACAATCTTTTTTTTCAAAGTTTAGACATATAACTACATTAATATTACTAGCTATCTATACATATTTACTTCATGTTTCAAATGTAAGTCCGGTGTCCCAGTTACCCCATAATTTTTTCAAAAATGGGGTAACTGGGACATGTATCCGGGGTAACTGGATCATGCTGGATCCAGTTACCCCAATAGTTATAAATAATTTTTTTGTGTTTCTCTTACTACGTGAAGTGAATTTCTCCATTGTTTTTTGCTCACAATAAAGAAAATGATAGAATACCTTATTAAAATTACGTAATGAAACTAAAAAAAAGCATATTGAGTGGTATCAAACCAAATTTCTTGACCTCTTGAGAGGCGGTGATGCCGTTATGGCATCACTTAATTTTAATTCCTAATTGCCACATTGGCACCTGAATTTTATAATGAAAATTTCACCTTTATTAAGTACGCGAAAATATAGTTCTACTTGTTTTCAGATAGATTCTCTTGTAAGTATTGGTGCCAGTAAATTATTTCAACATTTTACGAATGCAAGTACCTTGCCCCTGAAAGTGAGATAGCCAGACCTTGAAATTGTACTATAACCTGGGGTCGCATTCTATAGGGTCATTCCATACAAAATGAGCAAATCACCTGTGGCAGGCATGTCACAGATTTTAACGAAAATCATTTTGTAAGTAGATCATATCTATTTATGAGTAAATGTAAAATAATAGATTTTAGGATTGTTTATTTAAGTATTAAAATTTATATTAAAAATGGATGCAAAATCGTGGTTTTGGCTACATGCTTGAAGTTTCGATTTTGGTTATTAGCCTTAAGAATGCAAAGACTATATTAAAAAATATTTATAATTAAGAATGAATGATAAGTAACAGATTGACGTAAGTTAGTAATTGTATTTTTATTCCTTAATGAGAAAAAAATTAATTTTGAAAAAAAATTGAGGGAAAAATGCAACGTTTCTATAGAGATGAAGGACACCTCTGACAATATCAAAATTGCTTGACGTTATAGCTAAAAGTATGTATATTAAATATTTAAACTTTAATTCTTGCCTTTTTTATTCCTTAATGAGAAAAAAAATAAATAGTAAAAAATGTTGAGGATAAAATGCAATATTTCTATCACTTGTTTCAACGTGAAAGAAAGCTTTTTTTAAACTTTTAATTCTTTTAATATTATAGATAACAGTGTATATTTTAAATATAAAGACTTTTATACTTGCTTTCAGTTTATTTTTTCCTCAAGAAGATTTTTAATTAAAGTAGAAAAAAAAGCTCAATTGAACAGAAAATTATATATTAATTTCTAAACCCACATACAGAAAATAGATGGCAGCACTAAATTTTTTCACCTTGAAATCGTGCAATATTTTAAGAAACGCGCTCAAATTTAAAAAAAAAAATAGCTCATGGAATATAGTTAATATTGCCTTTTTTAACCCAATTTTGTGACGTTAGGAATCAAAAAGGCATGCTTGAATTTTTTTTATCAGATTATGGACTTATTGATCTTTATGTCTGTGCA
The DNA here is from genome assembly GCA_963932465.1 of Maratus speciosus. NCBI lineage: Eukaryota > Metazoa > Arthropoda > Arachnida > Araneae > Salticidae > Maratus > Maratus speciosus. Next base: position 403,859,224 of record OZ010789.1, read on the forward strand.
ATAACTGTAATGTGGGACATTTCCTTCATTGTTTTTTTTATCTGTCAATAAGAGGAAAAATTACGATTTTGTCATTTTTTTTAAAGTTTGTAAAATTTTTTAAAGGTGAAGGAAATACATGGCAACTTAAAAACTTTAGTAATTCGATCTTAATATGTAAAACTACATAAGGCATTAATTTCTGAGATGTTTTTGAATTCCTTTAATTTTTATTACGTTTTTAATTTTCTCAAAATTTGCAAATTTTCAATTTTTACAACCAATTAAAGAATAATCATGGTGTTACCAGGTTATTATTGCTCAATAAATAAGAAGGTAATTTTTCAGAGGTTACATTATTAAAAAAAAATTCATTTCAGTTAAATAGTTTTCAAGATACAGAACTTCAAACCTGCAACTTTGGACGATTGCACACATGCCATTCTTTATCACAAGTTTTTTAAATGTCCAAAACTGCTAAAATAATTTATTTTTTGTGAAGATATTTTGCAGAGCTCTATTTGAATATGAATTGAGCCTGTATATCAAATTTTATTAAAATCTGTTACTATGTGGCCACGACTTTTTTTAAATTTTTGCTCATTTTACGTGGAATGACCCACAGGGAAACTTTTATCCTTCCTACCACTATTTTGAAAATAATATCTTCATCGCACCTTTCTTTAAGGGTTCTGGTAGGAAAAATAAAATTTTCCCTATATAATGCGACTCCCGGATAAAGTACTTGCGTAGCCGTTTGTTCATAGATTTACCTTGCTATTTTTTTTCCTTAAAATACTCATGTGACTTTTATACTTATTATCTATGCTAAAGTACATAAGTACTTACTTAAGTTTTATGTTTTTGGTATAAATAAATCTAATATTTTCACTTTTAGTGCTTTTTTAGACATATTGACAGCAAAGGTTTCCCTTACAACGCTGTTTATTGACATATAATTTACATGATCTGCCTGGCTTAATTTTTTTTTAAGTTGTTTACACTTTTTCTGACAGGACCCTGTATCCGATATGAAAAAATGTAAACGCGTGTGGAACATAGACCCCCTGGTCCAGTTACCCAATTTTTGGAAGCAACTGGACCCATGAGGAAAGAAAGATAAAATATGCATATTTTTATATTTTTAAATATTAAAATGTAATTTTGAGCTTTTCTGTCTGATAGAGGGAACCTAACTGAACACATTTACAGAAGTTCAGACTTTAATTCAAATGAACATTATAGCTTTTTGAAGCTGAATTGTCAGAAGCTCCAGAGTCACATTGTAAAATCATGGCCCAGTTACCCCCAACTAACCTTATATAAAAAAGATATTTCAAAATGTAATTAGTCTCTTTAGTGCTGTCGTATGGTATTGTTATTGCCTTAGAGATTCTTGATTACAAATGTGCGTCTGTTCAGCGCCCCCTAGATATTTAAGAAAGCCTTGACTCGCGTCACGAAAACGTCACACAAAGCAGATAAAACAAAGAAAAAAGACCATTAATTGGCTCGGTCTTTCTCAAATATCTAGGGGGCGTTGGTCTCTACCACCGATGTGCAAGATTTATCTCGTTTAATAGCTAGTATCATTATGCTGAATGAGATTAGAATCATTGTGGAAGATTTCATCAGTAACAATGATCTGGGTGACCGACTTTAAACTTGTGGATGCCAAAACTGGGCTACAGCGTCTAGAATATATAGTGTACACTGTTAAAAATATCGTGAAAAATTACCTCTGTTTATAAAGGCTATCTATTTTTTGACCAATGAGAACGCTACATAAGCGCCTATGGATTGTTGTCATTGGTCAGAAAATAGATAGCCTTTTAAAACAGAGGTAATTTTTCACGATATTTTTAACAGTGTAGAAATCGGCTATCTCAGTAATATATTAAATTATAAACAGGAGTTCTCTTATACGTCCATTAAAAATATTTCACAAATATATATTCTAAAAACACACTCAAAATATATATTAAACATTTAATTGCTAAAAAGTTCGTCAAATGTTAATAAAATACCTATTTACCATTACATGATCTTGTGTTCATATATTGTGTTCATATATTGTGTTCATATATTGTGTTCATATATTGTGTTCATATATCCTTGTGTTATATATTGTGTTCATACAGTAAAGATAACATTTAAAGCCAAATACATAGATTAAATTCCATTTCAAATTCCAAAATACTACTGTTTTTAATTGTTCTTTCATAATAACATTGACAATAGAGAAGATTTTGACATACCAATGAAAAATACTTTAAAAAGTGGCCTATACTAATAATTAATAGTAATTATTTTATTTTTAACAATATAATTTATCAACAATCAGACGGTGCCCCAATGGGCTCTCCAATTTCACGCCTCCTAGCAGAATTCAAATTACGTCCTCTTGAATCAAAAATTTTCAGTACTTTTAAATTACTATCTTTAATATGGCTACGTTATGTAGATGATATTTTTATTGTTTGGCAGGGTGAAGTTGATAAATTGTTAGTTTTTATTCAACAGTTAAATGATTTAGATAATAAAATTAAATTTACTTTTGAGCTTAAAACCGATAAGAAATTACCTTTTTTAGATGTTAAATTAAAAAGAGAAAATAATAAACTAATTCGTTCAATATATCGTAAGCCAATAACTAACTTAAATGTTATACCTTTTGATGCTTGCACTCCATATTCTTATAAATTATCTACCTTTAGATTCCTTATTAACAGAGCTTTTGGAATTTGTTCCCCTGAAAATTTAAATGATGAATTAGATAAAATTAAAACAATAGCTATTAACAACGGATATCAAGTTAAAATAGTTAATAAATTAATTAAAAAGTTTATTAACAAAATGAACGATGCAGTTTTTGAAAATAAAACCGACAGAGAAAATAACATGAAAAGGGTGGTTATAAATTATTATCCAAATTTCTTCGAATCCGCTAAAACTCAACTAAAAAAGTTTGATTTAAATTTAATTGCTAGCCCCCCTCCAAAATTAAAATCAATTTTAACCACTAGAATTGACCCTATTGATAAATTTGACCTTTCCGGTGTTTATATCATTCCTTTTCTTAAAAATGGTGGTTATAGAAATTATTATATTGGCATGACTCAGAGAAAATTCAAAGTGAGATGTTATGAACACATTCCTGACTTAAATTTAATAGAGGTAAAACCACATTTTCTAGGCTAAATAAAATAGAAAACATAAATATTTTGTTTAATGAAAGTAGATTAATTAATAGGTCAAATTTTTATTTGCAACTTTTTATTAGAGTATCTATTGAAATTTACGTCAGAAACTCAATGGTCTGCAATGATTCCTTGTCATTTCAAATCCCAAATATTTGGATTGAATTGTTAGATAATTTGAAAATAAAATAGGGCAACGTGAAACATGTTAAAATATTACGCGCGTGATTTTTATTTATTTATTTATTTTGAAATTATTTATTTTGCATATCCATATATAGAGAAGTCTGTTCGCAGGGTCCTGGAACAGCATTTTCACGACCGCGTCATCTCACGCTATTTTCCATTTCCGCGGCCTCAGCGATCCCCAAACCTCACTCTTACGGATTTCTGATTCTGGGGATATCTCAAATCTAGAATGCGCGTGTGCAATCTGAAAACTTTGCCGGATTTAAAAGACTATCAAATGTGAGATTGCAAACATACCGCATGCTACGTTACGTTCGGATGCATTGTCTAAAGCCTGCCGCTTGCAATACGTAATTACCTGTGATGACACCCATGTGGAAAATGTGGAATCCAAATAAGAGTTTTCCTTTCTCCGATCTGTGTAGCAATCAGTGATTAGTGTCTTGACTCTGTCAAATGCAAATTTCCTCCACGCGCCCCAATCGTGTTTTTTTTTTTCTCGTTCGCAGAGCTGTTTTTCGGCTTGCATAGCACGTCCGTTTTTTGTGATACATGTACCTTTCCAACGCTCTTTAGGATTTCTCATGCGCTGAACATTTTGGAACGGCAAAAAAATGAGCGCTGCTATTCGAAAATTTCGAGTTGCTGTACCTATAACCGTAACCGTGAGTGCCACATTGTTGCCATTCACAGAATCTCGAGATCATACCTCTGAATAACTATATCTGAAATCTCATCTCAATCTGTTGAACAGACCAGCCGCTACAGGTCCATTTATTGGCAAAGTTTTTTTTATGACAACCCTGTATATTTTAAGGTGTTAGTAATTTTAGATCTGTATTCGTGAACCTAAATTACCAGCCCCCTAAAATATGAATTTCAGAAAAAGGGCACCCTATATCATCTATGGTGTCTCTTTGTTTCTGCCAAAATCAATGAATGCGTGTTCGTAGTGTTATTTTACATTTGGAACTAAAGAGGTCAAAATTTGTTTTGATCGTATGTAAATAATATCTTTGAATGTAAAATGAAATCTCCATAAATTGCATTTTTTTAAAATAATAATAAATAGAAAATTAAAACATAACCTTAAAATACCTGGAAAATACAAACATTTGACAAAACATTCAATTAAATTTCCCTATTCAAATTCCTTAACTGCGACAGAAACAAAATATGCAAACCTTGAAAACAGTATTGTAAATGTCGTAAAAATCCTGGAATTTGTTATTATCTTGGGGTTTAAATTACAGTAATTTCTTTATATATATATATAAATTCTTCTGTACAACCTTAAAAGCATTTTCCCAGTTACAGTTCTAAAAACCAGTTTAAGAGGTTTACTGTCTGTAAGGTAAAAAGGTAAAAGCGGATAAATTAAAGTAAGGCAGTGTCTCAAGTAAACGTTTAAAAAAAAATTCCGAATATTGCAGTCTACTTAAGAATTTTTTTAAATAATTTTTTCCAAAAGTATCCTCAATAACTAACAAAAACTAACTTGCTGTGACTAACAAAATGAAAGAATAATTTTCAATACAAGTATTTACATAGTTTCAAATAAATAAGTTGCTGTAAAAGTAAAGATATTGCGATCAATAAAAAAACTATGATGTGCTATAAAGTTGATATAACGTACTATAAATCTAAATTCACTTTTACTAGTTTCGGATTGCGTGTTTATATGCGGTACCTTTGAAAAAGTTGGTTTTATACTATATATTGATGGGCATTTCGATTTTACGAGTCTAATAAATAAGTCTTTCTGGAGAGCTTAAGAGTGAATGTTTTCGAGTGAAAAGTAATTATGAGCATGTATAAAGGAGGAAAATACATCACTGTAATGCTCACTAAAAATTTATTTACTTGCAGAGAGAGGTCTATAGTAAAGTTCTATTTTATTATAATATATATATATATATATAAATAAATAAATAAGTATATATATATATATATATATATATATTAATTAAAATCATTTTATGAAGCCAAAATGGGGTTTTAAATTAAAGTATCAAATGTAAAATGCAATGAAAAAATTCGTAGACTAATAAAATACATTCCATACATTCTCACGCAAGGCAATAGAATACAACAGAAGTTTTTGAACAATATGTATATGTATACACACACACACACACACACACATATATATATATGTATGTATGTATGTATGTATAAAAACCAAACCAAAAATTCAAAACCACAGAACTGATCCAAAGATAAAAGTTAAACTAACCAAATATCAACAACTAAATCAACTTAAAAACTACTAACTTTGAAAAACAACGAACTTTAAAAACAGCAAACCCCCCAAAATATGCAATAACTAAAACCAAAAGAAATTAAACCAATTGAGAAAGGCGGCATGACTTGCAACATGTTCAGCGGGGTAATACCAGTTTTAAGTGCACAACGCGTGCTGACAAGACCCATAGAAAACAAAATCAACTAAACGTGAAACTCCAACACACGTGCACGTAATCCTCAAACAGTCAAACTCACAGTTACTCCTCCCTTCGCATTCACAATACCTCTAAATCATTGCGATAAGTCTTACACTTTAATATACATACACACATATATATATATATTTAAAATACCTTTGAATCCAAATTTATCTAACAAGTTCAAATAACAATATTAACCAAAATTCTAAATGAAGATGGCATGTAACAATATTATACATTAAACGTTATACTAAAACATATTGAATTAAAGCTAATTGGCATGTAAAACCCACTAGAAAATCTCAAAATATTGACAATCCTACCCTCATAGCATGCATGGTCACGGTGACGTCGCTGTGACGTCACTTTAAGTCACTGTGGTCACGTCACATCTGTGACCAAAATGCCACCACTCAGTGATGTCACATTGTGACTGAAATGTGAACTTCTTAGAAAACTTTAAAAACTTACGAAAATTCTTCAAAACATGTTACTTTTTGTAAAATTATATTTTTCTGGCAATTAAAAACAATTGTGACATCCTTGTTATGTCACTGCTATGTAACGTACGCCACGTCACATATGTGACAAAAAAACCCAGCATATTGTAAGTCACAGTGTGACAAAAAATATGAACTTCAAAAATCTTTGAAAATGAAGAGAAATATTTTAAACAGCCACGAGTTAGCGGCATAAGGAATGAAAATATATTAGTGGATAGCAAATGGTAAATTCCGTCACTAAAGGGGAGGGGGGAGGGCATAATAAATAAAGTGCACGATACAAGCATTAATAAACTAAATATTTAGGCTATATTTTATCAATTTGATATCTAAGACAGTGAATGTATACTTTTTCATGATTTCAATTTTATCTAGCATTTGGATAATATATTTACAATTACGAATATTAAATTTATACACTTTACATATTTAGTTTGCTGGGAGGAAATTTCACTCTTTCTTTCTTTTTTTACCGACCAGAATTATTCGAAACACTTCTGTGGTTTCAAACTAAAAATTTTCTATTACAGTTAAATCTGCACCTTTTAATGAGCATGTAGAAAGAGTCTTCAGAGTTTAGTCATCTATGCATTTCTTGCTTTAGAATATTTTTATAATTTGTATTCAAGTCATAAATTCTACTTCTTTCAGACTTTTAAAATAAAATTAGCATTTTCCGAAAATAAAGGAAATATACAAAATTTGTGCAAAACAAGCTTTACTTTAAAAAAATAGAAAAAAAAGGGGGGGGGGGTTGTCGTTAATACATTAAATTTATTTTTACACCTTTTAAAAATTTAAACAATGTTTTATCTAATAAACTCTAATTATGAATATTATTATTATTATTATTTAGAAAAAAGGAACTTTACAATACATTTTAACTTGAATTATTTGGTACGGATAAAAAGAAAAGATTAAATACATTGGACATTTCTTCAAATACAAAAGTTTAATGAATGATACTTTCAGAAAATTTCTGCGCGTTGAAATTCCATATTTCTTGTATATAAAAACAAACAATCTGTAACAAACCATCTGCTCGAAAATCGTCTGCCCACTGAAAAATAAATATGAGAATACGCGGGAAATAGTTCACTTGTTTTAGAACAACACGTCTACAACACTTTAAGATAAGGAAATGACCATTTTAGGATACACGGATATTAATGGAACGTGCATGTAAGTTTTATTTAATTTAAATATTTTATTCCTGGTTGTATATTATGAGTTAAATAGTTATATTTGTAAGAGACTGATCTTTAACTGTCAGAAGCGATATTTTCCAATTTGATAACTGTGAAGAAAAATATTTTAATCTGCCATCGCTTGAAAAAAAAAAAAAAAAAAAAAAAAAAAAACTGCGCAGAGACATTTATGCCTACATTCATACTGGAATTAATATAAACATTAATTTACTCTTACTTGAGATTGAAAATGTATGGAACGACAATGATTTGGAATTATTTTATCGGCTTCTTACTATTTTTTGATTACTAACATTTATAGTTATTATTATTTTGGGGTTAAATATGATGTTCGATTATCATGAGATTACGAAACTGTTTCAGATTAGAAATTAACATTATACTGGGAAAATGAATTTTTAACATATTACAATAGTGAAACATTTGAAAGAATTTTCTTTTAGTGCTAATAATATTTTAAATTATCTTTTAAAATCCTAAATCTTCAAACCAATGTTTTCAGATTTAACATTTGCCAAAATTATAAAATAATAGGAATTCCTTATACCATATGGAAATATGTTTGAGATATTGTTAAATCTAATAATGCATTTAATTTATCTATTGTAGTTTGCTGTTGTTTAACAGTACAATTATAAATACTAATTATTATTTTTAGTGTTTTTCAAATTGGTATATTTATTTTTTTTTAATTGTATGTAAGCATTTTTTCTGTTTGTGATTTTAATCAAACATTTAATTATAGACATTCTGAATCGGTTATTAAATTTTCTTCTATTGTAAATTAATTTTCTACGTGTATGATTCGGGTAATTATTGGCACTAAAAAGTAAAATATGATATTTAAGCATTGAAATAAAGTATTTTTCATGCCTGATAGGAAGTTATAGATTAAACTGATTTAGTATATTTTTTTTAAGTTCATATAATACAGGATACATAATGTAGGACACAAGTTGAAAAGTGCTTATGACTTCGGTTTGTCTCTCCGTCTGTTCGTCTAGCAGTCTGTGCGCACTCTAACTCTCGAAAATATACTCGGATTGCCCTGAAATTTTTGGATGGTACTGACGTTTACCATCGCACGGTACCTATTTGTAATGAAGTTTGTAGCATGCTTTGCTCATTTACAGGGACAGCCAAAAGTTTTCCGTTACATTACGGCCTATGGGAAAAAGTCGTTTCAAATGATTTTTTATGATTTTACGCACGCTTTCAAACAGAATAAAATTTATATGCATTTATGAAGTGCACTAAAATATGCATTCTGTTGACTATGCGATGCAAAGAATAGTTATTGTTAATTTACAGGACTAAAAAAGGAATTCAAATACATAATGATATAGAGGTGGAGGGACGTGTTTGCGGCATACTTTAATTATGTTAATCTATTTCATATATAATGAAATTGATGTATGTCGCTGAGGTTTACATACTATAAATTATTTCATGTATAATACGAATAATACGTATATAGCATTTACAGGGACACACAAAATCTTTCAGATACCATATTGTATCCGAAGTACTGTTCATTAGCGATGATTGCTGGAAATATATTTTTAATTATGATATGCACTTTTATGATTCACTATATTTATGCATAGTGTATGGTGTATATAAATGCTATAATTCCTATACAAGGCTACACAAAAGTATTCGTAAGGATTACTGGGTATGGGCCCAAATTGCTTAAAGATGTTTTTTAAATGAGTTATGCTTTTTTCTCTGAACTGCATTCAATTTACCAAGAAATATTTGTAGAATATAGATAAAATGATATACAGGGTCACGTAAAGAATTGGATACATGGCCGTCTATATATTATAATTTCTGGAAATGTGATTTCAGCAGTTTTAAGAGTGTCTTAGTTTGAATTAAATTTTAACTAAATAGTGGCGTGTAATAAAGATTTTAGGTAAACTACAGGGTTGTACAAAAGTATTGAAGTATGTTTCCATACATTAGTATAAATTGCTGAAAATGAATTTCAACCTGTTAGGCGTTTTATTGCTAAACTAAATTTTCCCATTATATAGTATATATACACATAAAAAAAATGGGTACTCAAAATTGAGTAAAAAGTACTCAATTTTAAATGCGTCACATGCACAAAATAGCTCCGATCCAAATGTACTCAAAGTTGAGAAACACATGTACTCATTTTTTATCCCATGGCTGTGATCAAATATGAATCGTTATGTACTGCCCCCCCCCCCCCCCAAAAAAAAAAAAAAAACCCTACAATGTAAAGTAAAAATGTACTGACATTTATTTCCCGTCCAAAGTTCTTAACAAGAAATGTTTAATTGATTATTTATTAAGAAAAATAGCAAAATTCTGAACAAGATACTCAAATCGAATATTTTTATGACAAGAACATTATTTCCAAGCAATTATTTTTAAAATGCTGTGCATAATTTAATATTTACATTAATAAACATCATTTATGCCGCCATAAATGAAATGAACCATTACAGGGTACAAAACTATTTGTTTGTTTGGGTTTGATAACATGTGATGCTTCAAAATAGAGAAAGCATAGGTTCATTTTTGATCCAAAAATATTCAATTCAATATGAGTACTTCGGTTTGCTCATTTTTGAGTACTTCATTTTTTTCAGTGTATCAACCTACAGATCAAATAAGGGCTGTTCAAAAGAATTGGAAAACATATTTGGCTATGGACGGTAACTGCTGAAATTAGTGTTTCAAATGTTTTATGCGTTTTCTAAAATGTTTACTTAGTTATCTTATTTACGTCATTTCCCTGAATTACGATGTCTTGTTAAAGCATTCAGAAAGTGTTGGAAAGTATATTTTAATCTATGCTTTACGCATTATTTTTCTTACTCGTTTTTTTTTTCTATTTCCCAGATCAGTCTTTTCCTCTAAAACATACCAAATCTATTTAGCTCATATTCACAAAGTACAATATACACGGGAATAAAAAATTTAAATAAATATCGCTTATCATGCCGCTCTATAAATAATAGTTGTATTAATATCCGTTAGTTTCCATGTTCGTATTTAATAAAGCAATGACAAATCACAACAAATTAAAATACTTACACATTCTAAATATCAAGCATAGAACTTAATAAAAAAATATGTCAGTTGATAAGCATTGTTTTTTAAGTGGAAAAATGTAAAATGTTTTAGAAGAATAGGACTCCAAAGTAGCGATATTTTGCTAAAAAGTACGGTAAAAAGATAAGATTTTATATTTACAGCAAAATTTTATGTTAAAATTCATCGCTGTATTAATACTTAGAAATTTTTCCAGGGAGAATCATTCGCCTTATATACAATATTTCAAATGAAAATCAAATGTCAAATTAATTGCTTAAAAGGCGCAAAGGCCAACATTGTGAAAAAGATTCCATGCCGGGACTCGAACCCGGGCCATCAGTGTAGCACACTGACATTCTACCGACTAAACCACATGGAACGACGCCCAGCCCGTAAAATTTTTCACTATTACATGTTCGCAAGGCTACAAACGCAGCATAAGATGGAATATTTATCGTGAGCCACCGACATGGTGTAAACACGAAACTTAATTAAATCCAGCATCGATTGAAACTATATTAATAATTGGAAAATTTTCCAGAGAGAAACATTCGCCCTGCATACAACATTTCAAATTAAAATTGCCTTTTATGCAATTAATTTGAAATTTGACTTTCATTTGAAATATTTTATGCAAGGCGAATGGTTCTCTCTGGAAAAATTTCCAAGTATTAATATAATTTCAATCAATGCTGGATTTAATTAAGTTTCGTGTTTGCATCATGTGGGTGGTTCACGCTAAATATTCCATCTTTTGCTGCGTTTGTAGCCTTGCCAACATGTAATAGTGAATTTTCCAGCCTGGGTATCGTTCTATGTGATTTAGTCGGTGGAATGCCAGTGTTCTGTACTGATGGCCCGGGTTCGAGTCCCAGCATGGAATCTTTTTCACTATTTGCGTCTTTTAAGCAATTAATTTGAAATTTGATTTTCATTTGAAATCACAGTGTTTATGACAAGTTCGTCACAAATGACACATATTTCACAAATTGGTCACAATGTGACTTCAAAGCATTGTCGCTTTCGTCACAGGTTCGTCACAAAATTAATGCCAAAATAGTCACAAATGACACACTTTTCACAAATTTGTCACACCGTGACTTCACAGAGTGGTCACAATGTGACGTCACAAACGTCCTCTAAAACGGCCATAACGACCTCGCATTCTAGTCACTGTGACGTCACATCGACGGTCACAAAATCACAGTGTGACTTCACAACGACGTCGCCGTGACGTTACCATGCCTTACGGGTAAGAATTTTAATATAGTAATGATACCAAATAAAATTGACATTAAAAGGAAATAATCACAAATCGAACAAAATGTAGTAGAAAATATATTGAAGAGAATTAAAGAGGACAAGCATAGCTACACATGGTATTGAAATTTCAGTTTTCAAGAATACTACATATTCCTAAAAATGCATTTTTTGATATAACAGGCAACTAAATAAACAAAGTATAACCTGTTATTTGCCACAATAATGCATTAGAACTCATAATAATTGAAATACTCATTATATTACATTAATAAAGCTTCTCATTTTCCAATTTAATTAAAATTTAAATATCATTTTGTAGTTTATCAAAAGAAAGCAACATATTTTTATAAACTTTTTTTAAGTTTCATAAGACATGTATTTCAGTTACTTTTACTTAGTATGTTAATAATTAATATGTAATCATTTAAATTTTGGCTCTTTTGTAGAAAGAATTTTAACTCTCTTGTATTTTAATTTGAAAATGCAATAATATAAACTTATTGGTGAACACTTAAAAGTTATTTACGATTTTAATATGTGGTTCAAGATTCTTTTAAACTTTAAAACTTTTTGCGTTAATTCATGAGAATTAACAATAAGGATGGATAAAAAAAAAAAAAAGGTTAGAAGCAGCAGCATTTAAAAGTAATTAGTGTGGAGTGAATCTTTTTTCCAAGAGTGAAGACAGACGGTGCTATTGTTGTGGTTACGTGAATCATTAGTCCAGAGGTTGTGCGGATATGTAGTTTAAGTTCGGAGAAGCATCAGAGTGATTGAAAATGGAAAGATGTTCTGAAAATTGGTCTTGCTTGTGCCGCTTTTATAACAATTACGTGAGATCATCCAACGCAAATAAATGCCCTGGAATGTTAAGTGATAGTGTCAACCTCTTGCATGACATTACTTGTCCCATACTTCTCAGCAAACTCAAGACTTGCTGCAAAAGTTCAAGTGGGAAGGCTAGAGCCCCATCCCCTCCCTCTTCCCAAACAAAAGAAAAAGAAACAGTCAGGCTTTGGCACCCAGTGACTGTTTCCTGATTTCGAAACTAAAGGAAACACTTATCTGGAACAAGGTTTTCTTCAAACAGTGATGTAAAAAATAAAAATTAAATTTAAAAATTCAAAAAACTTAACTGTGTAAAAAGCGAACTAATTAATTATTTCTCATCAATGTTAAACTATTTTTTATATTACTTACTTATTATTTTATTTACTTGTATTGATGACGTTTAAGTTGTGTTTAATTGTTAGTTCGTATCTATAAACACTGTTTTGATGAGGCCTATAGATGCCTATGATGGTTAGAGTTGCAGTAAAGCAAGAGATCCTACCTACAGAACTTCCAAGTTGTGTAATATTTAAATGGAGCTTCTGACTGTAAAATAGTCAATGAAACATCGTCTTCATTTTGAAAGACCTATCCAATGATATGCCACTAAATAGGGTGCGTAAAATAAATTTTTGTGTCTTCCGCCATTTTGAATTTATAAAAACAAAACCTAGCCTATAATCATTGGACAGTTAAGACGAATCGATAGAGACCTCATTCATTAAAATCCACCCAGCCGTTGGGATGTTTTGAGGGTATAAAGAAATCCATGTACTCAGATACGCGTGAAACACATAACCCTTCTTGGCAGTCGGGTAAAAACAGCTGTTGAGAACTGTCTCAATGGGCAGGAACATGATTTCTACCAAGCTGTGTTAAACATGTTTGCCCTGCGCTGAGATAAATGCCCAAACAGATTTGGTGGTTACGTGGAAAATTTATAGGCAAGTATACCTCTAAATTCCATTTTGTATTTTCTGTCAATCGTTAATAAATAATTTCTTATTGCCATCTTATTATCCATACTCGTATATTCTAATTCGTAACATACAAATAACATATTAAACAACCCTAAATATACCCTATATATCCATATTTGAAATTAGTACACACAAGTATGCACAGCAATTTTTAATTATGATTTTAAACTGTTTTCTAATATTACAAAATAAACAAATAATAATATATTTTTTTTTTTACTTTTGCATAAAAAGGAGTTATATAATAATATTTCAGACTAATTTAAAAATATATAACATAGTTTTCTGCCTAAAACTTTGCTAAACAACCTAATTAAAATTAGTTGTTTTTCATAAAAATAATTTCATAAAAACAAATAAACTTTAATCATACCTTTTAAAACTCATTAAGTGGAATAATTAAAATCAAACAAAAAACTTATACTTATAAGAAAACGAAAAAATATAATTTCATTCCACTTTTATTAAAAATTCTAACTATCCATATTAAAGTTTTTGCATTGCATTAAAAGCGGCAACATTTTTTAATTTGTCTCAGGAGAAAGTGAGTAATTTCGAATTTAATAATTATTTTCCTCCTTCTAATTTTCAGGTGAAACTGATAGTTTCCCTTGGGGGATAATTTAATAAAAGCAGGAATATGTTACTAGGAATATGTTTCATCATTATATTATATAATAATTATCTGTATGCAAAATCGGTATCAGATACAAAATGATTAGTTATTTTATTTTGCTTTTAGGATAAAAAAAAAAAGAAGAAGAATAAAATAAAAATGTAAAAGGCTATTAAATTCTTCATTCGATTTTTATTCTTTTAATGAACGATTATCCATTTTTTCTACTTTAATTCAACTTACGCGTTCTTTTGTGTTTTTTGTTAACAGTTCGAAATATGTTTTTTAAAAATAATTCCCAAATTGTCTGCCATTTTCCCCATTAAAAGCAGAACATCAGAAGACTCTTCTTAGAAACTGAACCTTGACCGGGCGCACGATAGCGAAATTAAAAATGCTTCCAAAATCCGTACATAACCGTTACACTCTTTCTACACGCAAATATGCATATATCAATGAATTTATAATTTGTATGCCTTTATTGCGTATAGTAACGGAAGTATCATTTATTTTAGCTCTCGCTATCGTTATTTTAAATATTTTTTTTAATTAACGATCGCCATTACTCAGAACGATACACTAAAAATAAGTATTTTTCTGACTATAATCTTTATTGTTTTACGGTGGGCTGTAAGGCTGTGGGTGTGGATATTATTTGCAAATATTTATGATTTTTTTTAATATAACCGCCACTGAACGATGAATTTCACATTTCCTTTAACAATTTTATGAAAACGTATGAAATTCAACTTTATCCAATCGAAAATAAATATGAGAAACAGTTTGTAATCTTATTTTTACAGCACGATAAATTTTATTTACAACTTTTTGCTCTTTTGAGAAAATAAAATGTATTATATTTCAAACATTGCTAAAAGATGTTAAATAAAACACTAAAAAAAGGGTATTATGTACGAATTGTTTATATATTGTTTATATATTGTTTTTTTTTTTTTTTTTTTTTTTGGCTTCACCGAAGCAATTTTCAAGGCAAATGAGAACATTCCACAGATGCACAATCTATAATGCAATGATTTGAAACACAATTTTTCACATTTTTCACATTATATCTCAGATTACTCAAATTAATTTACTTTATTACTAATTTTATTTTTAATTTTATCGTCATAACCACGGAATTAATTAACTCATAATTTTGGTATGTTAAATAATGGTGTTTCATTACATATAGAGTTTTTTCACGTCTTTAAATTTCAGCGATTTTTCTTATAATGGATGGTTATTATAAATTGCAGGAAAATTGTTATCTTAAATCTATATTATAATATACAATATACTAAAATTTAATAATATTCAGATGTAAATTTGTATCTTGAGATATTATAAAATTTCAATGTAATTCTGCAAGAAAATATGAATCATGTATTTATTTTCTGAAATATGAATAAAAATATGTGATACTGGTACTCTGCTTTACGATCTTCAAATTTCATTGCTGACGGTTAAAAATGTATTTAACATTAAGACTTCGAAACTTTAGTCCGGCATAATTCCAAAACTCCCTCAACGAATGACGTCTTTCTTAGTATCCGAAGATAAAAAAAAATATTGAAGCATCCGAATAAGAATTTAGTGTAATAATAAAAATAGTTTGATGTGGCAATCGGAAAACTTTCTTCTATCTCATACATGTTAATACTTCCTGAAAAATGCAGCATGTCAGCACCACCGATTAGATGATTTACACCAAAATCCAATTATCAACGATGTTGAAAACTTCTAACTTAATCTGAAGTTTGATGAAAATCCGTGCATTACTTTTTTAGATAGTGCTATTGCGGAGATTGTATTAAATTTTGCATAGCAGCGCCACCTGTTGGGTGATTTACACCAAAAACTAATTAGGAACAATTTATACCAGGAAGTAACTGAATCTGAAGCTTGATGAAAATTCATGCATCAGTTCTTTAGATACAGCTATTGCGGAAATCGTGAAAAATGCAGCACAGCAGCGCCACCTGTTGGGCGATTTACAGCAAAAATTAAACAACATTAATTTATATTAGCGACTAACTGAATCTGAAGTTTGATGAAAATTCGTGCCTATTTTTCTTGAGTTAGAGCTATTGTTATAATCTTGAACAATGCAGAATAGCAGTGCCACCTGTTGGGCGATATTCACCAAAAAGTAATAAACACCAAACTATATCCTAGATTAACTGAATCTGAAGTTTTATGAATATCCATACAGTAGTTCTTGAGGTATAGCTATTGCAGAAATCGTGAAAAATGCCGCATACCAGCGCCACATGTTGGGCGATTTCACCAGAAACTAATCAGAACCAGTTTATATCAAGGTCTAACTTAATGTAAAGCTTTGTGAAATTCCATGCATTAGTTCTTGAGATAGATTGCCCACAAAATTTTTGTCACATACAGACTCAGACAGTGACAGAGTGACAGACAGATATTTAAAAAAAACCCCACCAAATCGTGTTCAAGACATTCTAAAACGTATGAATCCGTCGAAAACCGGAAGTCTAAAATTTTCACGAATAAAATACTTTCTTCTTGTAAAGACAGAAAAAAGTAAAAATTATTTAATCCCTGTTATGTCATGTAGAAGGCTAAACAAGCTTCATTTTTTTACATATGCAAAATCAAAGAAAGCACAAATCCTTGTCGAATAGTACCTCTCGCATTTCTCTGCGACAGTTTGCTGATATAATAGTGTGATAGTCTTATTTTTCACTGACTGTGCATTAATTATATGTACATATTTGGAATTAAGTTATAGAAATGGAACATCCATTAGAGTTGGAAATTACCCTAAAACTATTCTTATTTAAAAATATGCAGTTCATTAACCAGAGTTGGTAAACATGAAATTTATTTAAGGATCTTAGGGATATCGTAAATATACCACATTAAGAGAAGATTTGCTTTTTTTCTGTTGAAAAAAATCGATCTTTTGTTTTTCGCTTTTTTCTATTCCCCGTAGTCTTTAGATTATCCTTGTGAAACGATTTGGCAGAACTCGAAGTCCTTTCGTAGTTAGTTAATACTTGGGCGTAACGCGCTGGTCCGGCTTGGTTTTGGAGCACCTGTGCTCTCGGAAGATTTTAACCTTCTACTTCGTCCCATGCACGAAATTTTATCCACTGATTCTTAGGAGGAAACACGCAAACTTCAAACGAAAGTTTTAACTCCTGCATTTGGAAATTGTCTTCTAAGCACTTACATTATGGCTCCAAAACCATTTGGCATATTATATAGCTCTTATGGTAACTTATAAAGCCCTCACGGTAACTTATAAACACATCACAGCAATTTATATATCCCTCACGGTAACATATAAAGCCATCACGACAACTTATATAGCCGTCAGCGTCGTATAATCTCGGATGAATAAAATGTTATCGGCGGCATGAGCAGCTATTTTGGAGCAACGATCGAAGCAGATCTAGCAAAATGTCCCCTATGGCCCTGGAATATTGGACTGGATATAAGTTGCATTAACACGTTCACGCCGGCGCGTTGGGTCACACTCGACTGTCTCAGAGCTGCCAAGTCTCCGGCTTTTTGGATACCAGTATTTTAATACAGAAAATGTTGTTTTATTTAATTAGAACAAATGGGCGATTTAAAGGAACAACATTTTCTCTAAAATAATAGTGGTGAGAAAACCCGGAGACTTGACAACTCTGAGACAGTCGAGTGTGACCCACCGCGCCGGCGTGAACGTGTTAAACATGTTTTCACCATGTTTAGACATTTGTAAAAAATACAAACATAATTTACGCAAAAGGATTTTTTTCAAATAGGGCGGGATGCCAGCGCAAAAGCTGTTAAGCCGATCTTACTATTTTTTTATTAAAGGAAACATAATTTATTGGAGCTTGGACCACTTTCGGCTATTTGTATAAAAAATAAATTTTTTAGAAGCACGCCAACGTGCAAAAAAAGGGGGCGGGGGCCAAAATAGGCTTTTTTTTTTTTTCAAATGGCCGTCACTGTTGATTTTCAACTTTTTGACCTTAAAGGGCTTGAATCTCCAGACCATCTTACCTACTTTCATAATCCTTAACGAAAACTAATTGTAAAAGATTCTGGGGTTATATCGGATCCCACCCGATTGCATGTGCACACTGTAAAAAAAACGGACCAAAAAACGGAGCTTCTACTGGCAATCGAGACGCCAGTACTATTTCCATATTTTAACGGAAATATTCTCCCATAAATTCCAGAAAAACGGAAATTTTTCTGTAATTTATGGGGGAAAATTTTCGTAAAAATACTGATTTTTTGAATTTATGAGGGGAAAATTTCGGTAAAATACGGATATAGTACTGGCGTCTCGATTGCGAGTAGCATCTCCGTTTTTTTTTTTTTTTTCTTTTTACAGTGCACGGCGCACACGATAGGACACCCATCCACGCAACTCGAGACATATCGCCCATTTTTGATTAAATATATTTTTTAAATGTTCTTCAAATGATAATAAATACTATTTAAAAAACCCGGAGCTAAGATCTTCATTCTTACTCCAGAAAAAATGCTAAAAGACACTCTTTTTTTGGCCGTCTATGGGCAAATCTCCCCTTAAAGGCTGTATTTCGTTAACTGATGATATTACGCTAACTGCGTTCTAATTTGGAATATAGAAATTTTTTGTAGCAGCTGAAAAATAAAGGATGAATGTATTATTTATGGACCGCCAATTAGAATATTTCTTTCTACCAGAAAAAAAAAACCACGAGTTAGAAAAAATAAATATTATAGCAATGACACTGTAAAATCCTATAAATGAATTCAAAATAATTATTTTTGCTAATTATTCAATTTATAAAAATAGAGCAATAAAACATATAATATTTCGAAATCACTTAGACAATTCTGACGTAGTAAATGAGATTTTCATCTGTAATAGGCTATCAGAAAAAAGCCATTGAGATAAGCATTAAAAACGTATTATTCTTATATATTTGAACTATTAAAGCCGTCATTTTTTTATGATTTGCTCATTTGTGTTGGTTTAACCACCGCCCCCTGAATACTAGGCCTGAGCGCTGGACCAAAAATGGCGGCTGCCGAAGGCGGATTTTTTTCAGCGTGTGTACGGTCCCTTAAATATTCCTACCAATAATTTTTTGAAGTTTTTTCCGCTTCATTTTTCTGAGAATAAACGAGGTAGACAAATCTTGTATAAAATACTGGTGTCACCATTTAAGGGACTGTACCTATGCCAAAAAAATCCGCCTTCGGCAGCCGCCATTTTTGTGTCATTTTTGTGTGAGCGCTCAGGCCTAGTATTCAGGGGGCGGTGGTTTAACGTTTGATGATGCGAAAAATGTACCTGAAACAATCAATACTGATGAAAAACAGAATGATTCATGAAATATGATTATGATGAGCAACGTTTAATGAAACAGCTTAATGATTTTGGGGGGAAAAAATCATAAAACATTCTTTATTCCAACTGGAATAAAAAGAGTTTATTAAGTAAACGTTTGTAATAAGAAATAATATGAACATTTTCAGTTGTAAAACATCTGTAGGTGATTTCTTCATTTTTAAGATTGATGGTTTTTCTTACAGTTTTATTACATGATTTATAGTGTTTCTAAACAGAGTTCATTTGATAACTCATGTATTTGTAGAAAATGTTTATTCTCAGGATAATGCGAATATGCCATTCAAAGGATGATAGATTGACTACCATTCTTAGAAACGCAGAAAGTTGATATGTTTTCAATCATACGACAGGATATAACTTGCAGTAAGCTTGCATTAAGTATATTAGACGTCCCATAAGTCCGCTCACATTTTCTAACTTTATAAAACTTTAGCAATGTGCCGTAACATAGTGTGGTTTACACAGCAAGACGTGTCAAAGTATTGATTTTTTTTTTGGCAAAAAAGGTAGAATTTTCTTTGAATTATTTTTTAAACTATTTTTCAACTGTCTCAAAAATATGTTTCTCTATGAAATATTTGCTTACAAGATGCCAGTTCAGTCTAGGAAGAAAAATTATTCGCGGGAGAATTTCATGTTAATGTTTTAAGATTAATAATTTTGTATTTTATATTTATAAAGTAATATCGTTAACAAATGAAAATAAAACTGTGACAACTGTTAACAAATAATGCTGAATCTTAAAGAATAAAATTTTTAAAACTTACAGTTATCTTATAATATTTACAGATTTTTTCAAATCACAAAAATTGATTCAAATTACAAAAATAGATACCTAAAATCTAGGGAAGTCATTGAATTTAATAGAAATATTTACAGAATGGTGACAAAATTCTTAACTGTGATGTATCGATTTATTTTTGTTAACAAAAGCCTACTGTATAATTTTATATAATGTCGCTCTTTAATATTCGATTATCTCTCATTATAAATTACGCACATTACACATATACTCAGCTTCTGGTATTTTTTCAGGTCAAATAAATATACTTTATGGCAGCAAAATTTGTATAATAAAAGAAAAATTTTTGTTGTAGGTAATGCTAGTTTTACACCATTAATTAAGTAAAATATCTGCTCAGAATATACTTATTCAGCTTAAAAAGGGACAAAAAGCCTACATAATACCGTTTTATTAAGATTCAGAGTTTAAACTTTGCATTTTATTTTTTAAATATTAAACCGAAATGCACAAAATAGTACATTTTATTTCTCAGATCAAACTATTTCTGTCTGGGTAATATTTATTCTAAAGTATGTTGAGTGTCGATTTACACTATGCAAAATTCCAGCCTGGCAGCAAATTAACCCGGAACAGAATTTTTAGATAATGTTTCATAAAAAACAGTTTCTTATTTCACATTCCTATGATGAAATAATTTCTTGCAGTAAATACTTAAAATTCTTCTGGTTTGTAAATTATTTGTATTTAATAAAATATTAAAGTACGCGCACAGTTACAAATAAATGAACTCCAGAAACTTATAAAAACTATTCATGCTTCAGATTTCCTAGTCAAAATTGACATTTGATTTCTTGTTGTTAAGAAAGCGTGTTATTAAGTTTTTTTGTTGCTTTTATACTATTTTAATATTTCACATTAAAAATGATGTGGTTTATTTTGATTTGGACTTTAACACACTCCTTTATATTTAAAAAAATAATGCATTTTATTTTTCAAATTAATGTGTCTCATTCTCGAAAACAATTTCCCAGAAGAATGATCAATATCAATTTACAAGATGCAAAATTGGCCAAAATTGGCTTCGAAGCAAAATAATTAGGAATAAAATTTCAAGATTACATTTTAAGAAAGATAGTTTCTTATTGCTTATAAAGGAATTAATTTCTTGAAGTAGATACTTAAGAATTTTTTTCGTATATATAGTACTGGAATTTAATGAAAGGTTCTATTACAAGTTACAATCACGGTTACTGATAAATGAACTCCAGGTACTTAAGGAAATTAATCTATCTTTATAAACTATCCTGCTTCTGATTTCACATTTAACATTAATGAAAGTCTACAAAGAATATTTGTGAATAAATCCTTTTTTTTGTGTTGAAAAACTGAGGGATAGCTGAAGTTACATTTTATATAGTTTTCTAAATTAACAATATTTTTTCATTAAAATATGTTATCAGTACATTTTGCTGTAAATTAAAAATTTTTACGTTATTTTAAAACGAGATAAAAATAAAATAATTGAAAGTAATGGGAGAATGTAATTCTCAGTAAGCATAATTTAATATTGCAAAGTGTCTTTAATTAATTAAGTCGCATATCATAATTTAGATGAGTTAAATAGAAATAATAACAATCACTTCATTATTATACAGTGTGTCCACGTATAACCTGACCGACCTTTATTTTCGCAACCATTGGTCCTAGATGCATACTTCTAATTACAAATGTGGTCAAAATTAGGTGCAGAGTAAAGATAAAAAAATTGAAGCGAAAAAACAATTTAGTGAAGAATTACAGAATTTAAATTTTTATACGGTCCCCCGGTCCTATAAGTTATATTTAGTAAAAGTTTCCTGTTGCACGGACAAGTAAGGCAAAAAAAGTGCCATTATTCTACGATTAAAATTGACCGAGTAATAGCTGTTTAAAGTTGGAGCATATTTTTTGCTGCAAATTAGGGGTCATTCACAAATTTAGTAGAAATATATTTTCGTCAGATATATTAAAGAAATGGTTGAGAGTAAAATTAGCATTGTAATATAAATTTGAAATCTTTAATCATTCTGACATATTACTGCAAAATATACAATTTGTGCTCAACATATAAGAGGATAAAAATAACAGAATTTTTGTTAAATTAAAAGATGAAAAACAACAGCCTCAATTCTTTACAAAATGATACATATTTTAAAATTCTGTTAGATTACACTGTCTTTCAAATTTTGGGTTGTGCCATGTTTTTTAGCTTTTGAAAATTGATTCTTATGTATTTTTTAGCGCTGAATCCGAAAATGACATTCATTTTAAACCATCACGTCAGGATTTTTCTCAAATCGCAAATTTTAAAGATAAAAAGCTCAAAGTTAAATTGATCCCCCCCCCCCCCCCCTCCCAACCTCATCGGACCCCTGAACTGTTTAGCTGTAAGAAACCCAGTATAAGCCAAAAAATTGAATAAATTATTGAATTAAATAAAATTAAACTGAATAAAAATGTCTTACATCTATTTTATAGTATCAGGTTTTTTGCTATTTTGTAACTTTGAAATTTACGATTTGCGAAAAATCCTGACAAGATGGTTAAAAGTGAAGGTATTTTTTTATTCAGCGTTAAAAAATACATAAAATGTAATTATAAAAGTTAAAACGCAATCATCGCAGGTCCATGTTATCTAATCTAAAACTTTTTCTGAAACTTGTTGACGGTAATCTATCCGAATTGTTTTGTGTTATCCTCTAATATAAGTATGAATAAGATGGTAAGCGTCGAAAATCATAATAATATTACATTGTCATCGGATTTAAGTCAGTATGTAAAATTTAACTTCAATCGGACATTTGGACGTGAGTTAAAGTTCGAGTACAAATTTTAAACTGGAAAGACGATCGTTGTAAGTTAAATAAAAACTTATGAAAATAACATAATTTTTGTTAAAAGAAATCATCGCCTCACATCCTTACAAAATAAAGTATATGTTAAAATACAATTATTTTAACTAATCTGAAACTTAACTAATAAAGTTTAACTCAATCGTAATAGTTGTACGATTTCTTTCAAAGCACAGATACCTTGAAATAAGTTTAAGTACTTTATATACGACCCCTGAAAGCATTGCCGAAATCCTCTGTTTTGATATGCAAAAAAGTGGTAAGTCATGCATTTCAAAGTTTCATAACTCGGTCAATTTTAATGTTAGTTCAATGGGGCTTTTTTTGTCTTACTTGTTAGTGTCACAGTAAATTTTTACGAAATATCCCTTATAGGACCAGGGGACCGTATAAAAAATTAAATTTCGTATTTTTTTAATAAATGTTTTTCTTGACCCAAATCGCTTTAAAAATAATTCTTTACCTTATCTAAACCATTTTTGTAATTGGAAGTATGTATCTAGGACCAACGGTTGGGAAAATAAAGGTCGGTCAGGCTATACGTGGACACACTGCATACTTGTAGAATTTTCTTTATTTATTGAAAATTAAACAAGATACGTAACACTTTTTTTCTCATTTAAATTTTTTAGAGCATTAATCTAATCTCCCGGTGATCCTCATACAGTATTTATTATTTTATAAGGGGCAAATTATATTTATAAGAAACAAAACAATTTTTTCGCTGAATATTTATTCTATAGAAAACGAAACAATTAATTACAAAAGCTTAGACAAATTTGTGATTATTTTGATGGAATTCAACTAGGATATTATTAATATGATCACGGAAAACGATTTGTCAATTTAATGACTGATAAAAGCATCTAGTCTTTTCTCTCTTTTTTAAATACGCAGCAACTACAGTCTCCGTCTGGTTCATCCATCTGACTGTCTGTCCATCTGTCCGCATACATGGTGTGTTCACAAAGTTTCAAGACTAGTCTCATAATTCAAAATTTATTAAACATTTTTGTACCGCGAACTAAAATTCTTCGAAATATGACCCTTGGGCATCAACACACCGCTGCCAGGTTTTTTTTTCCATTGTTCACAGGCCTCATAGAAGTCTTCGCACGAAAGTTTGTTAAGGGACCTTGTCGAAGCTGCCTGGGTCGCTGGAATCATGTCGAATCGCTTCCCTCTCAGGTTATTCTTGACCCGGGGGAACAAAAAAAAGTTGCTGGGAAAAAGGTCGGGACTGTAAGGGGCTTGCAGCAGTATTACCACGTTAAATATAGCCAAAACAGATGGAGCACTCCAGAGAAAAACTGACCTGACCCGTCGCGTCGGCCCAGACATCAGAAACCATTGTATTGTTCCCCACGACAATGCACCTTCTCACACGTCGCTCGCCGCCGCCGAAGTTTTGGCTTCTTTAACGTGGCAATACTGCCGCAAACCACATACAGGTCCGACTTAGTTCCCAGGACTTTTTTTTTTGTTGTTTCCTTGGATAAAAAAAAACCCGAAAGGGAAGCGATTTGTCAGGATTCCAGCGATCCAGGCAGCTTCGACGACGTCCCTTAACAACCTTTCGTGCAAAGACCTCTATGGGACCTATGAACAATGGAAAAAACGCTGGCAGCGGTGTGTTGATGCCCAAGTTTCGTAGATCGAAGAATTTTAGTTCGCGGTGCAAAAATGTTTAATGAATTTTAATTTATCAGACCAGTCCTGAAACTTTGTGAACAAACCATGTATATCAACGCAAAATCTACACAAACCGAATGGTTTGAAATTTAATATATATATATAATTTTTCAAATCTTGTCGAATCATTTCAAATTTTATGAAAATCAAATCAAAACTTAAAATATATTAATAAAAGTTTTCTTCATTACATTAAATCCTATCATATGTAATTAATCTAATAATATCCCATGATAGTTGACGATTCTATGTTGCCAAGGTGATTGCGTCCTATTTAAGATGCAGTCATTTTATTTCCGTATTACTGAATTTAATGTATAGAGTCTTAATAAATTTTATGTTCATGCACTTTTGCATAAGACTGCAACAACTATTGCACTAAGATCTGAATATTTATAAAACTAGTTGTAGTACGAACGCAGCTCATTTGCCACGTCTGACATACACTTTCCGAATTGTTATTATAAAATTTAGGTATAAAAATAATACAAAAGAACAATTCGTATCTGGCTGATTATTAGGTAATTATCAAACTATGATCTGAATCTAGTTAAAAACCATTTGTTATTTTATTTCTTATATTTTTTTCTTGATATATTCTCCGAGAATAAATACATGTTCCATCGCTACGTAATTTAAAAAATGCAGTAGTGTTTCTGAGGACTGGCAGATAATTGCTAAAAGTTCTGTAGAAATGCTTTTGGAAAATATTATAAACCTCTAGGAAACTCAATTCATGCACTGTTGTCTTCAAGTTTGATCAAGTAAGTTTCAGAGTATAAAAGCAGAATTTTCTAGGAAATTGTTTTGGGGCAACCAACAGCGCATTATTTTCCAGGAACATTATTTATTCATTTTATGTATTTATTTATTTTAACGATGGTGAAAGTAACATGTGATTGCAACAGAAATTATTTGTTAGTGGTTCTTTTTAATACATATAATATCTTTTAATACATCTAATCCTTTTCATACGCCTTTGTATATTTTGTTTTAGTTACTAATATATAACACGAAAAAACAGGACATTTTAAGACATTTTAATAGTTTTTCTTCCAAATATGGGATAGAAAACATGTATTCATGCACGCATTATTTATTTAAATATTCTTGTTTCAAATTCCAAGAAGGGATTTAGTGATATAGCCTTGAATTGCAACATTACATAAAGTAAGCAATATCAAACAGAAATTTTTCTTTGAATAAATAATCTTGTTACTACACGGAGAATTTAAATAAAAAGATCACAGTTTACGTGTTTAATTATCTGAATATTTTAGAATTTATTTTGTTTATCATGTATTTGATTTCTAAGTAACTAATACTTACACAAGCAGCAGCTTACTGCAAAATATAGATTAATTAGTACATTAGAAAACAAATCAAACATAAATCTCTCTAATCCATATAATACCTCTTTAGGATTAAGAAGATTTCCGATGTACCAATAAGTGTACATTCTGGCTTAGTGTAATATTTATTTCCTTAAAAGGGTTTTAATAACTTTGCGTGTGGTACATGTATGCATATTGCCCGACAACTCGCAAGATCTCTAGTTTGTTTTATTTTACTTCTGAAATATTTATATTTTTATGTACTACAGAATAATTACCCCTTAAATGCCGGGTGTTGCTTTTCAGCAACATATCTAATTTAGGCTTCTAAAATACTATTAGAATAACATTTAAAATATAACGCCTAATGTTGCCAATGAAACACATTCTGAAAATATTATTAAATAGATTTTCAATATGTAGACGGCAACACTTGTGCTGTTTAAGAATAAAGATAGATTTATTTTTTCAAATGTTGCTACATGTTCTTTTTGTTTTGTTTGGAAGCTTGCGAAATACCCTATTTTGTTCTGCAGTGAGCAAGTAAAATTTATTTCTTATGATAGTTCTGAAAATTTTTGTGTGTTTAATATTATAGATTTTTATCAGAGAAATTTATTTTTTCAATTAAAGACCGGTATTGGCGATTAGTAACAAACTGTTTTTTAGTCGTAAACTATACTTAAAAGAAAATATAACTTTTTAAGTATTTTTTTCATGATTTATTTAAAAAATGAAAGCCGAAAAACATTATTAAAGGGATTTTTGGAAAATCAGGCATTTAAGGGTTAAGCATTATAATTCAGATACACTTAGTAATTGTCTGTGAGTTACGTAATGCATTTTCCAAGTTCGAAATGTTGGGTTTTCTTATATAAATAGATTCGAGAAATAATGAAGATAAATTGATTATTTATTTTTATATCTGTACGTTACAAAGGCGTCTACATCATGCCTAAACTGTTTACTTCGATCTAATATAAGGTATTTATATGACAAAACATAAATAAGATAATGAATATAACTCATATCATCCTATAAATACTAGGGCATTGTCGGCGAATCTTTTTACATCCGCGTGCCAAGTTTTTTTTCTAAAAAGATATTACGTAACCATGACGTGCCAAGCGCCAACCATAATTTAGTGGATCAACATTTCTGGATTTTTTTCATTGGTATTTGAAAATATGGGACAATAATTAGAATCGAATAATTAGATAACGTCTAATTATTATTTAATAATTATTATATTATTATTATCTAATAATAAGATTAACACATATTATAAAGTAATAAAATGGTGAATGCGATATCGCCTATCCCAAATATTAATATGGTGTTCAACCTACTTACTTTTAATAGGATTCAAGCTGCATTCGAGTTATCTAACAAGTGGTTTGGGTTTCTAATATTTAAAGTTTTCGTATAATTTCCAAAAATAATGATTCGAATGGATAAATAGAGCGAACAATTGTGAAAACTGCATATTTTATACTAAGTCGCTTTAGTTTCATCACTGGGAGTTTTACTTATAATGCCTGATATTTGTCTTTTTGATATTCTCCCAACCTTCTCTTAATTTGATAAGTTATTGAGCCCACATTGGAATAATTTATAAATTCAATTAGTTGCTTTCCAATAAAAAGAAAAGAAAGAAAAGCCCAGCTTGTATAAGTTTGCGTGTTTTGCTTAACTTAATTATATTTTGTTTTAGGATTTCAATCCACGCCGTGCCGAAAATATTCTATCGCGTGCGATAGGTTCGCCGACCCTGTACTAGGGTATTAAAGAAGCTTAATTGTAAACTTAAATGCATTTTCTCAAATTTGTTGGTTGCTCTAATTTGATAAAATATTCCCGCCGATCTCTTAAATTCCTTTATCAGCAGCATCATCAGGTCCGATTCATGACATAGACCAGGGAAAGTATGAACCATTATAAAATAATTCATTAACTACTGATATCCAGCCGCACAGAAGCAAAAGACCGGCATTCTTCTACTTGCGTCCGAAGAAGCCAAAATTATCCCTTCTTAAAAAAGAAACGATCTTTCTTCTTTTAGATCCAGATTCCAGCTGCCTCATCATTTCTTTTCAATTCTTTCTTTTCAATTTTGTCTGCGAAACCCCGCCTATTAAAACATCATATAAACATTTTTTAAAGGGCGACTTATTTATGATAATTTCTGACTATTCGCTACCAGATTCTTTGATGTAACCATATGATTACCATTTTGTAGTAAGGCATGCGAACTCCCATTAAGATACACCCGGCGGTCTAGAGTACTGATACAGATTCATTCTTAATCACTTTTAACATAAAAACTGAAACCAGTGATAGTAAAATGCAAAAGTTCCATCTTCCAACCCTTTAGCCTACTGATATCCTAATCTCTCGCAAGACATATTTATTTCTTTCCACTTCCCTTCCGTTGGGAAATACCGAACACCTTAATCCATTACAAGACATATTTATTTCTTATTTCAAAATTCGGCGTATTTTGTGATGTTCACTCCAATCGCTTACTAAACACATGACCCTTTTTACAGCTGCGTTAGTAATCACATTATTTAGAAATTCAATCTCTTGAACGACCTATACGACATGAAATATTTGTAACACACTGTGCTTATTTGTCTATCTTTTCATACTAGCCTCCTATGAATCGATGCTTACATCCCAACATTTCTAAATAAGCCTGTTTAAACGTTAACAATTTGGTGTCAGACACTGACAAGTTACTTAGAATTTATCTGATGGGATATTATCCTGTCAATAGGACTCTATATCTGACAGCATTTTATTAATTTAAGATACCGCGTATTCCACGTTGAAGCGCACAATCTTTTTTGTGTAGAAATCTAAAGTACAGTAACTAGTTCGAACATGCATAAAAAATATGAAGCGATAACATATAAAGGAGCAAGAGAAAAACAGTCACATATACTTACATAACAGTTAGTTATTCATTGTTATTTCTTTTACGAGCGTCAACTTTATCATACTTTTTCCTCAACATACCAATTTTCATCAGAGTTTTTTCAAAGGATCTTCTTTTTATCGTTCTTTCTCCTTCATATCTATCTTTAAATGTGTTTTTCAATGGATTGCCTTGATTTTTAGGGTTCCGTACTTAAAAAGTAAAAACGGAACCATTATAAGATTACTCCTATGTCTGTCTGTCCGTCTGTCAGCCATTTTACTCAGAAACTATGAAACGTGGAAAGTTCAAATTGGGGGACGTAATAAAGACTATTGACCCACATATTTACAGAATAGTAAACATTTACAAATATTTTTAGGAAAAATGTATAAGTGCTAATTAAGTTACGTGGAAAAAAAAATATTTTCTTTGTATATCGTGTGAGGTATTGTGTGAAAGCTTTCATAACGATTAGGCTCAAAAATACATTTCATTTAATTTTAGTTATTACTAGGGCCAACCCCCGTTCAGACACCGCAGTCTCTAAAAGCATGCTAATTTGATTGGCTTTAAAAAGATTTTGAAAGATTGAATCATAATTTAAAAAACAGTGGCGATCTCCCTATAAATGGGTTTCTATTCATTTTTCTTCCATTGAAGAATTTTAAGGAAAAATCAGCTGCGGTTAAAAGATACAATGGCTGTTTTCGTCTTTAATTAAATAAAATCAGTTAAACATTTCAAAATAAGCTAATATAATAAGCAAATCTGCATCAAAATGCAAATATATTTTACAAATACCAATGCCTTCTTTTGAAGGAAACGACACAAAAGGTTAACGAATCTTAACTAAACCATTTAAGCAATTTCTTTATTTTCTGTTTCACAGATTTTTCTCTTTCAAATCATATTTTTTGTTGATGATACTTCATTTTCAGCTTTTAATCTTTTTTATTTTTATTACATTACTAAATAATCGCTTGAAAGCAGTCTAAACGCGTTCAATAAAATTAATATTTTCTTATTAATATAACCTCAAAATATCAAATTAATGTCTCGCGCAATTTTTAAATTTAAACTGTTTTGCAATTTTACTTTTTGCTCATTTTACGTAATAAGTGTAATGTGACGTAAATGTGACGTAATTTCTCCTATTTAAGACTTCTAACGCATGTTAATGAATTTATTATTTTACAATATCCTTGTAAAATTCACGTGTAAATATAGTTTTTATGAAGTAATTTTCAATAAGTTCCTGCTTTTCACACGTAATTATTTAATTCTAATTGGAAAGGGATTTTTTTTTCTGTTAATAATAGTCACGTGTAAATAATTTTTTTTATTTGAAGCAAACATTATTACTTGCGCTTTTTATACAGTTGGCAAGAGTTTAAATTAATACCATTTTCTAAAATAAGTAAAAAATATCTCTAGAAATGCTGAAAATTTGAATTTAAAATAGAAATAAAACCTCCAAAAATTAGTCAAATTAAAAAAGTGAATGCAGTCTGCACACCGGGAAATTCTAACGTATAAAAGGATCTAAAAATGAATTAATTCCCATGCATAGTTTTTGCTACTATAAAACTTTTTTAATGGAACTATTTTTTCCGGCTTTAGCCGTAAATATCTCTTAAAATAATTATTCGATTTGAAAACTGTCTGCATCAGCGTGTTAATCAAACATTTCTCTATAATACCGCCGATTTTCATATTTTTGTATGCAGTATTTTTTTTAATATTAACGGAGAAATACCTCCGGTCACAAAAAATTCAAAACCGGTGGCGGCGGTGACAGCGTAAGTTACTTTTTTTTTAGAATAGAGAAATATTGTCAGAGATATCGTCAAAAATGTAGTGCAAAAATATGTCCTCCCACACCTATTTTCTGAATCTATCCCACACCTATTTCCTATCTACTCAAACTAAAAATATGAAAAAGTTAGAGGTAGTAGATGTTAATTTAAATCTTGCAGGAAAATTATAGCGATTACCCTATGCCACATAGTTTTTGAGAAAAGCGCATTTTTCCGTCACACACAAATTTCGATTTGCGGCCATTGAGCAAAGGTGTTGAGGAGCGCTGGAGGTACCCATCGTAGTAGACGTATAAAAGCACTGTTAATAATGATTTAAAAAAAAAAAAATCATTAGTAATTCGCCGAGATATCAACTCTTAAAGACACGGACGGTTTGGACATTCATAATGACAGGAGTGGCGTACTCTATGTACCATCGGCTTTTAAGGCCCAGATTTTTAATTATATATTTGTGTACTGCAATGGCCACACTGCAAATAAAGGCGTCTTAAATTAAGATACATATGTGACTGAAAAAGAATTTCAGACACTTAAGTGTCTGAATCTGAAAATTCAGTCACAATAGATGTCTTAATTTAAAACACCTAAGTGTCTTACTATGATCATAGTGTACACGAACTGATAAAAGTGTCTAAAAAATCTGCAAGTGTCTAATTTTAAGACACTTTGTAACTCCGCTCCGCATTCACCAGGGGGCACTCTCAGTTGCGCATGCGTCTTCCTTTCGAACTCGATGTTCGTTTGTAATTCAAACTGAATGCTTGTTTTTATGAACGCGTACATTTTAAGTAATAATTTATTTTGACTTGATTGTTTTTTGTGGAATGTGAAGTTCCGGGATTTAATTTCTATCGACATAGTGGTACTCCGTATTAATATTTATCTATAAAACTAATACAGTGTTCTTCATCTCGTCAAATTTGTAAAGAGAACTGTTGTCTGGCGGGCTATGTTTTCAGGATGGAAATTTTCCATCCTTTTAACAGAGCTAGCCGGATGTGCAAGGGGATTTTATTTTTTAAATATCCAAGTCTGCCTAATTAACGGATACTAACGTAGCCTCCAATCCGGACGTCCTCTGGGCGAATGTGCTTTTGGAATAATCAGACCTTTTCCCAGGTAAGTGGGGTCTTAACTATGTATTTAAAACTCTCTGTGATTGTTTTCTCTTTAAATGAAGACCTCACACGAGTCTATACCTTTATTAGTTCCTGAGTTATGCCAAAATATGTTCAAAGCATTTTGCCTATGGTATTTCCATGTTAAAATTTTATTTTGCTAATATTTAAATTTCTACTCTTCAAATCATCTGCAATCATATTTCTGTATTATTTTCTATCCAATGTTATCTTTAAAATAAATTTAGGTGTCTCTGCATGGTGTATATTAGCGGTTACCGAATTTATTAATTTTACACCTTCCTAAGCCTTTTCTTATGTAGCCATTACTTTAAAAATCGCAGTGACATCGCCTATTGATTGGCTCATACTTCTTAATTACCATCAAGACTACCTTAATAGTATTTTTTGGTGTAATTATTACTCTGAAGTACCCTTTTTAGTTATTTATTTACGTATACAATATTTTTATAAGCATTTAATGCGGCAGCATTTGTAATGTTTACATCGATTTTTACATTTCTGATAGATTTATTATGTGTTATGTACTGGAATTCAAAAGCATTTATAGTAAACATTCCTGTTAATAGCTGCTTATTTATGCTTTTCTTGTCTAATGAAGTTTTCTTCTGCCTCATAGTGTGTACATCATAAATTTTAAAAAAGAATATAGTTCGAACATCCTTCCATTCATTGATTCCCCCATATATTTAATACAGCGAATTACTTGTGTTCATTTATTTATTTTAAAATGTTTTGACTGATAAAACTCATTAAATCCGGTCATTCTAATTAAAAGATTTCTCTTTGCTATAATTTTAGTGTTTCCGAGTATTTTAGAAATATCCCATTTGCCATACTGAAAATAGTCAACATGTAATCTTTTTATGATTCAAAAGTCAAAAACCACAGTGATTGTTTGAACGGAAATTGACGTCACTAATGTAGACGTTGAATCAGAAAAAAATTTGTTGATGTCAACAAAGATTTAGAAAAAGGATCTCGCGTTATCTGTAGTCACTTTGTTAAATTTTAATGATTATTTTTAGATTCTTAAATTCATGTAATCATGTACCGTTAACGTAATTGTAAGAATGCGGTAAAAATATACAGATATATTTAATTTGAAATAATTATATAATATTGATTTTTTGATTACTTTTAGTTAAAAAGTAATTTGAAATTAAAAATGAATACAAAGTAAAGAGGTAGATTTTTATAGCTAGATTTTGCACTTAAAACTGACACGTACATTTATCGAATCATAATACAGGGTTGGACTTTTTCCAGAAGGAGGGCCTGATTAAAGCATGGACAGTTCCTCCCCCCCCCCCCCTACGATTTTACGTGCTCCAAATTCGATATGGATTTTTTTTTTAAAGCTTATATTTTAAATGTGTTTCAACATTCTATTGATTATAATCAGCATTTTGAACTTTAAAAGTAGAATTAGATTAAAAACTAAATAAAAAAATAAATACAGTAAAAACTCTCAATCGCGGCCACCTCGCGAATTGAACGCGTTTTGGAAGTTGAATTTGCCTGCTATTCGATTGTGTTCGCTTTTATGAGGTAAAAAAAATGTATTTATCTTGAAAAAGGTCAGTGTTCGCTGAAGAAAATTGTCCTATGAAAGTTTTGTTGTAAAATCTCCATAACGGACACTCCTACATAGAGGACACAACTATTTAAGAAGCACATTTTTTATTAACAACATGCACATATTTTATATTTTTTACCTCAGAAAAACAGACACTTCCGAATGGCGAACAAATTCCACGGTTCTAAGGTGCCTACTATTGAGAGGTTT
The DNA here is from genome assembly GCA_963932465.1 of Maratus speciosus. Classification (NCBI taxonomy): domain Eukaryota; kingdom Metazoa; phylum Arthropoda; class Arachnida; order Araneae; family Salticidae; genus Maratus; species Maratus speciosus. Next base: position 403,893,222 of record OZ010789.1, read on the forward strand.
TACTGTATTGTGACAAATATTTTAATTTTTAATCTTATTCTACTCTATAAATTCAAAATATTGATTATAATCAGTACAAAGTCGAAAAAGATTTCAATTATCAGCTTTATGAAAATTGCATACCATATTTTGGAGCCCCTAAAATTAGGCTGTGTGTGGGGGGGGGGGGAGAGTAGAGCAGAATGATGGCCATATACTTTTCTAGGATCAACGTGGTCAAACATGGCTACGTGTAGTGCTTTAAAAAAATGGCTGCGATTCAGACGTTTGAAGTGTCTAAAATTCAGACGCAAAAAGTGTCTGAAAAAATTCAGACATTTTAAAATGTCTGAAAATTGAACACTCCGTTTCAGACACTTAAGTGTCTGAATTTAAGACATTTCGATTTAGAGTGCAGTAGCAGTAAAAAAGCAATAAATGTCACATTGCTAAAAACATACTAATTTAATTAGAATTAATCGCGTGAATACTATGGGATTCGTGACTAGTTTGGATTGAGTGGATCTCTCAATATGCCTCCCGTATCTGGAAAACGCGGCAAGGACCAAGGCGGCGTTGCATATTTGAGACCTCTTTTCGAAGCGCGCTTTGCACAATGCCAATTTTAAACTTTGAACAAGGATTTTAGCTACACTGTAAAAAGAAAAGATTATTACTACGCTGAATTTAGTTTTGTGAAAAGCCAAATGAAGTTTACATATGCACTACTTTTATAGTCAGTACCGAATTAAGTTCATCATCAACATATTAGGATAAGATTAAAAACAGTGTAGATATTAGAACACAAAATAGAAGTGTTATACAGATAGTATAATAAATTTATGAATAATTCATATATTTATTGTACGTGACCCTCTGAGCGCGAGTAATACGCTCACTTGACCGTTTATTTTCAACTATCAATACCTGCCAAAAAGTAGCATGCAACTCATGCTAATCGATGGCATTGTCATCTGAAAATTTAACCTCTTGACCATTCAGATGATACATCAAGAACATCAGTTTATTTAAGATCTCCACAAAGCAATTGCAATCGTTCACTCAACTAATCACATCTTTTTTTTATTTTGTTCATTAATCCAGAAATCTTAATATCTGAAATTAGGTTTATAATTTCTTAGCTTTTAGTCTTTTATTTTTATACGCGATGTATAACGATCATTTGTAATTTTTTTAAAATATTCTTGTTTGAAAAATACGCGTTATATATCGAAATATACGGTACGTGCAAAAAATTTAAGAGAAGGAAAAATATAAAAATTCGCTTAAAGGGAGATTCTTTGTTCTTTGGCATAAAATTCTCGTGTTTTTTACAATTTTTATTTCTGTTACAAAGAAGAGAGATATCATGTTTCAGACTTTTTTTCAGACATTTGTTGACATTGAACTTATATATTTATATTTTTGTGTGTAAAAAAATTAATAACACGCCTTGTGCGAGGGGGAGTACCTGAAGGTGCATGTCGTGAAATTCAAACACGAGGACCTTTTTTCTTCAGTCGTAATCATCTGAAATAAATTTGGTCAAGAAGTTAAGAAAGAGCATTAAATTCTCTAGAGCTTATATCAACATTTAGTTTTAAAGTTGTTTTTTGACAAAATGTGTTTCGTTTGAACAAAAAAAAAAAAAAAAAAAAAAATCCTTTTTTCGTTTTTTTTTTTTTTATCTTAAACTCGAAAAAATAATTAATGAGGGGAAATATACTTTTCTCTGGCATAAGCTCCAGCAAAAAAGATTACCATCGATAATTCTCATGAAAGATGGTTGCTCAGATATTTAAAGATGGTCGTTCAGTTCTAAAAACATAGTTTCAAGACTTTTTTTTTCGTCATGGTTTTGAGACTCCTTTCAAACAGTGGTGCATTCGTAAAAAAAAAAAAAAAAAAAAAAAAAAAACTAGAGTGTATGCGTTTTAGGCAGAGGACTTACACCAGAGGGTATACGCCATAGTTACTGAGTTGATACGGATTTAACCTGAAGGTATAAGGTGTATACCATCGTATACCCTCCACTACATTTCTGAATTAGAGGTGGTTTGTTATACATAGTTTCGAGACGTAATAAACTTCGAGCATAGAGCTGCTCGTTGAAAGCCATTTTTTGGCTGGTACGAAGTTACGTTCAACGAGTAAAAAAAAAAATTTGTAAAGTATTGGGATATCATTAAACTGCTTTATGGTAACAGTCTACACACTTTTAAGGACGCAAAAATGCAAAAAAAAAAAAATCGAACAGTTTGATCCAAAGAAACCTTTTAAATTTGTTGTATTTGTTACTGGCCAAACCCGATTTTAGGCCAAACTAGATTGGCCTAGGCCAAACTAGTTTATCCTAACGCCCATAGGATAAACTTAGTTTTTCCTAGGCCAAACTAGTTTATCCTAACACACTCTAAAAACGACGTTTTCAAAAATGAGTAAAAAATACTCAAATCTGAGTATGTCGCATCGTCAAAATGGCTCCGAAACAAAATTACTCAAGTTTGAAACATGTATATACTCATTTCTGAAAACATGCACACACTTAATAATGAAACATCATGTGCTCATTTTTGAGTATGCCAATGTTTCAAAAATGAGTATGAACTGACCACTATGTGCTCATTTTTGAGTATGTCCATGTTTCAAAAACGAGTATGAACTGACCTCTATGTGCTCATTTTTGAGTATGTCCATGTTTCAAAAATGAGTATGAACTGACCTCTATGTGCTCATTTTTGAGTATGTCCATGTTTCAAAAATGAGTATGAACTGATCTGTATGTGCTCATTTTTGAGTATGTCCATGTTTCAAAAATGAGTATGAACTGATCTGTATGTGCTCATTTTTGAGTACGTCCATGTTTCAAAAATGAGTATGAACTGACCTCCATGTGCTCATTTTTGAGTACGTCCATGTTTCAAAAATGAGTATGAACTGACCTCCATGTGCTCATTTTTGAGTACGTCCATGTTTCAAAAATGAGTATGAACTTATCTGTATGTGCTCATTTTTGAGCATGTCTATGTTTCAAAAATGAGTATGAACTGACCTCCATGTGCTCATGTTTGAGTACGTCCATGTTTCAAAAATGAGTATGAACTGACCTCCATGTGCTCATGTTTGAGCACGCCCATGTTTCAAAAATGAGTATGAACTGACCTCTATATGCTCATTTTTGAGCATGAAAATACTCAAAATTTACATGTATTTTTAGGTTTAAGGTGCATTGGCGAGATATAAAATAATTACCAATCCTGCACGCCTCCTAAGAGAAAACTGGTTCACTTAATAAAATGAGCATATATTTGAAGCCTGTAAATATATTGAAACTATTTTATAAAAAATGTATCAGTCGGTCAAAAAAAAATAAATAAATAAACCGTATTAACTCTAATACAAATTATAGAAGTGAAATAAAATTGCTGTCTACTTCAATTTTAAGACTTTAAAATTTTTAATCAAGGGGTCATCTACATATTAAAATGAACAGTAACTTTATATTTTCAATATAAACCCCCCAATTTGATAACAATCGGAAAGAAAACAACTCAATTTAGCCCAATTACAAATTTTTAAGACATTTCACAATTAGTCCAAGAGTTAGTAGACATAGGACTAATGAGTTCTCAGAGTGAAAGATTTTTCTCTTAAAAAAAGTGTTTATAAAATTCGTGTTACTTATAATTCCTACCTCTAATAAATCTTCAATTGTAGAAACGTCTCTTAAAATAGTACTTCGGGTAGTTGAGTGTGTTCTTTCTAACTACATTGTCAAATTTGGAGGTTTACATTGAAAAAATTAAAAATTTGTGGTCAAATTTGGAGGTTTACATTGAAAAAATTAAAAATTTGTGTTCACCTTATCATGTAGATGAAACCCTAAGGAAAGTTTTAATAGGTTAAATTGAAATAGACAATCCATGTTGATTGATACCAGTTTCATTTCTCTATGATACTTTTTATTCAAATTAGAATTTTTTTTTTTTTGACCAACTGTACATAAAGCTTCAAATGCATGCTTGTTTTAATAAAAGCGCCAGTTTTTCTATAGCAAGTTGTTTAGAAAATTAGCAATTTCTCTATACCTCAGCATACACATTGGTCGTCCATCAGTTTATATGTGAAAGTTGAAAAAAATGTGATGTGTGATACAGTTTTATTGGTCCAGCAAGAATAATTTAGTAATGAGTTTTATCAATTATGTATCGTATCTTTAGTACTATGGTTTCTTTCATTTGTGGTTTACTTCATCAGTGCAGATGTCAGAAATACACTACACTAAATCAAACACTTATAAGTTGATGATGGAGTACAAACAGAACACAAAAACGCATCTGACGGGATGTGTTAATTTTAAAAGTTTTCATAAGAGCAATCTCATCTTTTTTCTCCAAAAAAAAAAAAAAAAAAAATATATGCTCTGAAAATTTTTATTAAAATATATTTATTTTGCAGATTTCTAAAATCTAATGTTTTTTTTTTTTTTTTTTTTTTTTTTTTTGTATACATATGATGTGAATGACTGATTTGCATAACAAAAATGCTTTTGAAAAATAATTTAAAAACCAGTTGTAAATTCAAATCATTTAAGTTTCAAAGAAGTCCCTCTGAGTCTTAATTTTAGAAATGTTTATTATATTTATATAAATAAATATTTAGTTTTTATTTGAAATTACACTCACATTTAAAAAATGGTTGGGTCCCTGGGACATTCAAAGAGTCCATTCACATCACTGTCCTTGCAGTCTATTCATTTTGACAGTCTTTCATATAATGTAGGATTTATCCAAATCCGCTAATGATTTCATGTAACATGTTCAAAATTTTATATTTCAGAAGAAATGTCCTCATTAAATTATATCATAATTGTCTTTAATATCACTTTCACCCTAGAGATTAATTTGAAAATGCACTTCTGCATTTTACATATATTGACTGAAAATGGACCAGCACCCATTATTATAACTTGTCAGAAAAATTCAAAGTGAATATTTCCTCAAATACAATCATCAATCCTTTTGAATTGACACTTCTCAATTACTAAACTGAAAAAAAAAAGAAACCAAATACAGTAGACTCTCTCAAATCCGCACAGCTTGGGACCAGAGGTTGTGTGGATTTCTGGTCATTGATTTGTTTACATTTTTTTAAATGTAATTTGAATGTAATAATGCAATCAAAATTATAATGAATGCTTGCAATATAGTAAAATAATTAAGCAAAGTAATAAACTAAAATAATAAAAATCAAGATAATTTTTAAAATGATTAAATTATTAAAAGTAAAGGTCAAGTAAATGATGTACAATTAAATATCCATAATCAAGATGAGGTACATTTTCCTTGAATTATTCAAAGAAACTTTCCTCTTAAAGGTACCCAATTAATTTATATCAAAATCATGAAAAAAGGAAGACTTAATAACAGAAAAGCTCGATTATTACATAAACATATTTGCTAAAAAGATTGTGATTACCATTGATATAAGCAAAATCTTGATTTTTTTTTTCAGAAATAAATTTATGCTTCCTTCATGAAAAACCATGAGTTCAGTCATATCGAGAATTACATATTAAAATACATACGGAATGATATAAAACTAAAATTTTTTGTCATTTTGACCCTCCATCTGAAAAAGTTTTATTGTGTACATCTGCGATTATGTGCGAATTTGAATGAGTCTACTGTACTATGAAATCATTGCTTTCTTATGTAATATGTTTGATTTCAAACATTTTTATGGTATGTGCCAAAGCCAATTCTTGTTTATTGCTTCTGTGTTTTTTTAATAAATAGTCACAGCTAAAAGCAATGGGAAGTTAAGGCTATTCTCAACTGCTCTGCTCAACGAGCACAAAACGTTTTGACACATTTACAAATTCATTTTTTAACGGAAAGATATAAAATTGGAAAGCCTCACCATGGAAGCGATTTGGAATCGAACTGTGTTTTCCATTTTTTGATCAATCAGTTACCTATTGAGTTATAAGAGATTTTGATCACGTGATACGGCATTTTTCTCCATTTACTGACTGGATTTTCTTCTTTCGTTCGGAAGTTCAGTTCTAAATGCCAACTTTGACAGTATTTTCTGAAAGATCTATTGCGTTTACAAGAAAACGGAAAAAAACAGTTTGATCACATAGTTTCTGAATAACAACACCTGCTAGTTTCATGCGTTTGCGAACAAAAATGAATTAAAACTTATGTCAGAAAGTTGGCCCTTTGGATTTGAGAACAGTCTTAAATAATTTTTAAGCAAAGCTTCTGCTACTGACTATACATATTTTTTATAAATTTTCTAATTGAGCAGTTTATGATATTTGCTTAAAAATCACTCAATTGTAAACTTAAAATTACACGAGGCTCTGACTTTTATACATGAAAAGAGCCTTTCTTTTTTCAAAAAGATTACTACACGTTCTTCTGCTATACCTTAAAGTTACTAGAAACTCATTATGCCCATTATAATTAATAAACATAAAAATAAAACTAAAGTAATATCAAAATTGTTTATTTAAAATCTAACAAGTATTTTTACAATCGATAAAACACAAAGCATCAGTACAAAAATAGAAACTTAATCTCTCTCTCTATATATATGTAAAACAGTTAGTACAAAATTGCCAAGTGCTTTAAATACTACAAAACTCAAAATATAGCAGAAAGTATTGAAACCAAATTATTTGTTATGACATTTATTCATTACAGGTCAAATTCAAATCTATTATTATTTGATTTTTTACTTTTGTTCTTATTCAGTCAGGTGCTTTCGATGGCTATTCCCTGTCTTCTTGGGGGCTCTTATATTCCTTGCAGGCGTGGCGTATGTCTGCTTTCCCCCCTTTCTCGTTTGTGGGCTTCTCTGTCCGGTAAGCATGCAGTACCACCTTCCGTCCAATCTGTAATGTTCGGTTTCATTTACTGTATTTCCAAAATTACAGTGGAACGGAAGGCGGTACTGTATGTCCACTAGAGAGAGAAGCACATAAGCCAGAAATGAGGGAAAGAAGATACATTCATCCCGGGGAGAGATATATCAGCCCTCAAGAAGAGTGGGAATAGTGATTGAAAGTTTGAGGCTGAATAACAATTCAAGTTTAAATAAAATGATAAACATAAAAAGTAAACAATTTATTGCAGAGTAGTTTTGTATTAGTCTCATATGCTACCATTATCTCTGACTAATGTGGATTCTAGCAAAAAGCTACTAAATTGTTTCAGGAGATAAAAGTTGCAAGATAACATTCAAAATTTTGAAAGTAAATTAAAGAATCTTAATTAAAAAAACATTAAACTTGACTTTGGAGTTGGGAGGGAGATCCATCAACATAAAAATCTGGCTTACAGGCAATGTAATATGATTATATATGCATAAACTCGTGCGGAAATTAAAACCGTTAATTATCATAAACAATTTATGATTAAATATGGTTCCATCGGCAAAAGGGAAACGAGTCAGAGATTCATTCGGCCCCAGGTCAGATTTTAGGAAATTTTTTTATGTAATGAGGGGCTTACCGCAGCAGGGAGACGAGACAGTTTTGTTTGGTTTGAGGTTAGTTTTTCGCTAGAGGTTCTGGGGCCCACTAGCCAGCGAAGCCAGCTAGTCCTTTTTTATATGGATCTTTTGTTCAATAATAACCTATTAAAACACAGATGCAGGTAAAAATTCAGACAAATATACATGCACATTGGCATACAATCATACTTTTGAATACGAAACTGTTACAAAGCTGCCAAAACTTTGTATTTACCTAATATATAGCTGGATCCCCTTCAATTAGTTTTAGATAAATGTCTGCTAACTTCTTAACCTAATCTCCTTAATATAAATCTTTTTTATAAAGTTATACGTAGAGAGATAAGCAGAACACCTAAGTGAAGGAAGTGGTTCAGATGTATTTGCAGTAAAAGAGCAGACACATTCAGCATTATCTGGACAGGTATAATATCAGATACATTATTAGCTATGGTAAAACATCACATGTTTCTATTTCCAAACCAGAAAGAACGCTTTTGGGATTTGAAATGGCGTCAAAATTTATGTCTAAACCAGAAAATTTTTAAATAGACCAAGATGGTCATTGAAACGAAAAGATGCTGGAATTTTATTATAATGTTATTGCTATTGTTGAACCTTTCAACAATGTAAAACTTTCTTTGTTGATTCCTTTACCTAAAAAAGTGCATTGATGCAAGAGAGTTGAGAAAAGACTGTGAAAGCAGAGACATTAAGAAAAGTATATGAAGTATGGCAAATAGATAAATAAAATGGACAAGATTAGAGTTTGCTGCCCATAGAAAAAACAGCTGGATGCAACCATAATAATATTTACATAAAATGCAAAAGTCTTTTCAAAATTTTCCTTTTAAATGTTATATTTTAATTACACAACAGTTTAAGTTAGATTTTTTTGCCAAATTTAACAACTTTGGACAATACATTCTATGGTTATTATTTCAAATTATGAAAAATAATGAAAGCCAATCAGCTATTAAAATAGGTGTTTTACTGCTGCTTTGTATTGTACAATATAAAAAATCCCTTACCACAAAACATATGATACAACCCCATACAAATTAACAAATTTTTGGCCAACTAGAAACATAAAACTGACTGTACTACAAATATAAAGAAAACAATTAGTACTAAATTTTACCTCACCACTGATCCATAAAACTATTTCAATTGAATACTGAAGATTTACAACAATAGTTTCCTGATATTCATAATTTTAACAAAAAGAACAAAACTAAAGAAAACTAAATATAAATTTATTTAAAAAACAAGCAATCTTTTAAATTATTTCAAATTTTTCATTTGTACAGAATGGATTATACCGCAGTGTAACATACACTGATTTGTCATTTAAATCATATGAGTTTCTTATATGCAATGGAACATAGTTAAATAAATCGTTTATGTTTATTAGATTAACAGCACCAGTAGAACTTACAACATATCAGTGAAAATGGCTGTCAAAACCTAAAAACTCAAACAAATCACAAATTAAAAATGCATTATTATTAAGGACAAACATTTTTTTTTATTTTACCAAAAATAGGTAACTCATCAATGCAAGAAACAAACATAACCATATTTTTTGAATATGTTGTGCCATTATAACGAAAACCATTACACTGCATTACTTCCGAATTGTCACTCAAACCGTTTACTTCAAGTTTCAAATTATGTTCCTTTTAACTATGCATTTTTCCATATGTTGTTTCCAACACATTTGATATTGCATTGCATTTAAAATATTTCTCATGTAAAGTATGTGCAATTTATAACTGATGGCGTATGGCTACTGTTTTAGCAACATTTACAAAATTTTTGCTAGCTGATGCACATCTTTTTGAAGGATAATGTTTGCTTACATATCGCATGCTCCAATACATAACTGGAGGCCCTAGCTGCCTTATGATCCTAGGATAGTGTACTGCAAAATGCATTTTTGGTGATAAATGTTTATCTGGAAAAAGCTCTAAAAAAAGTTTGTGATGATCTGCTATATTTTCTGCTAATTCAAAAGTTTCAGGTAATGTCTGGAGCCATAATAGTATCAATTAATTTCAACATAAGATTAAATAACTCCCAAAATTCGTTATCTTCAGAAATTTTGTCACCAATTAATAATAGTATGTTTCGAATCAAGGTCCACATTTGAGATGCACTTTGCCCATTAGAACCATCAAGATTTAAAAGTTTTTCTCTGTTTATTGACACTGGTTTAGAACTTGATTCATATTTACCATAATTAAAATTTATTATCTTATCATTTAAAAGACTAAGTGAAAATTTTGGCTTTAAAAACAAACTGATGTACTATTAAGAAGGTTTCACTAGCACACCAACCTTCAAAAAGATCGTGCATTACATCTACAATCAAATTATTTGTCACATGCCAATAACTTAAATCATTTAGGCAGCAAGGAGTTTTAACACCACATTCTGATACTGTTGTGTCACCAGAAGACACTTTATTAACATGCATGTCATGCTCAGTTTTATTACGTAGTAAACTAATATCTTCCTTTATCTTTTTATACAAAATATATTTTTTTGCTAAACAAAATCTACAACAAAAATTAGCAGTAAAGCTCTCAACAAACCCCAGCAGTTTATTCAACCCTAAATTATCACCTACCACTTGCCAAATTGCAACTTTGTATATATTTCCCTGAAATTCTATACCTTCATCTGAAAGCTTTTTCAAATCATGAACAAGTCTATCTAGTATTGTCCGATAACCATATTTTTCGACATCAAGAGAATAGTGTATGTTAGTTATAAATATTGAATCTAATAAAGATTGAAGGTGCACAGGCAAATCTTTAATTTTAAAATATACGAATCCCAATTTATGTACACCGGTATGTGACCCCAATGGATTTTGTAAGCTCCACATCATCTATATACAACTCGATTACTATTGTATCCACAGAGCTTAAAATTGCATTGGAATAATAATAAAATCCATCTTGGATACTACAAAGGGTTGCATTTCTAAGACTTTTGTTTTGTTTGTATGTTTTGAAAATATGCAAAAATCCATCAATAGAAATAATTTTTTTCATTGTGTCTACTATACTTATGTATTGGCATGTGTCATTTTTAAGAATTTGGTGAGGTAGCCATCTATAAACTTTTGTTCATATTGTGTACCCAAAGCAATCTCCTTTGGCTCAACATAGCGACCACTTGCTTTAATGGCATTGACTATTTTATGTTTTGAATCAAATGTAGACAATGAAGAAGCAGCAAAATCAAATGTTGCCATCAGTGATTTTGTGTTTTTTTCACATTTCATTCCATTTTCAGTTAAAAAATTTACTGTTTCTGATTTTAAATAATTTACAGTATTGTACAGAAAAGATGAAGTACTATTGATAGATGAGATAATACTAGAACAGTAGTACACTGCTTTTGCTACATGTTTCACTGCAATATTGCAAAATATCCTTTTGAAATTGTTCATGTTTGCATATTTCTGAATCACCCAAAAAATTGATTTGAAAATATCAATTTGAGGGTAAATCATCAGAAGACAAATCACCATCTTTACTATTTATCGGCTGATTTGAAAAATTACGACTTTCTGAAATGTCTATTTCTACGTCACTAGCATGAAATCTTTTCAGATGTCTCTCATAGTTAAACAACTTCATAAATGCTTGTCTACAGCTTTCATCATAACACACATACGGCTTAAGTATACATGTCTTATGATAATTTCGAATGTGACGGCAAAGATCATGTGGATTTTGAATTTTTTTTTTTTTGCAAAGTGAACAAAACATGGCTGCAAATTTTTAAATACAAGTTGTAGCTGATAAAATATAAGAAAAAAACAGAATTTAAATGTTCTTTTAATTCAGTCTAAAAACAAGTGCAGAAATATTAAAGTCCCTCTCCCAACTCCCTATGAGAATATTTATTTCTCAAATGACAATTTACATTAAGATTAAAATATTATATTAATAGTCCTTTTTAGTTCACTGATATAGGATGTCACTTCATTTTGTTTTTTGTGCATCACATTTAGTATAAAACAGGCATTGAGAAAGTTTCATACATTACTACAGTAAGGAGATGAAAGGCTTTCCTACACCAGCCCCAAACAAATGACTATCTCAAATGAAATAAAATTTACATTAGATTAAAATATTATGACATTCAGTTAATATCTATAATAATAAAAAAAGGATAACTAGGATGAAAAGTTTCATACTGGTACAATGCAAAGTAAAAATATGATATTTACACACTTAAAAAAATCCGTTCTTTCAGTTCTCTGATACAAGATGCCATTTCATTTTGTGCATCACATTTATAAAAACAGACATTTAGAAAATTCCATACATTACTACAGTAAGGAGAAAATTCCAAGTTTAAAATATGTTATCTTAAAGCATAAATCAACTACTTTTAACATACTACTTGTTTTTATACAATGGTTTTCAAAAATTAATGTTTGTACAGGGTTTAACGTCCCAATAGCTAATACAAGCGGTTGTTTACAGTCTCCACCCAATAGTCTGTCTTCTTTCATAAACTTTTCGATGCCTTGGCACTACCTATAAACAAAAGAAAAACATTTTAAAAATAAGTGCAATAATTTCTTGATTGTTGTCACCCTGTGAACAATTTACAAAAGCAGCATGATTTAGGGCACTTCAGAAATATATACAGATTGTAAGAACTTTGTGTCGTGTAATGAACTCTTTTTGTGAGCTCCTGTAAGTACTGTATCCCATGCATAAATACTACACACTTAATTTTCAATAGCAATCTTGCTGCAATAATCCAATAGCATATATCTTTCACAAGATTTGGATGTAAATACAGAATTATCAGCACTTACAAACTAAATTCAAAAATAAATAAATAATGAAAAGTGTTACATTTTTGTGGGGTAACATTTATGTAATTTTAGAATTCATTACAAAATATTTTTTTAATTGAATAGTTTTAAAAACAAAAACGTGATAATTATCCTACTGTTGTTATCATATAAACCTCACAAAAATACAATACTTGATATTTATAATAATACAACTAATATTTTAATGTAAATCAACAATCACAAGAGTTATTGGCAGACCCATAACCAGGATTTTCCTTCGGAGGGGGCTCAATCTTGGAATTTTTTCTGATATGATAGCAATAATTTGCACACTTTAAAGTATGAATAAAAAAATAAACAAGGCTTAAACTAAGGTGTATTCCTCCTTATAGTATACTTGATACCCATGTCAAAAATTCTATTTTTTTTTTTTTTTTTTTTTTTTTTTTAAGTGAAATTTTATTTTATGATCAAAAAGACAGAAAACGTACTGGTGACTATTTTTATATTCTATTCGTATCATTATTTTAAAAGATAAAACTTTTTAGTACATTTCACTTGCACACATTGTCAAAGTACACTATGTGACATTGAACATGCAACACCAAGAAGTAGGAGAGGACAGATATTTATTCAAATTTCAGGATAGATGCATGTCATAGAGTTATTTAAACGATATGAAATGCGCAGCTCTCCAGTGCATGTTGAATAAGATATAACGGAAGGAACCTGCAAAATGGGCAGTATTCGTAGCTTTACTTCTGCTAGGGAAAGCATCGTAGAAATTTTGTTCTTGTCTCCCAGGACGCGTGTAATAGCAGAGAATGCCAGGCCACTGTCAACGGAGACATTTACAGCAGACAGACGATTTTACGAAGGGCATGGTGATTGGACTGAGACGGACAGGTTGGTGCATATGTCATATTCGCAGCTGAGACACATCTGTATGCATCCACAGTGCACCGCTGTGGCGAAGGTGGTTGGAACGAGGAAATGTGGAAAGTTTGAAGGGTGCTAGTGCAGCCAGAGTGACGTCAGCACATGTGGATAGACGCTTCCCCCGAAAAGCAGTAGTGAACCCGCAAGCCACTTCTACCTCCACTTTGCAGTGTGTTCAAGACACCCTGAATGTTCCCATATCGACCAGAACCATTGTAGTACTCTCATTGACTCTGTACCTAGACGTGTTGCTTCGTGTATCGTTATCCACGGCGGTCCTACATCCTACTGAGCTGATGGTATTCTCGCTTTGTATTATGGCTATATTTTCGAAATATTGTTCAATTCAACTACTGTCCGTTGCTGTCTCTCTCTGTTTGTCGAGTTTCATCATTTTCTGGCCACTCTTTCCTGGTGTTGCATTTTCAATGTCAGGTAGTGTATATGTGAAAATATTTTGGTTTGAGAAAGTGGTGCAAGACAGAATTAAAAATTAGTTACCAGCGGATATTTTATTATCAATAGAGATCTATCATCATTATCTCTATCATAATTAAAGAAAGATTTTTTAAACTTTCGGGGGTGCTTCAGCCATCTCTCTGGCTATGTGATTGTGTAAATTAAACAATAGAAGGATACATACAGACAGAAATTTGATGAAATGATCAAGAGACTGGGTCCCAGTGGGTTTTATTATTATGTGCTTAGAATTTTTGGAACCAGATTTTCTAAATACTCCTTGGTAAAGTAACATTGGGAGTAAAATTAATGCACAAAAAATTTCTGAAAGAGGAAAAAACTTTGTAAATACCAAATTTTAGATTTCTCTGAAATCATAATCTTAAAAATAACACCTACTAGCTGAACCGCCATTGCCCAGGCATATGATAATAACATTAAATAAACCTCAAAATTATGATTTTATATATTTGACTCTATTTTGTCTGAATTTATATTTTTAAATGAAAAACTTCTTGAAAAAATATTTATTTTTAGTGATAAAACTGCTTTTAAGAAGACATTTTTTCACTTGGTTTATTTCACTAGTTCTTGTCTGAATTTTTTAAGATATTCTGTAGTTATAATATAAATATGAGAGTTATAGATCCCATAACAAAAATTCGAAAACAAAAATACTGATATCTAGTTGATAAAGAACTGTGTTTTTTTTTTTTTTCACATCAGCTCCATCCGTACAAAACTGTGAAAAAACACAAAGTAAAATGCATGTTTGGATCTTCCTTTCATCCTAATGCACAATCTGATACTAGGCATGCATTACTGGTTGACGCAGAATAAGAGATGAGGTTTTGATGAGAGTTCATTATCATTTTTAATTAATATCTTGACTAATTAACAAAAAATTGAAAATTATCTGGTGCATTAGAAAAGGTCTTGGCATGGTTCCAAGTTACAAAATGTGCCAGGACTGAAAATATTTTTGATTCCCCCTTTCCCCCAGCTGAAGTTGAAAGGCTAAAGTATATAAAATTTAAGAATGTGTGCAAATACGTAATATTAAAAAAAATTAATCTTGATACTGCTCTAGGGAATTTTTAAAAGACAAATATGTCATGTCCTGGTGACAGCCGACGGAAGACTTGCACCCATGAGCCTTGGACTACCCTCACTCAAATTTTCAGCCTTGATGTACAGTTCGTAATTTTTTTCTAGTCATAGCGCACAGAGCAAAACTTTGTTTCATTAGAATAAGATATGGGTCAATAAGAAAAAAAATGGTTCATTTTAGGAGGGGTTGGCACGGTTGAAACCGTTTCTTTTTTTTTTTTTTTTTTTTTTTTTTTTTTTTTTTTTTGTCAAAAAAAATCATTTGGTATTTTTAGAACAAATTTAATATAACATTTTTTCTTTTTTGTAATTTAAGTGCTTTTAATTATTAATAAAAGTAATTTCTACTTTTAACACTTCATTTCAGCAGACAACATGAGACATAACGAGTCTAGATCATGTTTCCATGCATGTAAAAGGAAAAATAGCATGTGCTGATGAACATGTCTTGTCTGGTACTCTAAAAGTTTATCTTAAAACATACAAAATTAGAAAAGATAAAATAGATAATAGTCCAGGCAATAGGGAATTTTACCTAGCAAAATTAATGGTAGTTCTGGAAATAGGCTTACTTATGTTTTTTGGGTCGCTGAATCCGAATTTGTAACTACCCACCAAAATTTCCCCCGGCAACACCCCCAAATTTTGGTAAAAAGCCCCCCAAAAAAGTTTATTAAAAAATCATTTTTTTTTTTTTGTTTTAGAGAAAAAGTATCTAGAAATTCAGAAAGTAGACAAAATTTGCAACAAATTAGATATATGACATTATGACTTAGGATGAAGGGGAAGGGGGGATCTGCCTTGGAACATGCGCCGCGGTGCTGCGTGGACTAAGTTGCACAATTCCACTTAACCACTCACACGTTTACATTCGCCCTCCCATGTCCCCTACGAACTTTCTCTATAAGGTTTACTTTAAGTTTGTTGGGTCGCTGAATCCGAATTTTTAACTAAACCCCCAAAATCCCCCACCGAAAACCCCCCAAAATAGTTGTTTTTAACTTTAATTTCTTATTTTTTTAGTGGAAAAGCATTACGAAATTCAGAAACTAGACAAAATTTGCAACAAATAGGATATATGACATTATGACGTAGGATAAAACAGGAGAGAGGGGGCTGCCTCGGAACATTCCCCGCGCGCTTTTCTCAAAAACCAAATTTTTTCAAAAAAACAATTTTTTGGGGGGTTGCCGGGTGAAATTTTGGTGGAAAGTTACAAATTCGGATTCAGCGACCCAAAAACCATAAGTTGAGTCGAAATCCATAACTAGTATTAATTTTGCCAGGTAAAATCCCCTATTGCCTGGACGTAATAACTTAGTGCATGTAGCGCCGCAGTGCATGTTCAGAGGCAGCACTCCTTCTCCCCGTTCATCCTACGTCATAATGTCATATATCCTTTTTGTTGCAAATTTTGTCTAGTTTCTGAATTTCGTAATGCTTTTCACCTAAAACAATAAGAAATTTAAGTTAAAAACAACTATTTGGGGGGGGGGGGATTTTGGGTGGAAGTTAAAAATTCGGATTCAACAACCCAAAAAACTTATTTTTAAGTAAACCTTTTAGAGAAAGTTCGGAGGGGAAATGGGAGGGCAAATGTAAACGTGTGAGTGGTTAAGTGGAATTGCGCAACTTAGCCCACGCAACACCGCGCGTATGTTCCGAGGCAGATCCCCCCTTCCCCTTCATCCTAAGTCATAATGTCATATATCTAATTTGTTGCAAATTTTGTCTACTTTCTGAATTTCTAGATACTTTTTCCCTAAAACAATTTTTTTAATAAAAACCTTTTTTGAGGGGCATTTTACCAAAATTTGGGAAGGGGGGGTTGCCGGGCGTAGCTCATAGGGGGCAGAGCCCCCCAGTATCTTAAAACATACAAAATTAGAAAAGATAAAATAGATAAATAATTTTCAATATTTAGCATAAAATATTTTCATTTAAAAAATGCAGATTATTAAGAGCTGTTAATAACAAAATACAATGATCTTTAAGATTTTGTCAAGTTGTGAAAGAACATTTTCTTGATTGGGGGAGATTATTCTTAAAGAATTTTAAAAACTAACTTAAGATATGAAGTTGAATAATACAGATTGCAAAAATTGAGTGCTAGTTACAGTATTTCAATAATGCCAACCAATCTTTTTTGTTACTTGCTGAATCTAACGGTAAAAATTTTTAACTTGGACACTTGGAGTATCATCAGAAAACAAAATAACCAGAAGTATTTGTATATTTAAAACCAATAATAATAACTACAGAACATTATATTTTCATGAAAAGGCATCAAATATTTATGGATTATTATATTATTAATCAAAAGTTTCTTCATGCGATTTTCAAGGTATCAATGTTTCACTATGTAGAACAGTTTACTCTTTGAATATACAACATAGCGTTACTAATAGATAATGTTTAAATTAGAAATTGATTTCAATTTTCTACTTAATTGACTACTATTTACTTTTAATATTTTCAAGTGAAGTTATATTTCTTATAGATACAATATCCAACAATGTTTATTTTATCAACAGATATGTAGTTGTATGCAATAGCAAATTATATATTAATCTGGGTTTTTTACAAAACAGATTTTTGCCACCCCTGATTTTAGGACCCTTCACAGAATTCCATTTCCTAAAATGAATCCTCCACAGAATTATATTTCACAAAAAGAACCATTCACAGAATTGTATTTTTTACACAAGGACAACATCATAAAATTTGCTTTATTTTCTATTCTATTAAAACAGTCCTTTCACATGTATTTAAATTTTTAACTGTGTATGTTGAACGAGACATTCATACTTTTTGTGGAAGATTCATATATAGAAATGTAAATGAGTCCGTAGGTAGAAAATGCATCCCCCCCCCCAAAAAAAAGGATCATTTTTTTAAAATGCTACTTTTATTTTCACAAGTATTAGGGGACAAAAAATCGCAAAATTTCACAAAAACACCCTGTCAAAAATGTTAATAGAACAGTTAAATTTATTTTAGTAAAAGTAATGAATTTACTATAGAATATACATTTAGAAATTTACTATACATGCACATAAATATTTACTGCATACTTTCATTGCAGGGTTCAGCTGTACTCATATCTAATTCAAGCCAATTTGCAAATTCCTCAGCTGCGGACCTTCCGCAATGCCTACCTTGTAAGATAATGGAATTTGAAACTATTCCAAATTCTGAACAAAAGCTGTCGCCTTTCCTTTCATCAAAAATTAATTTGAATTCAGAATCAATCTATAAAAAAATTAATATACAATAAGAGATGCATTATAATATTAAATACAATTATATTAATAGCTATGATAATAAAAAGATAAAGCAAAAATTTTAAGCTTTTCATTATGATTGTCACACTACATGTAAGGATAAACCAAATCTCCTAAATTTCAAAGCATTTTCAAAATATTAGGAACTTTAAAAGCATCCTACCTTTATGAATTGCTAACTTGTGCAAAACTAATGTTAACCTTGAGAGATCTAGGTAAACTGTAACTTGTATGCAGGGGTGATTCTGAGTAAAAATAAATCTTTTGAAATTCACAGCAAATTATCTCAATGGTTACAATAGAGGGCGGGGGATCCTACTCTGGGGCTAATTATGCGATCCATTGACGAAAATCGCATGTTATATGCAATTCTTTGACAAAATTTGCATTTTACATGCGATTTTTTGATAAAATTCGCATTTTCTCCCGCAATCTTTTGCTTAAATTCGATTTTTTTCGCAATCCTTTGACTAAATTCAGGCTTTTTTTTGTCACGCTTTGATGAAATTCAGGCTTTCTTCCATCATCCATTGATGAAATTCAGGCTTTCTTCCATCATCCATTGATGAAATTCAAGCTTTCTTCCATCATCCATTGATGAAATTCAAGCTTTTATCCATCATCCTCTGATGAAATTCAGGTATTTTATACAGTCCTTTGACAAAATTAGTGTTTTTTTGAAATCCTTTGATGATATTAGCATTTTTGTGTGATCCTTTTACAAAATTTGAGTTCTTTTTCAGCGATCTCTTGATGAAAAGCACGTTTTTTCCACGCGATCCTTTGACGAAATTCACGTTTTCCCCTGTGATCCTTTGACGGAATTTTCATTTTTCACTGCGATGCTTTGACAAAATTCGCACTTTCCCCATGATGTATTGATTAAATGGATTTTTTTGGTGCCCATTTGTCAAAATTTATGATTTTTTTATGTCTGAATTTTCAGACGGATGGCCGATATTTTAAAACTTTCATAACCGAAGATTTAAATTTTCGAAAAATTTAGAACAGAATCACCCGTGATTGTATGTTTTTATTTTTATTTATTTATTTTATTTTGCTAATTTATAGGGATGCACCGAATAGTGATTTTGGCCGAATGTCGAATATTCGGCCTACAGGCGAACCGAATTACCGAATATTCGGCTGGACAAATAATTTTTTATTTCAAAGGCATTAAAATATTAATTAAAAAATACATAATACTTAATACAGAAAATAACATTTGGATAAACAGGAGCTTTTTATAAGTAAACTTTATACTGAAAAAAAAAATCTACTTTGAGTTACTTAAGAATAGGATAGTTATAAACTTTTTTAATTAATAAAATTTTAAATTTCATGACTTCATCTGTGAATTAAAGCAAATGAATATTTTCTTAATTTCTAAAACAAACATTTTAAAATCAAAGAGAAATTGTGAAAAAAATTGGAAGAAAAACTTCACAGGGTCATATATACTCTTTATTTGTCCGGAAGCGACTAAAGTAAAAATAAATAATACAATCTATACAAATGATGGCAACTCAGCAAGGAAAATTTTAAATGGCATCCTAGATTAGTCTCTGAAATTTGCGATCCTAAAATCTTTCAACAAACTTTTAATGGAGATAATGTGGTCAAGAAAATCTTTTTTTTTAAACATTAATTTACTAATTTTCTTAACTTTAATTTTACAAACAGCAAATAATGTAAAATTATTATTTTTTTTATTTAAATATAATTCTATTTATTTAATTGTTCTGGATATCATTATAAGTCGACAGTTAACATTAGAAGTTGTGCAAGGTTTTTTTCAGTATTCGGTGCGCCAATATTCGGTGAGATGTCCGAATACCGAATATTCGGTGCATCCCTATCCCTACTAATTTACTTACTGTACAATAAAGTGTCGTGTAATGTTTGCATCTTATAATACAGGGTATATACAATGATCCGTTTATATGTTTAAGTTAATAAGATAACAGATACTGTATGAACATTACTGAAATTGCATTTTTTAGCAAGGTCTACATGGGGTGTCCATTACTGGAAATTGACTAATTACGTGTTCCAGTAATGGACCTAAAAAATAAATGATAATAAACCTAAAAAATAAATGAAATTTTGTAAATGGCCATTAGTATATTCATAAAATTTAAAGTTTTCTATTACTATAAGTTATCTATTACTATAAATCAACCATCTTGTGCGAGTTTTAATGCATAAGCTAAAACCTTTTACAATGTTCAAATGCACAAATACGTACAATACCATGACACAAAAAACCACATACGGCCGTTTCAAAGAGTATTCTTGGATCCCCTTTCTCAGTGTGATAAAAAAAATATTAAAAGATTAAAATGGGGTCAAAGAATCCCTCGGTTATAGACCCTGGCTATTTTTGTGATTCACCCCCGCGCCCCTCGCACTGAAGAAGGAGATCCAAGAATCCTTGAAACGGCCGTATGTAGTTTTTTGTGTCATGGTACTGTATGTGTTTCAGCGTTCGAAATCCTTGGTGGTCCGCTGGTCCGAGATCACTAAAAATTCAATCGGACCACAAATTTAAAAAATTTAGTGGTCCGAAGGACCAGTAACTAACAGTAACTTTTTCCCCTCTTTGACAGGTAAACGTAAATTTTCCCATCCCTGAGAAAACTGCAACCAAACATTACAATAAGCATAAAATTTGCATAAACACTTAGTCAGTTAAAATAAATAGACGGAAATAAAAAACATAACAATTTCAGTTTTTGTTTATGTACTATTTATTTAATTTTTAGCAAATTATAATTTTACATTTTATTATGCCGAAAATTTTGGGTAACTGAAAGGAAGTTTGGTTTATATTCTCGGCGGAGGAGAGGGGGGGGGGTGTCACTCAAAGGGTTAAGGTACTTATATAATTTTATGTAGCAGTCCAGTAACGATGTCTGCAGACCAGTAAACTCTGATGTTTACTGGTCCTTGGGATCAGTGATTTTTTTTTAATCAATTCTACCGCTGAAAATAGTCAGGGTTGCAAAATCGCTAAAAAAAATGTCGGTCATAACAAAAAAGATGACAGACCATCAAGGGAGAATATGCAAGGGATATACAAAAACTCATTCAATTTCATTATAAAAATTAATATAAGGTTAACAGATAATATTAAAAATTCAAAACAATATTCTTGTATTTAATAACATTTGTTATAATACTTGTCCCCAAGCAGCATTAGCGATAAATACAAAATATTATTTTGTCTTCAAAAGCATCGGTAAATTAGAGAGAGATGGGGGAGGGGGAAGAGAAATTTGTAAAAAGCAAATAGTATAAAATTTTGTAATGATAATGATTCTGAGATTCATATAAATATTAAAATTGATCTAAGTCCAATAAAAAACAATGATGTTTTCAAAACAAAATACCAACATTTTCCAAACGTTATTTCTAAAAAAAGAGAGGGGAAAGGGAATTTGTAATATAGATAGTGAATATGAAATAGTAAAAAAAAAAAAAAAAAAAAATTGTGCATGCATGTGGCAGTAAGTAAAAAATACTGCATGTATGAGCACTGCATGCCCATAAAGCAAAAATTCAAAACAATATTCTTGTATTTAATAACATTTGTTAATGCTTGTCCCCAAGCAGCATTAGCGATAAATACAAAATATTATTTTGTCTTCAAAAACATTGGTAAATTAGAAAAATTTCGGTTAAAAAAAAAAAAAATCTATTCAATATGTCTTTTAACATTCCGCTGAAGCAAGTAACTTTTTTCCCTCTCTGACAGGTAAACTTAAATTTTCCCATCCCTGACAAAAACCGCAACCAAACATTACAATAAGCATAAAAACTTAGTCAGTTAAAATAAATAAACGGAAATAAAATACATAATTAATAATTTCAGTTTTTGTTAATGTACTACTTATTTAAATTTTAGCAAATTATAATTTTACATTTTATTATGCCGAAAATTTTGGGTAACTGAAAGGAAGTTTGGTTTATATTCTCGGAGGAGGAGAGGGGGGGGGGTCACTCAAAGTGTTAAAGGTACTTAATATAATTTTATGTAGAGGGCCAGTGACGATGTCTGCGGACCAGTAAACTCTGATGTTTACTGGTCCTTGGGACCAGTGACATTTTTTAATCATTTCTACCGCTGTGTTTGTGCATTTGGAGATTTTAAAAGGTTTTAGCTTATCTATTTTCTATTACTACTCCATCAAAAATATTCAAATATTTCAAAAAAATTGAAGAATATATAAATTTATTAAATGAAGCCAGCTCATAGAATCTTCATTAAGATTTTCCCTGAAAAACTGCATAAACTTTGAAACATTATTTTCTGTTTAATGATTGATTTGATTAAGGGTGTCAATAATAATCCAGATTATAAAACATGCAAGAGGGAGTTTTGAAAAAACAAAATAATGCTAAAAGTTTATTGGTTATTTTTTTTTATAAACCAAAAACATTAAAGCGTGTCTACTACTGGCACATCTACCCTACATATTATTCAATCAGGAAGAAATTAAATACATGACAAATGCTAAAGTCAAATGTTATATGGTATTAAAATATCTTACAGAAACAACATGCATACATTTATACACTTAATAATTTCCAGTACGTATGAAAACATGTGCAACAGTACAGAATCAAATCAATTTCGAAGCTTTTTATCAGCAATTTTTTTTTTTTTTGGTGCCTAGGGATGCACCGAATATTCGGCCTACAGGTGAAGTGAATACCGAATATTTGGCTCATCGAATACTTTTATATTTCAAAGTTTATAGCCATTAAAATGTTAAATTTTAAAACAATTTTAGAAAATATTTAAAACAGAAACTTTTATTTTAATAAAGAGCTTTTTTTCAAGTAAACTTGGTACTTTTCGGTTAGCTGGCCGGCAGTATTATGTATACATAAATATGTATACATACATATTTATATACATATATACTATGTGTGTGTATATATAAAACATATGCATAGATATATAATGTATATATACATGTATGTATGTATATATATCTTATATCTATATATAACACTGGCGCCCAGCTAACCGAAAAGTACCGTAAACTTTATGCTGAAAAAAATCTGTTTTGAGTTATTCAAGAAGAGGATAGTTATAAACCTTTTTTAATTAGTAAAATTTTAAATTTCACGGCTTCTTCTGAGAATTAAAACAGATGAATAAAATTTTCTTAAATTCTAAAAGAAACATTTTAAAATCAAAGAGAAATTGTGAAAATATTATGCAGGATCATATATTATTTGTTGGTCAGGAAGAGACTAAAGTAAAAGTAAATAAATAATACAATGTATTCAAATTTTATATGGTGGCAACTTAACAAGAATAACTGTTCTACTCCCTTTGATTAAGCAAGGAAGTTTTTTAATGCATTCTACATCAGTGTCTGGAGTGGGAAATCCTTTTCAGAGATTGTAAACGTTGTTCTGAAAATCTTAGAAAGAAACAGATTATTTACGGGAAAATATTCAGAAACTTGCATCTGTACATAATTAATTCCTATGAAAATCCTTGTGATTGGTTAATTTTCTTAAATAATACTTAACAAACAGAAAATAAATAATGTAAAATCATTCTCTTTTATTTAAATATGATTCTGTTTCTAATTATTCTGAATATCTTTTTAAGTTGACTCTTAAACTTAGAAGTTGTATACGGTTTTTAATAAAATGTTTAAAAAGTTTTTTTTAGCCGAATACTTCGATATTCGGCATACCGAATAGCTTGATAATCGGCCAAACCGAATATTCGGTAACATGGCCGAATACCGAATAGATACCGAATATTCGGTGCATCTCTATTTATAACATTAATATTTATTTTAATTCATTAATAAGGAAGATTAAGAACTAGAATAATTCATTATTTGGCTGAGATAAATACAAAAGAATACAGAATATTTGTGAGATTAAACTCTATGGGTACGGTTATTTTCGGAGAATAACTAAATATGAGAAAAAAATTCTCTTATTTTCATTCTATTAAACGTATTTATATAAAAATCGTAATGCACATTATTTTAAACTTCATAATATGCTATCAATATAAAAACAGAATACTGAATTTCAAATCATAAAGGGAAAATCTTGTTTGTTTCATTTACTGCTTTTAACAAATGTTGCAACTAACTTTAAGAGGGAAGGGGGCGGGGAATCTAAATAAAAATTGGATTTCATAAACGAAGTGAAAATTTAAGCGCCAAGTAAACATTAAGTTGATTACGTGAGTTTCATAGTCTAACGATTGCTATTATCATTTTTATATGAAAAATAAAGCATTATATATCAAAATTAGTAGTCAAAATAACAGAAAGAACAAATGAAGACAAAAACATTAATGTTACAATCATCAAAATGCCGAATGTGAAACATCGTGTATAGCTAACCCTAATCTTAAGACAACTTACAGAAATTGTGAAAACAATAAAAATATGGGAAAAAATTTCGACAACAACAAAATGAATGAACTTACTTTCAAAATTTTCGACGAATTCTTCCAAATTCCACTGCCGAAGTCTTTCGTTAACGTGATCGTCCATTTGCAACCTTGAGTAGAGCAGCAACAACAACAAAAAAAAGCCTCTACGCTTCCGCTTCTGCGATCTCACCTTACGACGGTTTTTAAATGTTCTTCCGCGGACACAATAAAAATGTAGTTCGCCACGTTTCATGTAATAAAATATTACTGACAGGAGCGCTTCATTCGAAATCATAAGAAATAGTGATTAATGTTAATAAATTGAACTACCTTGGTGAAATTTACCCCATTTAACGAATAAAAAGTAATTTTGTTTGAAACTGAGTATGGCTGGTATTTCAAAATTGAAAGCATTCGGTTTTCATATTTGAAACAAAAAGTTTCAAAATAAAATGAAAACATCGATTTACTCAGATTTGAAAGCGTCATTTTTCTCAGTGCACCCATAGGATAAACTAGTTTTTCCTAGGCCAAAATAGTTTGGCTGAACGCTCATAGGATAAGCTAGTTTAGCCTGCTATTCATTGGTCCGAACTAGTTTATCCTAGGTCGATCTAGTTTATCCTATGCCAATTCAATTTGGCGTGATTTTACTGATCCCGAAGACTGTCCGACGCCAACCTGTTAGTTTATCCTGGGTCGATCTAGTTTATCCTATGCCAATGCAATTTGACGTGCCCCAACTACTGCTGATCCCAACTACTGCTCCATCGACAACCTTGTGCAAAGTAGTATTGTCATCACCCCGTTATATTATATTTTATTCTATGGGGAGTGGGATACTGTCCCCTTATCTTCCACATTTTACCGCCGTCGGTAGTTTAAAATATATTCTATATGACAAATTGCATGCTGGATGACCAAAGAATGGAATGAGAGGTTATCATAAAATTTATGTGAGGAAGAATTTAGAGTATTGATTAATAATGTACAGTATAACCATAGATGCCAATAACTCCGGAAATTCCGGAGTTTCTCCGGAAATGTAGGATATAATACGGAAGTACGGTAATAAGGTAGAAAATACGGAAATTTGAGGCAAAAAAATCGCGAATTTCTTCGATCGATCGCGGCAAAAAATCACGAATTTCGTCAATCAGTTGTTGAAGTATATCGCGAAAATTGTCTATTAATCGATAAAACCACGAATTTCTACAATCGATCGTGGCAGAAAATCGCAAATTTCGCCAACCGATCGTTGAAAAAGTTTCAACTTTTGTCAATCAGTCGCTGCAAATAATCGGGAAATTCATCAATAGGTCGTTGATAAAAATCGCAAATTTTTTTCATTCTGCAAAAAACTCTAATTTCGGCTGTCATCCGCGGCAAAATATCGCGAATTGCGTTAATCAGTTGAGGAAAAAATATCCTGAAATCCGGTAATCGGCTAGTGATAAAAATCGCGAATTTTGTCAATCACTCGCTTCACTGCAAAAAAATCACGAATTCCGTTAGTCATTCGCGGCAAAAAATGGCTGTTTTCGTCAATGAGTCGCGGCGAAAAATTGCTGTTTTGGTCAATCAGTCGCAGCAAAAAATCGCTGTTTTCGTCAGTCAGTCGCGGCAAAACATCCCGATTTTCGTCTGCAATTCGCGGCAAAACATCGCGATTTTCTTCCGTCAGCCGCGGCAAAACATCGCGATTTTTGTCCGATAGTCGCGGTAAAACATAGCGGTTTTCGTCCGTCAGTCGCGGCAAAACATCGCGATTTTCGTACGTCAATCGCAGCAAAACATCGCGATTTTCGTCTGCTAACCGCGGCAGAACTTCTCGCTTTTCGTCCCTCAGTCGCGGCAAAACATCGCGATTTTCGTCTGTCAGTCGCGGCAAAACATTGCGATTTTCGTCCGTCAGTCGCGGCAAAACATCACGGTTTTCGTCAATCAGTCGCGGTGAAAAATCGCGATTCTCGTCAGTGAATCTCGACGAAAAATCGCGAATTTTGTTAATTGGTTGTGGAAAAAGTCACTTTATTTTTTTGTAGGGAAAAAATAGTCATGTAATTTCACACAGTTATATCAATAGCGGATTTTTTGCTTGTAGGGATAAAAAAAAATATTCCATTTTTATAAATTTATTATAAAAAATTATTAATACAGTAAAAGTAAATTAAGTAACCTTTATTTAAATTATGTTTGTGTTGGTAAATTCAAAAGCTGCAAGAAGACAGAATATTTTGTAAAAAATATAGCTCGTAAAAAACTATGTGCAACTCCTGAAACACGAACATTTTGCTCCTGAAGAGTGTCCAAAACTCCTGAAATTTAACTGGTTTACTCCTGATACAGTCTTTACAATGTTGGCGTCTATGAGTATAACCTCGAAAATCAGGCATCGTCGGGACCGGGACTTCACCGGATTTTTGAAAATTCCAGATTTCTGAAAGAAGATCAAATGATCTTCCGATATTCTTAATGGTGCATTTAGTCATAATTAATTCAAAGCCAAGTAATATTTATGTGAGAAAAGAAAACATAAAAAAAAACATTCATTTTTTTCTATGGTTCATAAATTCTAATAAACAGTGAAATCAATTCTTGTGTAATTTCCGAAACATCGATTTTAATTTCATTTGCTTCGATTTTTGCCGTTCTTTAACAAACTTTTCTTCGATTTTATGAGTTAACAATATCGATTTCGGAAAGATAGTTTTGTTCCCCTACACTGTAAAAAAAAATCTGTAAATCTACATAACTAGTTTTTGTAAAACTACAGAAATCTGCATGTTTACTAGAATTTTATCCGTAATCGGGGAAAATATTTACCACTCGCATAGTACAAATACATGAAATATCTTAGTTTGACCTGTCAGCCAATGAGAAAGGACTTCAATGGTGACGTAATGACTATTCACGCAGCCACAGAGGCGTTCAAGGCATCCATCTTGATTATGATTTCAAATTAGTAGGTAAGTAAATATTTCTTCTTTATGAGTTAATTTTTTTTATATTTCCATTCTACTTGATTCCTAATAAGTACAAATCAACTACACAGTAAGACTGTTTGATTTCGATAACATGATTTTAGCAGGTATTAATGCGTAATCTTCCTATTATTTTTTGTTAAATATTTATTATTCAGTCAAATGACTATTCTTTACACCAGTGTTTATTAGATGCGTGCAATTTCTAATGTTTTATCTTTTAAATCAAATTTTATTGCAATATGGTTAGCAGATTAAATATTTTATTTTTAATTATTGATGCAATGAATAGTACTCCCCCCTTTGACTGATAATGAAGGCCAAATATTCCACTATTCTTCCGCAGAATACTTAAAATGTATACCAAAATTATCTGTCTTAATATTAGTCGTGCCGAGTAATCGGTATTTATTGTACTGGATTCCAGCATCGCGTCGGGTTTACTTTACTATTTTGGTTCGGATCGGGTCGGTTTGGGTTTCTTCGAATCTTGCGTGTCGGGTTCGGGTTGACCGATTTTTCAAAAGAATGTCCAAAATATTTTTTTCATGCTAAACATCTAGGTGCAGGGCAGATGTGCCAGTAATGGACAAACTTCTACATATTTTGTTTATAAAAAAAATTAAACAATAAAAATTTTACTTTAAAAAAATTTCATAACTCCACCCCCCCCCCCCCTTACATGTTTTATAATCTGTATTATTGTTGATACTCTTAATCAAACCAATTAGGAAGCAAAAAGTGATCCTTCGAAGTTCCACTGTTTTTCATTTATGTTGGCGAACATGCAACGGTTTAACTTAATAAATTTATATATTCTTTTACTTTCCGGCAAAATTTATTAATGATAATTAATGTTAATAATGACTATTAATGACTATTAATATTAATGACTTGTTTATGCATAGATGTAATAGTTTCCCTATTTATGGAACATTATACTGTATATTATCCATCATATAAACTAAGCCTTAAAGAATGGTTCTAAGCATGGATTAAACTAAGCATGGGACAAATTTTGAAACTTGCAATTTCTTTAATTATAAAATTGTTTCTGAAAACTATGTTTCTATATTATTCAAGGACATTAGAAATTTTTTCATTTTGTATTCTATAAACTGAAATATTGTTTTTGTGTCAAACAAAGTTCATTTTCTTATTTTTGTAAAAGGTGTCCCATTCCTCCACACTCTCTCCTATGATTCTAACTCTGAATATTGGGCACTTCTCTATCTATACGCACGTATCATGGGTAGGGGAGACCGGGGGAATGCCGCCAACCCGGGTTATGCCGCCACCCCATCTAGTTTAAAAACTAAGGGCAGTTTGAGATAGTGAATGTGCCTGCACTATAGCGGCCAACAATATAAACAGTGCCTAAAGTGAGAGTGACTTTGCTGTAAGTCGTTAGTTTGTTCTAGTGAAAATGTAGTTTTCATCTAGTTGCTTATTATTTTGGAGCTTCAAATGAGTAGAGATAAGCACCTTTTATTGTAACATTAGGTATTTAAGATAATATGACCCGTAATCTACATGCATTCACCGACATTTTGATGCAATGTGTTGAACAAGTTCGGTTCTTCTTTCGGCTTTGCTTGGGGATTTCCGCCATATTGTCCTTTCGGGGTAATGCCGCCGCCATGCAAATCGGGTGAGAAATGGCCTCATTTTAATGTAGTGGAGCCGATTCAGCTGAGTGACTTTTGCAATATGAAGTAAATTATAAGCTTAACCATTATTCTACTCAATTACATTGCTTTCTAACTATTTTCAGTAGGTTGTGTGTTTCCTAGTATCCATTTGATGCATGTACTAGGTCATTAAAGAGTGGCGGCATTACCCCGGTACAGTGGCGGAATTACCCCAGTGTCCTGGGTAATCCCGCCACTGTGCAGAGGTTTAAAAAATATTTTTTTTATGTATGCTTACTTTACAGTTATGATTACGGTTAAATTTATACAGATACTAAAGATGATCATTCAGCTTTAGAATTTTTACTATTAAAAAATAAACATTTTTTCGAGGTGAAAAAATTTAAATTCCCTTAAGGTGCCGCCATTCCCCCGGTCTCCCCTATATGTGTTAAAACTATCAGAAATATTATATATATGAATGCGTGTATATGAAAAATGAAATGTTGTAATATTTTTACCTATTTCTAGAGAAGAATAAATGGTTCTTAACTGTGCCGTAAATAAAAAGGATTTATCACATTTCTTATATACTTTTGATTTCTTAACCTTTAATTCATGTTACCGGTCTCTCAGACCGCGGCTTTTTTTTTAATTTTTATAGTTTAACTTGCAATTTTCAATTTAACTACAAACACTATCGAAATTTTGTTCTGTTTGGAACTTTAGTTCTATCACCACAGACTTTTGAATAGGTGAATTTTAATTATAACAGTGCTGTACAAAAAGTTTAGTACAAAAACACCATCCTATGAGTTAATCGTGCCTTTTATTCATCTTTCGATGAAACGGTCTCACAGACCACTTCATACTAGTTACGTGACAATTTCTGTGACATCAGTTAAAAGTTAAGCAGTATATTGAAATATGTATTTATTTTATCTGAAAATTGTTCTGCTCAAACTTTTTGTAAAAATCTTAACAAGACTTGGAAAAAACCTAAATATAAACATCTGCATTTTAATTTTACGTGAAGTTCTGAGCAATAAAATGTTGAGTTTTTACTTTCTCATGCAAAGAGAGATATAGGGTAGGTAGGGGTAAAGATACGAACGGGGCAAAAATACGCACCGGCTGATTTCATATGAAGCAACATTTCGGCTATCATGACCAATAGGTGGCAGTTTGGTTTGAAGTGTACTAGTCATTTATTTAAACCTTTTGATAAAAGTAGCAATTTGTGGTTAGAAAATGAGGTAAGTTTAAATTTTCGAATTTTGATATAATATTTTGTATATTTCACTTTTTTCTTTACTTGACAATACCTGGAATTTTTACAAATCCAAAAATTCAGTGGAGATCGAAAGCTTTTTAGCTTCTAAATGCCGTAGTTTACCTCGATCACATTTGTTTATACTTATAGGTAGCCGGTTAAGCAAAATATTGCAGAATGGGGTAAAAGTACGCATACACCTTGGGACAAAGATACGCACATGCTTATGATACGGGACTTTGCCCTATCGTTTTAGCTAGATGCAAAGCTTTCCACTTTTCTAAATTTGTATTATATAAAATATAATAGATACATAACTAATATAAGTTAGTAAACTACATTTTCCTTTTTCTAGTTAAGTTTTTTAAATATAGAACATATGTTCTACCTACCTACTTTTAAAAATCAATATTCTTGTTTCATGAATCGCTTTTGTTTTAAACCTTAATCTTTAACTCCTGTTAACGGTCTCACCGACAGCTGCAATATTCAGTTTTCACAATTTAACTTTTAATTTTCAATTTAAGTATTAATTTTTGTTTAATTTTGATTCGTTCGGCAAATTAGAAGTATAGCTGAAGAATTCTGAATGCGGGAAAGTTTACTATAAGGGAGACCGGGGGAATGCCGCCAACCCGGGTTATGCCGCCACCCCACCTAGTGTAAAAACTAAGGGCAGTTTGAGATAGTGAATGTGCCTGCACTATAGCGGCCAACAATATAAACAGTACCTAAAGTGAGAGTGACTTTGCTGTACGCCGTTCGTTTGTTCTAGTGAAAAAAGTAGTTTTCATCTAGTTGCTTATTATTTTGGAGCTTCAAATGAGTAGAAATAAGCACCTTTTATTGTAACATTAGGTATTTAAGATAATATGACCTGTAATCTTCATGTATTCGCCTACATTTTGATGCAATGTGTTGAACGGGTTCGGTTCTTCTTTCGGCTTTGCTTGGGCATTTCCGCCATATTGTCCTCTCGGGGTAATGCCGCCGCCATGCAAATCGGGTGAGAAATGGCCTCATTTTAATGTAGTGGAGCCGATTCAGCAGAGTGACTTTTGCAATATGAAATAAATTGTAATCTTAACCATTATTCTGCTCAATTACATTGCTTTCTAACTATTTTCAGTAGGTTGTGTGTTTCCTAGTATCCATTTGATGCATGTACTAGGTCATTAATGAGTGGCGGCATTACCCCGGTACAGTGGCGGAATTACCCCAGTGTCCTGGGTAATCCCGCTACTGTGCAGAGGTTTAAAAAATATTTTTTTATGTATGCTTACATTACATTTATGATTACGGTTAAATTTATACAGATACTAAAGATGATGATTCAGCTTTAGAATTTTTACTATTAAAAAATAAACATTTTTTCGAGGTGAAAAAATTTAAATCCCCTTAAGGTGTCGCCATTCCCCCGGTCTCCCCTAATAGTCCTTTACATAAAGTTTAGCGCAGAAACCGCCTCTTATGAGTCAGTAAACCATTTTATTCAATCTACGATTAAGCGGTCTCGGAGACCGCTTACAGTATTTATGAAACAATATTTGTCACAATAGTTAGAGGTTAACTGCTATTCGCTATCTTGCAGACCGCTGTTTTTTCATGGTCTGGTTTACACAGTTTAAATACTATAAAAATTTACTAATGCTTTTACATTACTCATTCATTTTAGTGGAAATGGGGCAAAAACCGGCCGTAATGGGCAAAAATACGCACTGCGTATCTTTGCCTCATCACTGCGTACTTTTACTCCAACCAATGGGGCAAGGAGGAGGATGGCCACCCAGGGAAACCCAGCAAATGCTTTTGAGTTTTAGTGCAGTCCCTGGGGGAAGAAACCAATGGGGGAAAGATATGCAGAGCAAAAATTACAATTTCTTACGGAAATGTAATTTGACAGAATGTCGTATGATAGTGGAACGTGCCTAAGGTTTTAATACAACATTTTAATAAGTCGTCGCTTATCAATGTTTTCGTTAAGAATCAAAATTAATGATAAGTGCGTAATTTTACCCGCCACCTACCCTATATCACTTAGGTGTGTCATGTGATTGTGAGCCATGTTGAGGACAACTTGTCACCAAGCGCCATTGAGATCAACCATGATGGCGCTTTTTAACAAGCTGTCCTCACTTCAAATACTTGTGGGCATGATACCTACATATGTTTGAATATTAAAGTATTACATTTGTCCTTTTTCCTACATAAAACATAAATTGTTATTAGAGATGTAATTGTAGATTACATTTCATAATATCAATAAAACATGATTTACTTTCCTTTTATTTCGGGTTCGGGTTGAGATAAGTCTGGGTTGAGTTGCAGGTTGCCGAAAATTATTTTAGCTGATTCTGGTCAGTTTGAGGATCGAGGAAATATTTTTGGCGTGTTCGGGTCGAGTTGCGGGTTGACTTAAGTATTATATTCTGTTTTGTGTCGGATGCAACTTGACCCATGCATGACTACTCTGTAGTCGGCTAATTTTCAATATATCAGGATTCGTACGGTCCTTAAAAGTACTTACATGTTTCAAAAGGATTTTTTTGTGCTTGAAAGTGCTTATTTTCATACAAATTTTTTTAAAGTCCTTAAAAGTGCTTTACTATCATTCTATTTCTTAATCGGGGGTGGAGCTCTTCTGCATTTCTTTTCATTTCTGATTTAAAAAAAAAAAAAAAAAAAAACGCCATTGCTAACATTTCTTCTGAAATTTGACCTCCCCTTTTTGCTCCCTTCTGCACAATACCAAAGTTTAAACTGTTTAAAACTTTTTTTAACCTTTAACTGATGTTACCGGTCTCTCACAGACCGGTGCTTTTTTCAATTTTCATAGTTTAACTTGCAAATTTCAGTTTATCTACAAACACTACTGAAATTTTGTTTCGTTTGAAACTTTAGTACTAACATCAGAGACTTTGAATAGGTGAATTTTAATTATAACACTACTGTGCAAAAAAAGTTTAGTACAAAAACATCCTATGAGTTTATCGCGGCTTTTATTCATCTTTTAGTAGGAGAGCTGTTGACCGTTTTTGAGTAGGTATTTGAGGCACCCTGAAAATTTGTGCAACACTTCTTTTGTAATGCCTGAATACAAAATCGAATGTGTGGCTGAAGGATCGTGGCCCAAAAACTGTGCCAGACACGTGTCAAGTGCCATTTGGCACTTGACACGTGTCTGGCACAGTTTTTGTGCCGACTAAAGTGTCTGTCATTTTCAAAATACTTTTTTCTAAGCATAAATATTATTCTGCCTCAATCTCAGCGTGCCTCAAATACCTTTTTTGGGTAGTAGAAAAATGGCACTTGACACGTGTCTGGCACAGTTTTTGGGCCACGATCCTTCAGCCAGACATTCGATTTTGTATTCAGCCATTACAAAAGAAGTGTTGCACAAATTTTCAGGGTGCCTCAAATACCTTCCCTAAAATGTTTAACAGCTCTTGGACTATTTCGATGGAGCGGTCTCGCAGACCGCTTCAGACTAGTTATGTGACAATTTCTGTGACATCAGTTAAAGGTTAAAAAAATGGCTCTACTCTATTTGTTACTTTATAGTGAATAAATAATCAGTCCTAAATTTCATTAACTATTCATTCCATCATATTCATTTCATTAAAATTTTAGTCTAGAATGAATGTACTAAGTTTTCCCCCTCTTACAAGGTGAGCGGTTGAAGATATGTACAGATTTATAGTCAAAAAATACATTTTTATTAATTATCATAACAATAACTAAAAAAAACTAATTCTATCAAAAACATTGTCAATACAGATGTTGTAGAGTTTAAAATTCTGATTGAAATGTACACTTACACTTAACATTTTTGTTGAATTTTTACAATTATAATTTAAAGTTTTGCCTAATTCGTTAAGTTCTTGAAGCCAGAACAGACGAGGTTATCAATTTACCCTGTTTCTAATTTATATATATATTTTTAATTTATTGAGGTATTATTTGAGGATTTTGTAATTATTTTAGGCTTTATTTTGAATATTTTCAGAATTATGGCTTAACCTCTTGATTACGGATTATAGCCCAGTGGTAGGAAATGAAAAAAAAAAAGGCCGAATTCGGAATTAAATACGGGAAAGCTGGAAATTGTTTTAATCCCTTCGACATAGGCCAGAAATAAACGTACTAAGTTTCCCCGTCCTACTAGCTGCAGTTTTGCCGCTACGAACAAATAGATAACTTAAAGTGTATTATTTCATGATTTTTAACATATTTCAAAAATGATTTGTAAATGATGGGAAATATTGTTTACGATCTCTGATATTGTATTTGAATTATGCGTCGTATTTAATTTGACATATATAGTGAATAACAGTGCGTATGCCTCACATTTAAGGAGGTCGAAAATAGTGGGGAGGAGCGAGGGAACAAATGAGCCTTGTCGCTACAGGAATAATAGGTCAACCAATAGCACGATTTTAAACTTCGATATTTTACTAAAAGAACTAAGATGGTTTTAATAAAAAATATTTTCGACTAGTATACGGGCATCTTAACACGGGAGAACTCGCTGCATGAGATTTTTTCTCACAGTCGTACTTTTTTATGACTCGTATTTAAACCATTTTTCATTTTAATTAAAATTTCAAAATGTTATTTCAATTATTTTACCTCTTTTGTGAATAAAATTACTAAGCCAACCAAAAAAAGTTGATATTATATGAATGTAAAGTAAAAGAAAAGGAATTGGGCATTCTCACTAGCGAGTTCTCCCAGGTTAAGTTAAATTCATAGAATTTTAAAACCTTCGGAATATTGAAAAAAAGTATTATAATCTTTACGTATTTTTTTTTTTTAACTAAGGTTTAAGTTTGACGATATCAGTTGGGAAATGGTATGTAAAACGGCTGTCAATTATGTACCTCTTTCTCGATAACTACTAAATTATAATCCTCAAAATATACAAAATAAAGCATTAACATAATTACAGAAACATCGGGAGGTCCTCAATAACTTAAAGAAAATACATGTATGTAGTAAACGGAGGCAGGGCGGATTGATAACTCTGTCTTTCTCTTGATTAGCGATTAACCCGGGAGAACTCGCTGCATGAGATTTTCTCTCACAGTCGTACTTTTTTAAGACTCTTATTTAAATCATTTTTCATTTTAATTAAAATTTCAAAATGTTTTTCAATTATTTTACCTATTGTGTGAATAAAAGTATTAAGCCAACCAAAAAAAGTTGATATTATATGAATGTAAAGTAAAAGAAAAGCAATTGGGCATTCTCAATAACGAGTTCTCCCGGGTTAAGACAAAATTTTGAAATAGAATTGCGACCTTAATGTTCAGCAAAAATATTAATATGGGTACTCATTTTATTCAGAATTTCAAATTCTACGACATTTTTATTGACAGTGTTTTTGAAAGAATTAATTGTTCTGAGATATTAAGATAATTTAAAGGATTTTTCGACTATAAATATGTACATATTTTCTAATGTTCACCTAGTACGAGGGATAAAACTTAGTACTTGCATTTTAGTACGGAAGGGATTGAAACAATTTCCAGTTTCCCACCCACATAATTGTGAGTTACATCCGCCGATCACGGGGCTTTGA
Source organism: Maratus speciosus (assembly GCA_963932465.1). NCBI lineage: Eukaryota > Metazoa > Arthropoda > Arachnida > Araneae > Salticidae > Maratus > Maratus speciosus. The sequence goes on from OZ010789.1 coordinate 403,929,238, forward strand.
AATAGAATTGTGACAATGTTCAACAAAAATATTAAATTTAGTTCCCATTTTACTCTGAATTTTAAGCTGACGACGAGCTGAACACGAAAATTGCAAAACCTGAATTTCATTTTAGATTTCAAAGTTCTGCCATTTGCAAAATGACGTCAGCGTTACGCACAGATATGTTTGTCCTTTATAATATAGATAAATATAGATTTTATTTTCATATCAAAATCTTAGTGTTTTTTTTTCTTTTCAAACTTTTTTCACTCTTAAATCCATTTATATCTGAACCAAATCAATACTCGATCATTTCAAAGCTACCGTATAAAATCAAGTGTGTATTTTTAAATAATATATACGTAATGTGGGTCATACAGTAAAATGCGCAGAAAAAATGAAAAGTGACTTCGGACAATGAATTTTTTTAAAAGATTATTTTTTGTATTTTTTGTTTAATGTTTTGCAGTATTTCAAAGAGAATTGAAAGTATATGCTTTTTGGTATTGTTATTATTATTTGGTATTAATATTCTGCATAATTTGATTTTTGGAGTCTTATATGTAATTTTGAAATATGCCTGGAAAGGGATGGGGAGGACACGGTTCTTCCAGAATTTTAAATTCTAAAAAGTCTGTCGTTATCATCCAGACTCTTTGAAATTTTTAGACGTTAAAAACATAATGTTTTCGTAGCCCGAGTGAAAAAATATTAATATTTCGTGGAAAAAGGCTGGTAAGATTTTTACCACGATGTAACACTCAGGTTTTTACTAATTTTGTCGAAGTTTTTGCACATTTTATTTAGTAAAAAATATTTCTATTTGTCCGAATGTTTCGAAATTTTCGTAGGTAAATGTAAATCTGGCCTGTTGTGTAAACAGATTGTGTTAAAATACGGACGTTTAGTTAGTTTTAGGGTAGAAAAAATATAGCCTTAGTGAGGCGCGAAATGACCTATTAGTCCCCGAGCCAGGTACAAATTTCGTCAGTTATTTCCTCTCGGCCGATAATTTGTAAAATGCTTCAGAGAGTTGTATCATGAAGCTCCGTGAACGTTAGCTGCAGTTCCGTGGGTGGGTTGAGCAGCGGTAGCCTCCCACGCACGTAAAAAAAAAAAGTCACTTTCTCCCGATTGAAAAATTTTCAAATTATAGATAACCAAATATACTGAAGAAAAAAAAAAGTCAGCTAATTATAAAGTGGTGGTTAATACGTCAGCTGGTCACACGAACTTGAAAAAAATATACAAGGTGCAAAGGAAAGTCTCTTTAACCTGAAAATACTTGCGAAAGGAGAGAGATACATCTATGTATTGAAGTAACGGTATAGTAAAGCGAATACGCCCGACCTGATGCAAACGACAGAAGCGTCCCTAGTGGCGAAATTTGGAAGTTACCTATTGAAAACCGTAAGCGAAAAGAGATAGAGCAAAATTTCCAGTTTGAAAGATTTGGAGCATCAATTAATTAGTACGAAACGACATTTGGTTCACACGGATAAGATAAATCGTTGCCTGTATACACAAAAATGTCCGAAATCAATGAGCGACGATTCTACTTTGCATATTCACATTCTGTAAGTGTAGCAGTGCAAAATTTTAGATTGTGACGTTGTACTGTGCTGTAATGGCTGTAAAAATTTAATTTCCAATGCATTTAAAATTTTAGATTAACCCTTTCAGGGGCAGAAAAATTCTGTTAGTAAACTTATGAAACAATTGACTGACACCAGAATATTCAAACGAATTTCACAAAAAATAAAAGCTCGTTAATTTTCACTTTCATTAGGAAAGCAAAATTTTGTTAAAATATTATTGCTGCCATTTGTCCATTTTGGAATTAAAATTAGGTGGCTAGACCATCTAGCCACCGCCCTTGAAAGGTTGAAATCTATGTCGTCGTATTCAAGAGTCTTGCAATAGACGTTCTATGCTGAGAAATGTGCATGTAGAATTACGCCACGAACACAATTGTGTATCGTGAGCAATGGCGAACTTTTCGAACAAACTGAATATTAACATTTTATCACTGTGAGACTGTTTGTCTTTTTTGTTTTTTTATGGGATGTTATCAAAATACATTCAGATAAGCACATATTTATACCAGAAATTGTACGTATTTCTTCATACTTCTGGCTATTCCATCCAAACGTTTACACAAAATAGAGTGCTTCAATTTTGGACCTTTTTGGGTATACAGGCAAAGATTTATCTTATTCATGTAAACCAAATGCCGTTTCGTACTAAATAATTGATGCTCTCAAATATTCTGATTGGAAAATTTGCTCTCTCTTTTCGTTTTCGATTTGCAATGGCTATATTCCAAATTTCGCCACTAGGGAGCGCTGCCGTCGCTTGCATTAAATCGGGCGTAGTCACTTTACTATGCCGTTACCTCACTTCCATAGCTTTAGTTATCTCCGTTCACAAGTATTTTCAGGTTAAAGGACCTTTCCTTTGCACCCTGTATATATTTTTCATGTTCGTGTCACCAGCTGACGTATTAACCACCACTTTATAATCAGCTGAATTTTTTCCCTTCAAGATATTGGGTTAGCTATAATTTGACAAATTTTCAATCGGGAGGAAATGACTAATTTTTTTACGCGCGTGGGAGGTTACCGCTGCTACACTCACCCACGGAACCGTAGCTGATGTTCACAGAGCTTCATAATACAACCTTTTGAAGCATTTTACAAATTATCGGCCGAGAGGAACTTGGTCATCAAAATCTGTTGCTGGCTCGCGGACTATATGTTCACCAATGTATTTGAAAGAGTTAAAATTCATGTTTTTAAAAATCAATTGCATTATCAGTTAGAAGATTTTAACTTTTAGAGCATATATATATATATATATATATATATATATATATATATATTTTTTTTTTTTTTTTTTTTTTTTGCCGATACTTCTAAAATGTTATCCTGGAATAAATTGCTACAAGTTTTCGAAAAATCTTTTCTATTTATTTTTTTTTTCAAAAGTTTAACTGCTGGGTGGGGAAAATATAGTAAATTTAATATCGGAATATATCAACGTGTTAATATTGGTGATATATCGCGATAACTACCGTAAAGTTTATGCGAATAGAAAAATTGCTTACTTTAAAAGATAAATAGCATGTGACCTAAAATTTTAGTATAAACAGATGTAGAAAGGAGTTAATAAATGTTTCATGCTATTTTCTCCTACAGCACCCTTTAAATATAAATATATATATATATATATATATATATATATATAATATAGGGAAAGTTGGGCAAAATCAGGTACCATAACAGTTTGTTAGTCTCAAATGCTGTGAAATGGGAAAACAAATTTTGAACACTGTTTTTAATGTAAAATGAATCCTTGGCTGTAATAAAACATTCTTTTCAAATATATATATATATAATTGTTTATATAAAAAAATAGCTTTTTTCACACGTATGCAAAAATCCGGTTTTACTTCGCTGGTTGGGTTAAACCTGGTATCCATTTAAAACTATTGGAAAACTCATTTTGGTCAAAAATGTCTTTCTTTAATATAGTAAAAAATACTTTTTTAATATTTTTAACAAAAAGAAATTGCACATGTGTTCGTCCATGTGTAAAAAAAAATAAATCGGTGGCAAATTTTCTACGTTGTATAGGCCTGCTTACTTTACTCTGTACGTTTTAAAGTTCTTTTAGCTTCAAAAATCACAGATGAATTTGTCATCATATTCTTCTGCATTATATGTTTCGTGGGCCTATCCGTGGCATTTCAAACATCGTATTTGGATTTAGAGTTTGAGTAAAGTTCATAGCAAAACATACAGGTTTAATTATCCTCTTCTTCTGATGATGTGTTCGCAATCTTTTTTTGCTTTCTTTTTTTCTTTTTAAAGAATCTTCTTCTTTCTTCGTCTTGCAGTTTGTTTGGCTTATTTCTGCTTAATATCTGTTTCGATCTGTAATTTATAGGGAGAAGAAATCAAAAGTTTTTCCCTTTCTTTTTCTCAATTCTGAAGCCTTCCCTAGAAGGGGATAATAACATTTTAGGCAAAATTGGAAATTCAGATTGCTGGACTACATAGTCTGAAGATGTCAAATAGATAATTTTACTAATATATTCTGTAGATGTAACATTTTGAATCAGTGATGACGTCTGTGATTGTGATGTTAACTGCTGCATCTGGAAGCAGCTCGACGTGAAAGACGCTGGATAGTGTCAACTTGTTGATGTTCGGAAGGTTGAGCTCCAAGATCCTGTGATGTATCAGAAATTTTTATTTCTGCCGCTATGCCAACCTGTGGCTGGATAGACCTAGGTGTGTTATCATGACTTTCATGGGTTTCTCTGTCCCTTCCGAAGGAGCAAAAAGATGGTCTGAAAAAATATCATTGTTGTAGGGGAAAATCCCTGTTTTCTCGAACCTTCTGATTGCAATATTTACAATTGCTGCTCTCAAAAATGTAGCTTTAAATAATTTTCCAATTTGCTAAGTTGTTACAGATCACGCACTGTTGGAAAATAACCACTTCCTCACCTCTTGACCTTAGTATGAGCTTAGAGGTGCATGAATGATGCATCAAGTGGCTGAAATCGATGCGTTGCGTAAAAAAAAAGAAGTTTAAATAAATACATTGCTTTCTCTTACTAGATTAACTGGATTCTTTTAGTGTGAGTTGAATACCTATTAAGGATTTAAAGAACAGGCTTTTCAGGACAAGGATTGGAAGAAATCTATACATTTTTAACCAAATAAAATAAAGAACTCTTTCGTAATCCACACTGTAAAAAGAAATACTGCCAGTTTTCGGGTAGGAATCGGAAAAAATAGTTGCCCTTATCGTATCGGAATAATTTCCGACCCATCTCGGAATAAAATCCGTAAAAATAAGGAAATAGTCAGTAAAAGGGTATTTTACGGATTTTATTCCGAGCTGGGTTGGAAACTATTCCGGTACGATGAGGGCAACTATTTTTCCAATTCCTACTGGAAAACTGGCATTGTTATTATTATTTTTTTTTACAGTGCATCCACTCCTATTATATACAGAAAAAGAGTCTGGGAAAGCATCATCCACCAAGAGAATGTTTTTTTTCCTGCCTGTTTAATATTTGAGAAAAAAAATCTTGTTATATATTAGGTAGTCTAGTTATATAGGATTGAGATTTTAATGATTATTTGTCAATTTGGGCAGATTATTTTATTTAGAGAAACAAGTCACGAAATATATTTGCATTTTAAGTAGACCTATAACGCAAGTTATTACACCCCAGATTAGAAAGTTATTTATTAAAATGCAATAAGCATAATATAAAATTATGCCTTAATCAGTGCCATTATTTTGTTCAATAATAATTGCAAGTTATTTAATTTCATAAATGTAAGTTAAAAATTAGACCCACTTTTTAATATAAAACAAAATCAAAATTAAAGTTTTCATTATAACTAGAAAGATTTAGAATTATAACTTAACAGCATTAAGAATACAATTTAAAGTTCCATGCTAATTTATTAACTATACTAAAAAACCATTCTATGAGTGCCGGACAAAACCCCGGGTATACCCAGTTTTGACCCAATCTTAAGTACCTGGTTTTACCCCAACATGACACAGTTTAAAACATGGCGTCACTACTCTTAATCCTTTAGCAAAAGATCAGTAAAAATGTTTAAATATTATCATGAAAGGAAAGAATTAGATATGTTCAGTAATATTTAATATGCTGAAAAAAGTGGTTATACGCGTAAAATCTAGAATCAAATAAAACAATTTTTTAAGAGTAATTGAAACTAAATTGTTCACACGAACGAGAACCGCACACAGTAACGTTCCAATCGGCTATACATGCCATAATGGTTACCGACAAGTAATTTCTCGTGTTGGCTGATAGACAGAAGTACAAATGAAGGAGGGGTCTGCGCTACCCGGTTTTACTCGCCTACCCTGTTTTGTACAACTCATCCACACACACACACACACACATATATATATATATATATATATACATACACAAAATAAAAATATTTTTAAACAAGAAAGTAAAATAATCAAACTTCAACGATAGATTATAATTTTCCAACAGATTCAGAATTATGTAAAAAAAAATCAACGTTTAATAAGGTTAAATATGATGGCTAATGAAGCAAATTACAAAACATGTAACACATTTCAAAATTAAAGTTCAGCAATTATTATCTGTCATCTGAAAAATATCAGAATTCCTTTTTTGCAACGCTATATATGATCTATAGATTTGAATATATACTGAATAGTATGCTAAACATTAGTTCAGTTAAGAAACGCATTTGCACAGTTTAAAATTCCCCTTCAACATATTTCGTCAATAAACGGAAATGAATACATCTTTTTTGCAGCCCTGTATATGATTTACAGATTTTATACATACGAAGTAACTAAATTAGTTAAATAAATAAAAAAAAAAAACTCGTACCACAACAGATAACGAACTACCAGCAATTGTTTATTTATACAGATAAGCGAATCCTTTTGTGTCCCCCCATAAATAAACGATGGATGCTATGCTCATCATGTTCTATAGTAAGCATCTTTTGTACACCTCAGTGATGTGTATCAATTTCTACATGTTTGAAATAGTGTAATATCATTCCAATATACTACAAATGATTTTTCCCTATAGACCATTGAAATAGACCATAGAAAATTTGTGATTTTAATCAATGATTTTTTTTTTAATCAGTTGATTAAAATCATGATTTTAATCGTTGATAATAATTGTTAACACCCGTTTACAGTCAAATGGCAAGCATGAGTTTTTGTTAATCTCGATTGATTGATAATTTTTTTCCTTCAACCAACTGACGCCTTTTGCAATATTTTTCCACATTTGATTTAAGAATTTCACAATATTTTGATTCTACCCAACAATTGGAGAATTTTGCAGCTTTTTCTTACAAACTTCCTTGACAGTTATCCAAAGTTTTCAGCATAATAAAATATAAAATTATAACTAAAAATTAAATAAACAGCACATAAAGAAAACCTATGAAATTATTAATTTAGATATTTTATTTACAATATTTCGATTGACTGAGGTTTAATGCAGTTTTATTTATTTATTTTTTAAAATAAATAAAATTGTGTGATTTGTGTTTGATTGCGGTTTTCTCTGGGACGGGAAATTTTAAGTTTACCTGTGACCCCGTGAGAGAGGGTGGAAAAGTTACTGTTCCTGCTGACCACTAAAATTTTCAAATTGGTGGGCCAAATGAATTTTTGGTGTTCTCGGACCAGCGGACCACCAATTATTTCGAACACTGATTGATTTTTCAAATGCTGAAGATTTCCTTGTAAAAGATATTTAAATTGATATACTGTTTAATTTTTTTATTATTTTCCTTGTGTGAAATTTGATTATTGTTATGTCTGCACAAGAAACAATTTTATGTCTTAAAATATTTACTCTTCTATTTAAAACAGGTGGAGAAATTAACCTGATGCGTGGACCTATTTCATTTTACCTGACTTGAAATTCTGATTCAGAACATACTAAGCTTCAAGAATTCTTTATATTTGATGACCTGAATGGTCAGAGAGGGTGCAGCACCCTCCTAAAACTGTGAGAGAAACTTTATGTAAAATGATATTATATTACAGTAAATATTAGTCTGACATACTATACATATAATTTAATGATTATATAATTTGTATTTTCAATAAATGGAGCGGCACACCGCAAACCAGCTTTAAATGTGTTGCTATTTAATTGTGTCTGTAATCATTTCTTTTTTCACCTATTGCAAGGCTGCTGTTGGTGAATACTTTTCTTTTCTACGAGCATTGTTATAAAATAAATAAATCTTCGTCATAGATTATCATTTTGGAATAGTGAAAAAATACATATATAAGTAACAATAATTAGTCGCTTGGTGGCGACACTGCTGTTATTAAATTAACCCTTCAAAGTAAGTATTTAATATACTATAGAAATACATTGTGTATTTAAAAAAAGCTTTAAAGTTTAAAGTAATACTTTTGTATTAGCTTATATTAGAGGTTAAATGGATTCTGCTACTTATAGCTGCCTTTTTGATGCTGATTATTTCATTGTTGACGCATATACTTTGATTATGTATCAGTTATGTTTGTGCTTTATTTATTCAAAAGTGTTATATTCATTATTGAATGTTAAACAGAAACAAATGCTGAACTTTTTTTGTTGTTGTTTTATATTCAAATGAATTAATTTTGCATAATTGAGCTGTGTTGCAATATAAATTTTAATTTTTGTGTGTGTGTGTGTGAAAAGGTAAAAATTTGAAAACTGTACATTTTAAAAATTTCAGCATCTATAGATTCACAACAATTAAAGAAAAAAAAACAGATCATGGAAGTACGGTGCATAGGCACTAAGTGCATAATGGAAAAAACCTTTTCAAACTCGTGCAAAAATTAATATTGGTTGAAGATATTCATTCAGCCATTGTTTAAAATAAAATAATAATAAAAACAGGTATGTATTTAAATGTAAGAAAATATTTTTTTTAAAAATATTTTCTTTGTGAATAAGCAAACACTAAATGGACTATAAGTGTAACCGAATGCGGAGAAATATTCCAAAATGTACAAGGACAGAATGGTAATATTTGTGGGGGGAAAAAAAGCAATTATTTTGTGAAATAGATCAAACTGGTTTACATTTATTTTTTAAATATATTTCAAAGACAATAGAATCAATAATTAAAACTTTAATAATTTTCAGTTTAATGAAAAAAAAAAGTTTTCTACTGCAAGATAATCTCGCAAAATCTGAAATTTTGTTTTTTATTACACCATAATGATAAATCGAAAACCAAAGTGAGGGGGAAAAAGAAAGCTACAATCCAGTGTAACCTTTCCCCATAAATATGAGAGAAATTCCTGAATCGTGGTTCAAACTTTTAGCAAAAAATTGGAATGGAGAAAACCTTGAATTTTGATTTAACCTTTCACCAGGAAAATTTTATTTAAAAAAACTCTGAATCATGGTTAAACCTTTTACCAGAAAATTGGATTTAAAAATAATCCTGATTCGTGGTTCAACTTTTTCCCAGAAAATTGTATTAAAAAAAACTAAATTATGGTTCAAACTTACACCAGAAAATTGGATTAAAAAAAAACTGATTTATGGTTCAACTTTTCACTAGAAAATTGGATTAAAAAAAATCCTGAATCATGGTTTAATATTTCACTAATATAATGGTATTTGTGAAAGCACCAATAAACTGGTGAAACTTATCACCAATATCTTGGTTGCAGCTAAATTTCAGCGACTTTTCACCATTTTCTTGGTGAAACATCACACTTTATTTTTTAGTGTATCGGTAATATATATATTTTTTTTAATTTAGGCATACTTTATAAACTCAGTAATGATACTTTACTTTCATTATTGTTTCTATTCGCTTTTTTAATTTAACAAAAAACCGTAAGATCTGCTTCTACTTATCTGCTCATTTACTGCTGTTGTTATAATGTTCATTTAATATCGATATGATTTTGTACCTATTTGAACATCTACAGTAATGCTTCATTCAGTTTTCTAATGCCATAACATATAAATATTTCTGTCAATTGCTGTGGTATTGCTCAAAAACACGTCAGGCGATATTACTTATTTTGCATCGAAGTATTTTGATTGAGGAAAATTCCACTCTAAATATCTAAAACTGTAAAAATTCAACTCCATATTGAAAGAATACCATAACAATAACTCTAAATAATATAAGTATTAGCATACAAAAACAATTACGTAAAATATTTCGTAATACTGCTGAAAAACCGTTAGTGATCTACTGCAAAATTTTTTTACAGTTACAAATACCTTTTGATGAGTGTAATTTTAGACAGAACAGAAAGAAATCATTAGCAACTGTACCGCAATATCTCTTGCACGGTTACAAAAAACTTTATGGCGAGAATACAAAAACTCTTTTAGATACAATACTAAAAAATCATTGGTAATTTTCCTGAAGGTACTTTAATAAAGTTACCGAAAATTTTTTGCAAAAGTATATGCAAAGTTTTGGGTGGAATACTAAAAAAATTCATAGTAAATGTACTATGAAATCCTTCGCAAATTTAGAAAAAAATTCTTAGTCAATGTACTAAAAATTCCTTTGTAAGTGTACTAAAAAATCATTAGAAAATTCACAAAGTATTGTTTAGGAAACTACCTAAAAAATCGTTAGTACCTTTACTAAATAATCCTAAGTAAATTTACGAAATATTCTTTAGTAAACTCGCTAAAAAATCGTTAGTAAGTTTACTGAACAATATTTAGTAAACTTACAAGGAATTCTTTGGAAAACTCTCTAAAAAATCCTTAGTACGTTTACTAAACTATCCTTGGAAAATTTACCACAAATTCTTTAGTAAACTCCCTAAAAAATCGCTAGTAAGTTTACTAAGAAATATTTAGTAATTCACAAAAACTAATTAGAGAAACTCCCTTGAAAAACCGTTAGTAAATTTACAGAACGATATTTAGTAAATTTACAAAAAAGTTTTTGGAAAACTCCCTAAAAAATTGGTAGTACGTTTACAACATATTCGTTGGTAAATTTACTAAAACTTATTTAGTAAACTCCCTAAATAAGCATTAGTAAGTTCACTAAACAATATTTAGTAAATTTACAAAAGTTTTAATGGGAAACTCCCTAAAAAATCACTAGTACGTTTACTAAACAATATTTAGTAACAGTTACTGAAGAAACTTTTGTAATTTTACATGATTATATTTTGTTGTGGTTACATAAAATGTTCTAGGAATCCCAGTTTCCAACAAAATTCTTAGTAACCTTACACTTTTTTTTTACAGTGTAAAATAGGGGTGCACAACCTTTTTAAGAGAAGGGCCACTTACAAAAATATCTGGGTTGTCGAGGGCCACATCAGTAACACGGAGAAAATTCTATTTTTGTGAGATCATCTGTGGCCAATAATCAGATAAAAAATATGATTTCAGGTTTCAGGGGGGAGGGAGTTTTACCACTCTAGGTTCCCCTACCCAGTCACCAGATCCAATTCAACTGGAAAGGATACATTAACAGCTTCCAATTACAGAGATATAGCAAGAATTCCTTTGAAGGAGTGATAATATTCCTTGACTTTATTCGGGGAGCAAATTTTGTTTTGTTAAAAGGACTAAAAAACAAACATAGGCATGAAGATGGCTAGTGCCGAAAAAAATGTGAACTTTGTGAACGAAGGGGGGAAAAAGAGTCGATCAACGAAATTTGAGATTTTCCTGCACCTGATCAATGAAGTTCGCGAATTTTCCGCGCCTGATCAACGAAATTTGCGATTTTCCACGCCTGATCGTCAAAATTCGCGATTTTCCCACGCATAATAGGCAAAACTCGCAATTTTAACCACACCGGATTGACGAAATTTGCTATCTTTCCTCGCCTGATCTACAAAATTTGCGATTTTTTCCTTTCCGACCAACGATATTTGCGATTTTTCATGCCCGACCAATGAAATTCGCGATTTTTTCGTGCCCGACCAACGAAATTCGCGATTCTTAAGTGACTAACGAAAGTTGCAATTTTTTTACACGGCAAACTGACGAAATTCGAGATTTTTTCTCGCGATAAACTGACAAAAATCGCGATTTTTTTTCGCAGCCGATCAATGAAATTTTTAATATTTCCTCGCATCATCGAGAAAATTCTCGATTTTTCCGTGCTTCATCAACGAAATGGATTTTTCCATGCCTGATCGACAAAATTCACGATTTTCTTCTCCAGTCCGACCAACGAAATATGCCATCTTTCGGAGCTTGGGCAACAACACTCGCGATTTTCCGTGCGCGATCGACGGAATTTGCGATTTTTCCACGCCCGATCAACGCAATTCGCAATTTCTAATTGACTCTGACGAAATTTGCAATTTTCTACGCGGCAAATAGACGAAATTCGCGATAAACAGGCGAAATACGCGATTCTTCCGCAGTCTATCATAGAAATTTCAGATATTTCTTCTCCTAATCGACAAAATTCACGATTTTTACGGAACCGATCGACGAAATTCGCGATTCTTAACTGACTGACGCAATTTGCAATTTTTTCCCGAGGCAACGTGACGAAATTCGGAATTTTCTCTCGTGACTGCCGAAACTCACAATTTTCCGCAACCGATCAACAAAATTTGCAATTTTCCGCGCATCATCAACAAAATTAACGATTTTTTCGTGCCCGACCAACAAAATTCGAAATTTTTCCGAGTCCGATCGACAAAATTCGCGTTTTTTCCGTGCCCGATCAACGAAATTTGCGATGTTTTCTCGCCTGATCGACAAAACTTGCGATTTTTCCGTACTCGATCGACGAAATTCACGATTTTTCCGAGCCTCGTTGACAAAATGTACTATTTTTCCGCACCCGATCAACGAAATTCGCAATTTTCCCGCCCCCGATCAATGAAATTCGCAATTTTTCCGCCCCCCGATCAATGAAATTCGAATTTTTCTGCACCCGATCAATGAAATTTGTGATTCCTAACTGACTGACATAATTTTCCATTTTTCCTGCAGCAAATTGACGAAATAAATTCATGATTTTTTCCCTTGAGACCTATGGACAAAAATTGTATAAATTTTTCCTATTATAAATTCGCGGGCCACACGTTAACCCGTCGAGGGCCACTTTTGGCGCGCGGGCCACAGGTTGTGCATCCCTACCCTAAAACATATAGCAATTTTCTAGTCAATCATATGTATTTTTCAAGTGACATCTTTTCTTCTGGCGGTTTCTCGTCCTCCTTCTTCTAAGCTGCTACTATCGCGTTATCAGCGGTTCTATTTAGCACGGTTTGAGCGATCTGAGTGTCCATCTATCCATCTCTTTCGATCTCTAAATATTTTATTCGTAAACAATTTCTATTTTTCTTTGTCCCATAAGTTGGAAGAATAAAAAAAAGGTGGGGGGGGGGTGGCCTTCGTTGCCAGATTTTTGAAGTTGCCGCGTTTCTGAATGCTGGATTTTCGAGGTCACATTGTATTAGTATTTCAAAGAAAAAATGAATCAACTACGACAAAATAAAATGAAATAAAAAGGGAAGAATTGAAAAAAAAAAAACTTTAAAATTTGAAAGATTTTTAATTTTGTGTGCTGAGAGAAGGCAGGGGGCAGATTTTTACTGAATAAAAATTTAAATGGTGATAATAAATGTGTAACGACATTAAAATGTTATCGTAATTCATTTAAATGTGTGCTTAAACTCCCACTTAATTTTAAAGAAAATATTTAATTTATTTAATTGCAGTATACAACTAAAATTTATTATTTGCAATTGAACCTAATTGTAATTGAATTCAATTGAATTTTAATTAGTTGCAGCTTTCTTTTAACCTTTAATTGCTATTAAATCAAATGCACTTATTTTTTAAAATAAATTTATTATTTGAATAAAAATATAATTGAATGTTGCTCATAACTGCACAGTTATGCTGCTTATAACAAAATCTTAAATTAAATCATTATTATTAATAGTAGTAATATTTTTCGCAGTTCAGTTGTGTTATGAATTAAGTCAATCAATTAATAGAATAATATGTATTATAAGAAAATTGTTACTTCTGTTATTTTTTTTGTGTATGTGTGTGTGTGTGTTAAAAATAAGTTATCACATTTCTTCAAACCTTAACAATTAGGGAAATTAAAAATTACTAATAGCAAACCGGAAAATAAGTAAAATTACTTTATTTTATGTTGAAATATATGTATTTCGAAATTAAAAGCAAACCCCAAAAAGTTTTTGTTTTAAGGAAATTCATTAAATGTAAACCGCCGTAAAGTAATAACATTTCCTCACTCTAATTCTCCTTCCCCCCACTTGATAATATATCTGAAATAATCCCCCCCCCCCTCTTTTCGCAGCAGCAATGGAATAGGTGGGAAAATAATAAATATATAAATTTTAATTGTGGAATAATAGCGATTTAAAAATACGTGCATAAAAAAAAAAGTTGGGCCATGACAAATGTTACTGATATTTTTACGGAACAGACCAGCGATCCTGCCGGTCCAAATGATTTTCATGTGAGCTGGGTTGGAAATTCGACTGAAAATTTCCGTCTGCGCAGACCTCAAGGTTGGTTGGTTGATTTGTGACGGCCGATTATCTACACTAGGGATATAGGCCCGAGGAGGAGTGCCCTTCGTGGGGGTCTTTCTAAGGGAACCTAACCCGTATTAACGCATGGAAATCCATGGCTCGAAGAAAACCACGAAAACTCCGAACGATTAGGCCGACGGGCGCGATTGGGATCGAACCCAGCACTTCCCGTCTACCAGTTTCGAGAGCAGAACCTCTCAGCCACTGGTGGGGCCGCAGACCTCAAGGAGAATGAAGTCCAGTCGCGACTTAAGCCAGAAAAAAATTGACTTCCGGTCCATCTCGGTCCGAACCTCTCGAAAAAGGTAATCACCAAACCAAGCCCAGTCTGAGTGTTAGAAAGGAAAATTGGGCGGGCCCGTAAAGACCCGTATATCGAATAACCAAAAGACTAGCATCCCACCCCCTTTTAGGTAGCTTTCTTTACAAAAAAGCTACCTATTGCAGACGTTCGGAGGAAAGCGATTTCAAAAAATTTTGGTATATTTTCATCGATCATGACCCCCAGACCCCGAAACCACCCTCCGTTCAAAATTTATATATATATATATATATATATATATATATATATATATATATATATATATATCTGACCTATGTCACACTGTAACTCCCGTAATTATGAACCGATTTCGATGTAATTCGGTGTGTACATAGTACATACCAATGTCTCGACCGAGTTCGTTGGCCAGCTTCATCCGCCGCTTTGTTTCAAAATGGCGGCCATTTAAAATTAAAAAAAAAATTAAAACTTGAAATGTGGTAACAAAAAATTAAAAATGGAAAAATATTTTTTTCTTATGTATTTGACCTTTATACAAAGATTCCGGAGCAGTTTTTGTTTCGTCTATATCTTAAAAAATGGCTGAGTTATAGCATTTTGAATTTCTAGCGTGGCTGACATTTTGAAACGTCCTGAATTTTGTCACGCGATAAAAGGCGTATTTATGAACCGATTTGGATGTAATTCGGTCTGTACATAGTACATACCAATCTCTCGACCGAGTTCGTTGACCAGCTTCATCCGCCATTTTGTTTCAAAATGGCGGCCATTTAAAATCTTTTAAAAAATTTAAAATTTGAAATGTGGTACCAAAAAATTGAAAATGGAAAAATATTTTTCTCTTATGTATTTGACCTTTATACAAAGATTTCGGAGCAGTTTTTGTTTCGTCTATATCTTAAAAAATGGCTGAGTTATAGCATTTTGAATTTCTAGCGTGGCTGACATTTTGAAACGTCCTGAATTTTGTCACGCGATAAAAGGCGTATTTATGAACCGATTTGGATGTAATTCGGTGTGTACATAGTACATACCAATCTCTCGACCGAGTTCGTTGGCCAGCTTCATCCGCCGCTTTGTTTCAAAATGGCGGCCATTTAAAATTAAAAAAAAAATTAAAACTTGAAATGTGGTAACAAAAAATTAAAAATGGAAAAATATTTTTTTCTTATGTATTTGACCTTTATACAAAGATTCCGGAGCAGTTTTTGTTTCGTCTATATCTTAAACAATGGCTGAGTTATAGCATTAGGTAGCTTTCTTTACAAAAAAGCTACCTATTGCAGCCGTTCGGAGGAAAGCGATTTCAAAAAATTTTGGTATATTTTCATCGATCATGACCCCCAGACCCCGAAACCACCCTCCGTTCAAAATTGATATATATATATATATATATATATATATATATCTATATATATATATATATATATATATATCTGACCTATGTCACACTGTAACTCCCGTAATTATGAACCGATTTCGATGTAATTCGGTGTGTACATAGTACATACCAATGTCTCGACCGAGTTCGTTGGCCAGCTTCATCCGCCGTTTCGTTTCAAAATGGCGGCCATTTAAAATTTTTAAAAAAATTTAAAACTTGAAATGTGGTACCAAAAAATTAAAAATGGAAAAATATTTTTTTCTTATGTATTTGACCTTTATACAAAGATTCCGGAGCAGTTTTTGTTTCGTCTATATCTTAAAAAATGGCTGAGTTATAGCATTTTGAATTTCTAGCGTGGCTGACATTTTGAAACGTCCTGAATTTTGTCACGCGATAAAAGGCGTATTTATGAACTGATTTGGATGTAATTCGGTGTGTACATAGTACATACCAATCTCTCGACCGAGTTCGTTGGCCAGCTTCATCCGCCATTTTGTTTCAAAATGGCGGCCATTTAAATTTTTTTTTAAACTTTAAAATTTGAAATGTGGTACCAAAAAATTGAAAATGGAAAAATATTTTTTTCTTATGTATTTGACCTTTATACAAAGATTTCGGAGCAGTTTTTGTTTCGTCTATATCTTAAAAAATGGCTGAGTTATAGCATTTTGAATTTCTAGCGTGGCTGACATTTTGAAACGTCCTGAATTTTGTCACGCGATAAAAGACGTATTTATGAACCGATTTGGATGTAACTTCGTTTATACATAGTACATACCAATGTCTCGACCGGGTTCGTTGGCCAGCTTCACCCGCCATCTTGTTTAAAAATGGCGGCCATTTAAATTTTTAAGAAAAATTTAAATTTGAAATGTGGTACCAAAAATTGAAAATTGAAAAAATATTTTCTTCTTATGTGTTTGACCTTGATAAAAAGATTCGGGAGCAGTTTTTGTTTCGTCTATATCTTAGGAAATGGCTGAGTTATAGCATTTTGAATTTCTAGCGTGGCTGACATTTTGAAACGTCCTGATTTTTCTCACGTAATAACAGGCGCATTTATGAACCGACTTGGATGTACCTTGGTGTGTACATAGTACATACAAATATCTCGACCGAGTTCATTGGCCAGCTTCATCCGCCATCTTGTTTCAATATGGCGGCCATTTAAAAAAATTAAAAAATAAAAAAATTTAAATGAGATTCCAAAAAATTGGAAAATGAAAAAGATTTTTTTTGTATGTGTTTGACCTTAATACAAAGATTCCGGAACTGTTTTTCTTTCGTCTATATCTAAAAAAAATGGCTGAGTAATAGCATTTTGAATTTCTCTTGTGCCTGACATTTTAAAACGACCTGATTTTTGTCATGCGATAACAGGCGTATTTATGAACCTATTTGGATGTAACTTGGTCTGTACATAGTACATACCAATGTCTCGACCGAGTTCGTTGACCAGCTTCATTCGCCATCTTGTTTCAAAAGGGTTGCCATTTAAAAAAAATTAAATTTAAAATTCAAAATAAAGTATTAAAAAATTGGAAAATGAAAAAGATTTTTTTTATGTGTTTGGCCTTGATACAAAGATTCCGGAGCAGTTTTTGTTTCTGAAAATTTGTTCTTTTGTTGATATCTTAAAAAATTGTTGATTTATAGCACTTTGAATTTCTAGCATGGCTAACATTTTGAAACGATCTTGTATTTGTCACGCGATAACACACGTATTCGCCTATTTCAATGTAAGAAGGCATGTGGATAGTATACATCAACACCTCGACCAAGTTCGCTGGCCAGATTCATCAGCTATCTTGTTTCAAAATGGCGGCCATTAAATTAAAAAATATATATATATTTAAAGTGAGGTGCAAAAAAATTAGAAATTGAAAAAGGTTTCTTTCTTAAGTATTTGATCTTGATATAAGGATTCAGGAGCATTTTTTGTTTGTCTTTACCTTAAAAATGGCTCAGATATAGCAGTTTCAATTTCTATTGTGTGTGACATTTTGAAAAATCTGATTTTTTGCATGCGACAGCACTCCTATATATTAACCGATTCCGATGTGAGTGAGCATGTGCACAGCAATTACTAAGATCTCGACCAAGTTCACTGATTAGCCTCATCCACCGTGTTGTCTTAAAATGACAGGCACTTTAAGAAATTGCCGAATTTGGCAGCCAAATATAAGTTACTTTAAAGAAAAGCAGCTTGGATAAAGCTGACTAATTTCGCGAAATTCTCATTCATTATATTGATAAAAATTAGTATTGAATCTCCTATATTCGGTTTCCACTAAATTGAGCTTCGTGTGTTTGCATGATATAAGTTGGCTTTTTTTAAATAAGGATTATGAAAGCTACCTCTTCCTCCCGGCACTGGCCGGAAGGACTTTTTGAATTTCTAGCGTGGCTGACATTTTGAAACGTCCTGAATTTTGTCACGCGATAAAAGGCGTATTTATGAACCGATTTGGATGTAATTTGGTCTGTACATAGTACATACCAATCTCTCGACCGAGTTCGTTGACCAGCTTCATCCGCCATTTTGTTTCAAAATGGCGGCCATTTAAAATCTTTTAAAAAATTTAAAATTTGAAATGTGGTACCAAAAAATTGAAAATGGAAAAATATTTTTCTCTTATGTATTTGACCTTTATACAAAGATTTCGGAGCAGTTTTTGTTTCGTCTATATCTTAAAAAATGGCTGAGTTATAGCATTTTGAATTTCTAGCGTGGCTGACATTTTGAAACGTCCTGAATTTTGTCACGCGATAAAAGGCGTATTTATGAACCGATTTGGATGTAATTCGGTGTGTACATAGTACATACCAATCTCTCGACCGAGTTCGTTGACCAGCTTCATCCGCCATTTTGTTTCAAAATGGCGGCCATTTAAATTTTTAAGAAAAATTTAAATTTGAAATGTGGTACCAAAAATTGAAAATTGAAAAAATATTTTCTTCTTATGTGTTTGACCTTGATAAAAAGATTCGGGAGCAGTTTTTGTTTCGTCTATATCTTAAGAAATGGCTGAGTTATAGCATTTTGAATTTCTAGCGTGGCTGACATTTTGAAACGTCCTGATTTTTCTCACGTAATAACAGGCGTATTTATGAACCGATTTGGATGTACCTTGGTGTGTACATAGTACATACAAATATCTCGACCGAGTTCGTTGGCCAGCTTCATCCGCCATCTTGTTTCAAAATGGCGGCCATTTAAAAAAATTAAAAATTTAAATGAGATACAAAAAATTGGAAAATGAAAAAGATTTTTTTTGTATGTGTTTGACAAAATACAAAGATTCCGGAACAGTTTTTCTTTCGTCTATATCTAAAAAAAAATGGCTGAGTAATAGCATTTTGAATTTCTCTTGTGGCTGACATTTTAAAACGACCTGATTTTTGTCACGCGATAACAGGCGTATTTATGAACCTATTTGCATGTAACTTGGTCTGTACATAGTACATACCAATGTCTCGACCGAGTTCGTTGGCCAGCTTCATTCGCCATCTTGTTTCAAAAGGGTTGTCATTTAAAAAAAATTAAATTTAAAATTCAAAATGAGGTATTAAAAAATTGGAAAATGAAAAAGATTTTTTTTTTTATGTGTTTGGCCTTGATACAAAGATTCCGGAGCAGTTTTTGTTTCTGAAAATTTGTTCTTATGTTGATATCTTAAAAAATGGTTGATTTATAGCACTTTGAATTTCTAGCATGGCTAACATTTTGAAACGATCTTGTATTTGTCATGCGATAACACACGTATTCGCCTATTTCGATGTAAGAAGGCATGTGGATAGTATACATCAACACCTCGACCAAATTCTCTGGCCAGATTCATCAGCCATCTTGTTTCAAAATGGCGACCATTAAATTAAAATATATATATATATTTAAAGTGAGGTGCAAAAAAATTAGAAATTGAAAAAGGTTTCTTTCTTAAGTATTTGATCTTGATATAAGGATTCAGGAGCATTTTTTGTTTGTCTTTACCTTTCAGATATAGCAGTTTCAATTTCTATTGTGGGTGACATTTTGAAAAATCTGATTTTTTGCATGCGACAGCACTCCTATATATTAACCGATTCCGATGTGAGTGAGCATGTGCACAGCAATTACTAAGGTCTCGACCAAGTTCACTGCTTAGCCTCATCCACCATGTTGTATTAAAATGACAGGCACTTTAAGAAATTGCCGAATTTGGCAGCCAAATATAAGTTACTTTAAAGAAAAGCAGCTTGGATAAAGCTGACTAATTTCGCGAAATTCTCATTCATTATATTGATAAAAATTAGTATTGAATCTCCTATATTCGGTTTCCACTAAATTGAGCTTCGTGTGTTTGCATGATATAAGTTGGCTTTTTTTAAATAAGGATTATGAAAGCTACCTCTTCCTCCCGGCACTGGCCGGAAGGACTTTTTTTTTGGACGCTAAACTTCTATTATATTAAAAAAAAAAAAAAAAAGATTTTAGTGAACTTTGGTCACTTCCATAAAATATATTTGAGTTGAACGGATTCGTTTGAAAATTTTTGAATTTGAGGGTGATCTTGACTCAGTTTTCAGAATTCGGATTTTAATCTGAATTAGTCGGGGTTTTGTTTTTTTTATCAGTGTGCTCAACACTGGTTA
Source organism: Maratus speciosus (assembly GCA_963932465.1). Lineage (NCBI taxonomy): Eukaryota > Metazoa > Arthropoda > Arachnida > Araneae > Salticidae > Maratus > Maratus speciosus. The sequence continues at coordinate 403,949,640 of OZ010789.1, forward strand.
GAATCAATTAAAGCACGTCAAATTGCATTGACCTAGGATAAACTAGAAGGTTGGCGCCGAAGCTGTCTTTGGAGCAATAAAAGCACGCCAAACTGTATTGGTCTAGGATAACATAGATCGGCCTAGGATAAACTCGTTCAGACCAATGAATAGCAAGCTAAACTAGTTTATCCTACGAGCGTTAGGCCAAACTAGTTTGTCCTAGGAAAAACTAGTTAATTTTATGGGCGTTAGGATAAACCAGTTTGGTCTTGGAAAAACTAGTTTATCCGATGCGTGTTAGGATAAACTAATTTGGCTTAGGCCAATCTAGTTTGGCCTGAAATCGGGTTTGGCCGGTAATATATTTATCAATTTCACTTTTAATAAAATTTCGAAAAAATAATTTAAAAAATAAGAAATAGCGGAACATTTGGTGCATGCACAAATTCTAATTCGATCTCATAAGGGCGTGTCTATGGTATAATTTACTCACAGACCGTAGTACTTTGGATATTTTTCACCCGTGTTATCGTTATTTGACGATAAGAACTGTATTGATGCCACTAATGCCTTTGCTAATATTCCCATTTTGTAATAATGTAAAATAGAGGAAGATATGTATGACTAAAATGCATTGGAAGCCTACTGTGTGATTAGTTGATATGGTATATTGTTTCATTTTCGTGCAAAATCCTCACAGCTTCAGAGAAGAACACTATAGTAATAATTTTATAGAAGGACACTTGGAAAAGTTTAATGCGTGGAAGCAACCATGCTAACACTGTAATTCTGATCAATTTTCTTTCACTTTTTTAAGAATTACAAAATATTTAAATTTTATTTATAACATAAATTAAATTTAGACTTTTCTAATACGTCAGAATCTTGATAGCAGTTTTATAAAGGTATTTAAAATTAGTGTTGAACAAACGTACACATTGATATACATATAGTTCTACATGAATACATTAATACTGAAATAAATTCTACTGCAAATTCGACTAGCCAATATGCATTGTGACACTAGTGCATCTCGTTGAGTCTATATTGTCAAGTATATTCAAACGGCTCTAATATTTAATGGAAGTCCGAATTTCTACAACGGTTTCAAAGATCACAAAATTTAAACATATTGTGGCATTTCTTTTCACTTTAAACAAAAAGGTGTAAATGTACTAAAATAACAAAAATAAATTATTTAATGAAATTTTGCAGTTAAGGTTTGATAACTAAGCTTTCCAATTTTCTAATGTTTATCTTACAAACAAGAAAGAAAAAATCATGCGTCAGGCATAGATTATGTAACACTTTTCAACACATTCAGAATAAAGTAACAAAACTGCACCGTTTAATAAGTTCAATTATTATGTCTAATTCAACCATATTGAAACGTACAACACATTTGAAAACCCAATTTCAGCTGTTCCGATTTACAATGGGAAAGTTTTCCGAATTTTTTGAGCAGCCCTGTATATGGTATACACATTTCTATCTATTAACTAAATGCATGCAAAAATTTATTTCAGTTAGGAATTACACACCTCAGTTGAAAATTCCCCTTCAGCAATTTCCACTAATAAGGAGAATGATAGGTAAATTCCTTTGTGGTGCCTGTATACGAGATATAGAATTTATATACAACGAGTAACATGCAAAAAATTTGTTAAATTTAAAAGAGTATACCGAAACTGAAAACTCACTTCCAGCAATTATTGCTTAAAGATTTCCTTAACCGATTTCTATCCCTATAATTGAACGATAAATGCTATGAATGCCCTACTCTATCGTAATCATGTTGTAGTAAAATTCAGTCATTTATATCAGTTTCAATACACTCGAAATAGCGTAATATCATTAAATTACTCCGCAAACGATTTTTCCTCGTGTACCATAATGTAATAGAATTCTTTTGAGTGTCCCTGTAAATGAACTATTGATGCTATACATTTCATATACGATACCGAACATACCATTGTAAGCGACATTAACATATTTCCATTGCATGAAAGTCCGAGTACAACTACGTGAGTTAGAGCGTGGACAGACGAACAGACAAACTGAATTGAAGAGCTAAGTGGAAGAACATGTTAAGTAGCAAAAATGACATTTGAAGAAATTTGAAGCGAAAGTTTTTGCTGTAAATTTTAATGATTTATTTTCTATTTGATACCATGTGTTTAAAATATTATCAGGTATGGTACTAAACTCTCTCAGAAAAACTTTTTCATATTTAATTATCAAATATTAAAAATTATTAATATTATTGACATTACTAAACATTAAAATATCAAATATTAATGAATAATGTCTTAAATCTCCAAGACTAAATTGAATCTTAGTATTTTAGCTTCACCATGTGATAGGATTATTCATAACGCTTTCATCCAGAAGATAAAAAATTTTCTTTTGAAAATGTGGCATAACATGTTCATCCACTCAGCTCTTCAATTCATAAACACTTTTCAACTTTGTTGGAAAGTGTTAAAAAGAGTGAATAATCACGTGTATAGATGTCATATCACAAAATATTTTCTACAAATGTAGAACGATTTACTAAACAATTAGAAACAATTACTAACAATCAGCTGTGATAGATATGAGTTTTAAAAAATGTATAAGGAAAAATAAGACTTAAAATGTTATGAAATAATTTGGAAAATGATGCAACAATAAAATAAATTATTGATAAATAATGTGGTTGATATGGAAAATGTCACAGAGATGAGTTTTTAATGTATAGAGAAGATGATGCAGGAGCGTAACAACACTCATTTTGCTTAAATTGAACACTATTATTTATTTTTATTTCTACACTAGACGGAGTACCTATAATACCTAATTAAATATGCTACAAATTTTATTGTTTTAAGAATTTTTCCTTTGATGTAGAAAAGTTGTTTTTACAGATCAAAAGTGAATACCGAATTCTATTTTGAAATTGACTTTGACACAATTTTTTAATTTGTAAAACCAAAATAATGAATTGTTACCATAATTCTATATATCCTATGTTCTTAAGTCACTTATTAAGTTAAGCCTGAAAAGCTGTATGGATAACGTGATAAACCATACGCTATATACTACCTTGAGTGAGGTATGGGACACGGAGAGACAAAGAACAGAAACAGTCATACATATTTAACTTCATAATTTTATTTTTTTATAATAATGAACACTTTGTAAAATATTTATTTTGTAAAAAAAAAAAAAAAAAAAAAAAAAAGTGTTAAAATTGTTGTCAAAATAGAATTCACTACATGCTGTTGATCAGTAAAAGAGAGAATTTTTCAAAAAACAGAGGTTTTTAATCTCTCAGTATCAAGTTTTGTAGAACACACAGTAATAAATAAAGCAAAACCATGCTTTCATTAATTTACATCCATGAAAGATCAATTACATTCTTTAAAATGTAAATTACTCATATATTTCCTTCCTTTACCTATATCCCTCATTCCTTCCACATTGTTAAAAAAGTCCTTCCGGCCTGTTCCTGGAGGAAAAGGTATATAGAAGCTATAGCATCTATATTCCTTGTATTTAAATATTCGGCGAATGTTACTTAAACACGTGTAAGTAAAAGGCGAAAAACCCGATTACAGAAGATTATTCCCAGTTTTCGTCTGTAGTGAATTTGAATGAGAATTTCGAAAAATTAGCCAGCTATCGACAAGTTGGCTTTATTTATGGCGACCTATTTTCCTTACCCAATTAGCCTGTTATACAAGGTATCGTCAAACTTAGAAAGAATTTGATACTGGCGCATATGACTATGTAGCCTTAAGCGTATAAGAGTAGCAACAGTGGTTACAACAATTAAAGTAGTAAATTTGCGTAAATCTCATTAATGAAATTTTATTTTTGAAAAATAAGCCACCATAGAAATTCAAACTGCAATATCTCAATCATTTTTTAACATAGAGACAAAATAAAAAGGTGCTGCGGAATGCTTGTATGAAAGCCGAACACTTAAGGGAAAACATTTATGAAGGGAAATCATTAGGGATTCATAAGAGAAACGATTTCTAATTATCGGTACATATTTTTTAATTTTAAATCTTTACGTGGTAGCCATTTTGAATCAAGATGGCGGATGAAGCTGGGGAAACTCGGTCGAAACTTTGTTATGTACTGTACGTCCAAATGAATTCATAAATGCAAATTCTATGCAAGCAAAATTGGATATATATATATATATATATATATGTTATGGCTAAAGCAAGAATGAAGGGTAAACCTAGGTTAAACCGGTTAAAGCGCGGATTACCCAGGCCTTGCGGATAAAGCCCCAAGAGTTCCCAACGCTTCCACCTTTAACCGATTAAAACTAGGTCTAACCAATCTTGGTCGGTTAAAGCCCGAAATCATTAAATTCTGATATCAAATACAGTTATAAAAACAATTATCTCTATTTTTTTGTGGGGTGTCCATTACTGGAACAGAGAGTGTCTATTACTGGAATTTTGGGCGTTTTGATATATTTATGTTATTTACAATTAAAGTTTGATTCATATTGAGTAATGAGACTATGAGAATGATTAAGTATTGTTTATAGATTAATATTATATTGAAAAATACAGAATATAATAATTATAAGTTTTAATTAAAAAATAAATTTTAAGAAATTCCTTAAGAGTATCCATTACTGGCAAATCTACCCCATATATTATTATTCGTTTGTAAGATTAAACCATTTGATAAGATTATTATTAAAATAAGTAGTAATAATATCCAATTTAAAGCAGTAAATACTGTTTGATAAGATTTTTTAAGGTGCATCGGTTGTTTAAAATGCATGGTTAAAGTGTTGTATTTGTGATAATATTGAAAAAAAAACGGATAATGTTCTCTAAAATACAAATAAAAGCTGAAAATTAATTCACGCTTTAAACGTTATTCATGGATTAAGTTTTAAATTATTGTGTAAAATTTTGTGTAAATTCTGTTTTTAAAGTACTGATCTTTTCTTTTCAGTTTCTGCATTCAAATTCTTAAAAGACTCAATTTTTTTCATTCAGTTTCTGCAACAAAGGTACAAACAATTTTTTTCTGATTACAAGGTTTTAATATGTTTTGACAAAGATGTTTTATAATAGTTTCAGGCTTAAACCGACCAAGATTGGTTAGACCTAGCTTTGACCGATTAAAGATGGAAGCGTTGGGAACTCTTCGGGCTTTATCCGCAAAGCCTGGGTAATCCGCACTTTAATCGATTAAACCTAGGTTTAGCCTTAATTCTTACTTTAACCCTAACATATATAACAATATCTAATCTGAGGCTGGATGTGGAGTCCTGGGGTCATAATCGGAGAAACTATATAGACATTTTTCGGAGTTTCTTCATTCCAAAACGGCTGCAATAGGTTGCAATATTTAGGTCCCCTTCCATGTATAAATTCAGTTACGGAGCTGAAAATGTTTAATTGAGAAGTGATCGCCTCTTAAAAACCGATATTCCGGTTTGCGAAAACTGATTAATAGACTCTAAAAACTACCTGGAATTTTTTTTTTCTAATCAGTAGCAGCAAAAGAAATTTGTTTTTTAAATGATAATGAAATTTTTTTTCGTTAAATTAAAAAAATATTTTGACTTCTGAAGATTCTAATACTAAAGAACTCTTTTCGAAATCATGCTTAAGCCAGAAGAGGATAATGCATATTTTAGTTCTTAGTTTAATTATATTTTCGTAGATTAAAGAGTATTAGCCTTTTTTCTACAATCCACACATGAAGGGGGAGTGCAGTAAAATTTCCACAATTTTCAAAATTTTTCGGAAATTAAAATTCTCTAATTTTTCTTTAGTTTCATATAACATGTTTTTATGAAAATTGTCCCATTCCTGCCTCTATTATCTTTAATTATTCATCTAGATCTTTAAAAGTAATCATATAATGCGATTTATCAGTTAGATTTCCTTAATATTTAGTGAATAACAATATTTCTTTCAAATAAGTGCGAATGTTATAGATTCAAACATTAATAAATATTTAAGCTTTCTAAATTAAGTTAAACGATACAGAAAATATTTCTACATATTTTCTTCATTTCTATGATTGATATCCTTGCTTCGGTGCAGTTATATGATTTATGGTGCTTGTAGAATATTTCTCCCATATCATTCTTTTTTATAAGAAAAAGGTACTTTGATCTCAGGTTTTTATACGGAAATATGTCAATCAAAAAATGATAGATAAAATAAAATTCTACGTAACAGAGAACGAAGGTTCTTTCAATCTTTACAGACTACAATAACAACTGTCAGATAAAAAATAGATGAAATTAGATGAAGACTTTATAATTCCTTATAGTAATTTAGAAATAATTTAAAGCAAGGTTAGCCACATATTGTATTTCAATAGTTTAAGCATGTATATAAAATATTGAGGGAAAAAATTGTTGTCATTTAATTTTTAGGTAGTATACTTTCCTGGAGAGTTTTTAGTAAAATGAATTATTTTACGTTATTAAAATATGTATTTATTAATTTAGAAGATTTGCATTAAAATATAAATTTTAAATTGTTTGTACTCTCTAAATAAAGTAGAACACTTAAAGATAATATGATAACATAACTTCTTTTTTTTATGATAGACATGTTTACAGTTATATGATTTATGATATTTGTTAGCAGATTTCTCAAATTTTATCATTTTAAAAAGACACGCACACATATGTAGAGGGAGATATAGGTAGACAAATATAGATATATAGAAAGTAGTTTAAGCATGTATATAAAATATTGAGGGAAAAATGGTTGTCATTTAATTTTTACTTAGTATACTTTCTTGGAGTGTTTTTAGTAAAATGAATTATTTTATATTATTAAAAAATGTATTATTTTCTTAAATTTAAAAGATTTACATTAAAACATAAATTTTAAATTGATTGATATGCTCTAAATAAATTAGAGCATTTAAAGATAATATGACTACATAACTTCTTTATTTTTATGATAGACGTGTTTACAATTATATTATTTATGATATTTGTAAGCAGATTTCTCAATTTTTATCTTTTTTAAACACACACACACAAATATAGAGGAAGAGAAAGATAGACAAATAAATATAGATATATACAAAGTATTTTCGCCATACTTAGTTTCAGAAGTGGATATGCCTTTCAAAGTTTGATAGATGAAACACCATTCCAAGTAATAAAGAAGGTACTTTCACACTAGGAAGTGTCGGAATAAAAATTGTTGCAAGAAGATAAACCTATATGAATCTTTATTGTAATTCAGTGATAATTTACAATAAGACTATACTAATATATATGTTTTTTAAGAGCACTCTTAACCCAACATTTCAAGATAATCTGACTACATAACTTCTTCATATTTATGATAGACGTGTTTACAGTTATTTGATTTATGGTATTTGTAAGCAGATTTCTCATTTTTTTTTTTAAACACATACACTAGGGCGTATCGAAAAAATCGAAATTTCTCAAATCTTTTAGCGGTAGTGCGGAAAATTTGTGAACACCCTTCATTAAAAATTTTGCGGAAACTTAAAGCCGTAGCTTGATATCTTCTGTCGCCTCAGTGGGCCGAAAGTTCCGAAAATTTGACTAAAAATGATTAAAATACAAAAATTAATAAATGATCACAGATTTCGTTGATCGGTTTGAGGTAGTGCTTGAAAGGTACTATGTTTGAACAACAACAACCAAAATTTTTTTAGAATTATAGATTAATATCTTCTGCTGCCTCATCGGCATCGAATTTTGGAAACTTTGACGCATTTTGGTACTCTTCTGCATAGCGGTTTACTGCTTGCTTAATGCACAATCCAGACAGACTAGGTTTGGCACTCTGCCAAATAAGTGGAAAACCCCTATTTTCATGCCCAGGAACAAATCAAAAGCGATCAGTAAATCAGCTGACCACTCTCTTTCGTACGGCTAAGCACAGTAGGCAGGCGCTACAAGCATCTGCGAATAGCAACCGATTTTAAATCGTTTAAAGCAGTATACTTTTAATTAGTTTGCAGTGTTTATAACTGCTTGCACTGCAGTCATTTTAAAAGGAATTTGTGTTTTTTTTTTCTTTTTTTTAATTTCATCTTCATTTTCTAAGATGAGAAATGGGTAAATATTTGATATAAGCAGATAAGCAGAAATAAACAGATAATCCATTGGACTGGTCGCTGAAGTTTCAATTCAAGCCTGCGAATTACACCATTAGGCACACCTGTGTTCATTAGAGTGCCGTTACACAATAAGGTTGAGAACAATAAGGTTGCTAAAATCATTCAATAAAGCACCCTTTACGTATTTGTAAGTGCTATTAGATATATCAAGATTACATCCACTTTCAGGTGTAATATGTCTCATGTACATAGAACCAGGTTCCGATACAATACAATAATGCGCTTCTACAATTGTTCTTTGGAACTGTTTGGCCTCGAGTGTTTCTGATGCTAAAGTTTTGTCATGCCGTCCATCAAAAGAAAGACCAGATAGAGTGGAACAATTTTTATTTTTTTAGACCAATTTTTTGTAAATTCTCGATTTCTCCCTTCATATTTTATTTTTGTCTGTGACGAAGCTAATATATGATTCCAATATTAAACCCAAATCTTGCATAACACTCGATGCAATAGCAACCGTCGCTCTGTTGGATACACCATATATTTTACAGACAAGAACCGTCAACCGACAAGTTATTCAGTTTTAAACGAATTTGAACGCTCCCATTTGACTGCTGAAGAGATGTTGTATAGGACCTGTGTACCCAGTTCTCCCCTATCTTCATATCCATCATATATCTTCTATTTTATTTTTCCTTTCATTCTCCACTGAATAGCTTAAAGCAGAAGCAAGAGACGCCTATTTTGCAGATCGAATAGTATCCTCTTCCTTTAAAATTTGACGTTTTTAGAGCCGCATTTTTTCTGGAACATTAACACTTCCAACGAACATTTTTGTTTTTGTTCATTGTCAATGAGGAACACCTGTTCTTTTGCAGAAAGTTTGCTTTCTTTCGAAGAGATACACTCCTTAAAAATCGCTCATTTACAGGCAGACATGTCAAAAGATGTTTTTGCTTTCATTTTAAAGTTTTCAATATTTTCGAGAGTAGTTTTGCTTTTTCCAAGACGTTTTATATTTTTCATAATTGGTCGACATTTTCCATGGTATACGCGTATCATATCGCTAACACGTTTATGTAAAACTGAAGCAATGGATGTATCGATGTATAAATTTTCCATCTTCAAACCAACAATTTCTAAAATAACTGAAAAACATGGTAGCACCTGCCTACTGCGCTTAGCCGGACGAAAGAGAATGGTCAAGTGATTTACTGGTTACTCTGATTTGTTTCTTGACATAAAAATAGGGGTCTTCCACTTTTTTGACAGAGTGCCAAACTGAGTCTACCTGGATTGTGCATTGAGTAAGCAGTAAACCGTTATGCAGAAAAGTACCAAAAAGCGTCAAAATTTCCAAATTTCGATGTCGATGAGGCGGCAGAATATATTAACCTATAATTTTCTAAAAAAAATTTTGGTTGTTGTTGCTCAAAAATAGTACCTTTTAAGCACTACCTCAAACCGATCATCGAAATCTGTGATAATTTATTAATTTTTGTATTTTAGTCATTTTTGGTCCAATTTTCGGAACTTTCAGCCCGATGAGGCGACAGAAGATATCAACCCACTGCTTTAATATTCCGCAAAATTATTAATGAAGGGAGTTCACAAATTTTCCGCACTACCGCTAAAAGATTTGAGAAATTTCGATTTTTTCGATACGCCCTAATACACATAGATATAGAGGGAGGGAGAGATAGACAAATAAAAAGATATGCACAAAGCATTTTCTCCATAGTTTCAGATACGGATATGCTTTTCAAAGTGTGATAGATGAAACACCATTCCAAGTAATAAAGAAGGTACTTCCACACTAGAAAGTGTCAGAATAAAAATTGTTGCAAGAAGATAAAGTTTTACGTTTCTTTATTGTAATTCAATGATAATTTACAGTAAGACTATACTAATATATATATATATTCAACAGTTTAAGAGCACTCTTAACCCTACATTTGGTGGAAAATGACGAAAAATTTTTCCAGTTCTGTATTTTAAAAATATTTGAATAATCTTTAGTATATTTCTTCAGTTAGTTAGTTTCATACAGTGCTAAAAATTTTAAATATTTCTGTCAAATTTATTTTTCTTCCGTTTTTTCTAAATCTTTTTTCATTGAAATGAGTTATTTTAATTTTCTTCTTCTTTAGTTAGAGTTTATATATCGATATCTCAATTTATATATTAATGATCTGACCCGTAAGGCATGGTGACGTCACGGCGACGTCGTTGTGAAGTCACACTGTGATTTTGTGACCGTCGATGTGACGTCACAGTGACTACAATGCGAAGTCGTTATGGCGTTTTAGAGGTCGTTTGTGACGTCACATTGTGACCACTCTGTGAAGTCACGGTGTGACTAATTTGTGAAAAGTGTGTCATTTGTGACTATTTTGGCATTAGCTTTGTGACGAACCTGTGACGAAAGCGACAATGCTTTGAAGTCACATTGTGACCAATTTGTGAAATATGTGTCATTTGTTACGAACTTGTCATAAACAATGTGATGATTTTAAATGAAAAACAGATTTCAAATTAACTGCTTAAAAGGCGCTAAGGCCAACATAGTGAAAAAGATTCCGTGCCGGGATTCGAACCCGGGCCATCAATATAGTACACTGACATTCTACCGACTAAACCACATGGAACGATACCCAGCCGGGAAAATTTCTCACTATTACATGTTGGCAAGGCTACAAACGCAGCACAAGATGGAATATTTATCGTGAGCCACCGACATTGAGCAAATACGAAACTTAATTAAATCCAGCATCGATTGAAACTATATTAATACTTGGAAATTTTTCCAAAGAGAACCATTCGCCTTGCATACAATATTTCGAATGAAAATCAAATTTCAAATTACATGCTTAAAAGGCAATTTTAATTTTAAATTTGATTTTTATTTGAAATATTGTATGCAAGGCGAATGTTTCTCTCTGGAAAAATTTCTAAGTATTAATATAGTTTCAACCGATGCTGGATTTAATTAAGTTTCGTGTTTGCCCCATGTCGGTGGCTCACGATAAATATCCCATCTTGTGCTGCTTTTGTAGCCTTGCCAACAGGTAATAGCAAGAAATTTTCCAGGCTGGGTATCGTTCCAAGTGGTTTAGTCGGTAGAATGTCCGTGCGCTATACTGATGGCAGGGGTTCGATTCCCTGCATTGAATCTTTTTTACTAAGTTGGCCTTTGCGCCTTTTAAGCAAATGATTTGAAATTTGATTTTCATTTGAAATATTGTATGCAAGCCGAATGTTTCTCTCTGGAAAAAATTCTGAGTATTAATACCGTGATGGTTCTTGCCATAAACACTGTGATGAATTTTAAAATGCACAATTTTAAAATAAAGTTTCGTTTGAAATATAAATTCTTATCTTTTTACCGTACTTTTTAGCAAAATATTGCTATTTTGGAGTCCTATTCTTCTAAAACATTTTAAATTTTTCCACTTAAAAAACAGTGCTTATCAACTGACATCTTTTTTTATTAAGTTTTAAGCTTTATCTTGAGTTCAAGCTTGATATTAAGAATGTGTAAAATTTTAATGTGTTGTGATTAGTCATTGCTTTATTAAACATGACATGATAAGCCATATTTATTTAAATTTTTTATTCCCGTGTATATTGTATTTTGTGAATATGAGCTAAATAGATTTGGTATGTTTTATAGGAAAAGACTGATCTGCGAAATAGAAAAAAAAACAATTAAGAAAAATCATGCGTTAAGCATAGATTACAAAACACTTTCCAACGCTTCCTGAATGCTTTAACAAGACATCGTAATTTAGGGAAATAACGTAAATAACGTAAATAAGATAACTAAGTAAATATTTTAGAAAACACATAAAACATTTGAAAAACTGATTTCAGCATTTACCGTCCATAGCCAAATATGTTTTCTAATTCTTTTGAACAGCCCTGCATTTGATCTGTAAGTTGATATACATATTATATAATGGGAAAATTTATTTTTGCAAGAAAACACATAACAGGTTGAAATTCTCTTTCAACAATTTATACTAATATATGGAAACATACTTGAATACTTTTGTATAATCTTGTTGTTTACCTAGAACGTTTATTACGCTCTACTGCTTAGTTAAAATTTAATTCAAACACTCTTAAAACTGCTGAAATCACATTTCCAGAAATTATAATTTATAGATGGCCATGTATTCAATTCTTTACGTGACCCTGTATATCATTTTATCTATATTCTACAAACATTTCTTAGTAAATTAAATGCAGTTCAACGTAAAAATCCATAACTCATTTAAAAACTACCTTTAATCAATTTGCGCATATACCCAGTAACACTTACGAATACTTTTTTGTAGTCCTGTATATGAATTATAGCATTTATATATACCATACTCTATGCATAAATATAGTGAATCATAAAAGCGCATATCATAATTAAAAATGTATTTCCAGCGATCATCCCTAATGAACTTCGGTTACAATATAGTATCGGAAATATTTTGTGCGTCCTGTAAATGCTATATACATTTCGTATTATCATGAAATAATGTATAGTGTGTAAACCTCAACGACTTATATCAATTTCATTATATATGAAATAGATTAACATAATTAAAGTACGCCGCAAATAATTACCTCCATCCCTGTATAATAATGTATTGGAATCCCTTTTTTAGCCCTGTAAATGAACAATAACTATTCGTTGCACCACATACTCTTCAGAATGCATATTTTAGTGCGTTTCATAAATTCAGATCAATTTTATTCTGTTTGAAAGCGTGTAAAATCGTTAAAAATCATTTGAAACGATTTTTTCCCGTAGGCCGTAGTGTAACGAAATACTCTTGACTGTTCCTGTAAATGAATTAAACACGCTACAAACTTCATTACAAATAGGGGCCGTGCTATGGTAAACGTCAATAACATCCAAAAATTTCAAGGCAATCCGAGTATATTTGCGAGAGTTAGACCGCGGACAGACGAAAAGACAAACCGAAGTCATAAACACTTTTCAACTTTGTTGAAAAGTATTAAAAAGAACATATAAACGTAAAATAAATGATTGCATATTAACTATTTTTATTGTTTAAAAAACATTTTAATGTAGAAAGTAGTTATTAATCGCTTAAAAAAAATATTCAGTCCTATATTACGAAAGTACATACCAACTTTTTAAAAAATATACTAAAGCAGTTTAAGCTATAAACTTGTTATCACAGGCATAAAAAACCCTTTGTTTCAATGCTTAAATATATTTATTTTTTTTTATTCCAGTGATTACATATATCGAAAACGTAGAAAATGAATTTACAATCGAAGAAAATTTAATAACTGATTCTGAGTGTCTACAATTAAATGTTTGATTAAAATCACAAACAGAAAAAAAAAACTTACATAATGTTAATTTCTAATCTGAAACAATTTCTAATTTCATATTTAACTCCAAAATAATAATGATGCTATAAGTGTTAGTAACTAGAAAACATTAAAAAGCCGAAAAAAATTCCACACCACTGTTTCAACACATTTTCAATCTCAAGAGACTAAAAATTAATATTTACATTCATTCTACTATGAATGCAAGGGCGGATCTGGAGAGTCCTCAAGGGGGGGGGCGATTTTAGAAATTTGGAGACTCCAATCTGATGCGCGGGTCGGGGCTAATTTTTTTCACTGCGGGTCGTGTTACTTCTACTTTTTGCTGTGGGTCGGGCTTGGGTCCGGTTGACTATAATTTTTTGCTGTGGATCGCATTTGGGTCCGGTTGACTTCTACTTTTTGCTGCGGGTCGGGTTTGGGTTCGGTATACTTATACTTTTCTGCTGCGGGTCGGGTTGACTTCTAATTTTTAGCTGCGCTCTAGCGCATTGGGTTTGGGGCAGATTTGCATACATTACTTCCGGTTTGGGTCAGTTTCTGATTTGGTTTTCACTCTTGCGAGAAGGGTTCGGGCCGACCCGAATTTGAAAAGAAAGTCTAAATATTTTTGAAGATAAAAGGTAAAATAAAAGATCCATAACTGACACGCCCAAACAATTATTTAATAATACTTTTTAATCTTCAGGATTATGTAAAAAATACTAGTTTGTTATAAGACCGCTTATCTCTTTATATCTAAGATGAGTTGTAATTAAAAAAAACTAGTATGTTTTGGCCATCACAAAACTTTCTTCTATATAAATCACATCAATTAAATCATTTAAATAGTACAAGAAATAACAACGATTTAGCACCAATTCATATCAAAGTATATCTGAATTTGAAGTTGGATGAAAATTCGTGCATTAGTTCTTGAGATAGAGCTATAGCGGAAATTCTGAAAAATGTAGCATAGCAGCGCCACCTGTTGAGCGATTTACAACAAAAATAAGCAGCACTAAATGATATCAAGGTGTACCTGAATCTGAAGTTTGTTGAAAATCCAAGCATTAGTTCTTGAGATAAAGCTATTGCGGAAATCGCCAAAAATACAGCATAGCAGCGCCACCTTTTGAGCGATTTACGCCAAATATTAAACAGCTCTAATTTATACGTCAATTCATGTCAAGGATTAACTGAATCTGAAATTTGATGAAAATTCGTGCATTTTTTCTTGAGTTAGAGCTATTGCGATAATCATGAATAATGCAGCACAGCAGCGCCATCTGTTGGGCGATTTTCACAAAAAAGTAATCAGCACCAAACTATATCCTGAACAAACTAAATCTGAAGTTTTATGAAAATCCGTGCAGTAGTTCTTGAGATATAGCTATTGAAGAAATCGTGGAAATTACCACATAGCAGCGCCACCTGTTGGGCGATTTTCACCAAAAACTAATCAGGTCCAGTTTATATCAAGGTCTAACTAAATATAAAGTTTTGTGAAATTCCGTGCATTAGTTCTTGAGATAGAGCGCCCACAAAATGTTTGCCACATACAGACTTACAGACAGACATTTTCTAAAAACCATCAAATCGTGTTCTGGGCATTCTAAAACGTATAAATCCGTCGAAAACCGGAAGTCGAAATTTTTCACTAATCCAATACTTTCTTCTTGTAAAGATAGAAGAAAGTAAAAAAATGCTTTGAAACTTATTAAAAAACATACCGAGTGTCCTAAAATCGATTGACTGATTTTAAAATTCAGTGACTTGCAAATGGTGACAGCAATTTAAAAAAGTCCTTCCGGCCAGTGCCGGGAGGAAGAGGTAGCTTTCAAATACCTTATTTTAAAAAAGCCAACTTATGTTATTCAAGCACACGAAGCTCAATTTAGTGGAAACCGAATATAGGAGATTCAATACTAATTTTTATCAATACTAAATCATTATGAATGAGAATTTCACGAAATTAGTCAGCTTTATCCAAGCTGCTTTTATTTAAAGTAACTTATATTTGGCTGAGATGTTGATGTATACTATCCACATGCTTTCTCACATGGAAATACGCGAATACGTGTGTTATCGCGTGACAAATACAAGATCGTTTCAAAATGTTAGCCATACTAGAAATTCAAAGTGCTATAATTCAACCATTTTTTAAGATATAAACAAAAGAACAAATTTTCAGAAACAAAATCTGCTCCGGAATCTTTGTATCAAAGTCAAACACATAAAAAAAATCTTTCTCATTTTCCAATTTCTTAATACCTCATTTTAAATTTTAAATTTAATTTTTTTAAATAGCCTCCATTTTGAAACAAGATGGCGAATGAAGCTGGCCAACGAACTCGGTCGAGATATTTGTATGTACTATGTACACACCAAAGTACATCTAAATCGGTTCATAAATACGCCTGTTATCACGTGACAAATATCAGGACGTTTCAAAATGTCAGCCACGCTAGAAATTCAAAATGCTATAACTCAGCCATTTTTTGAGATATAGACGAAACGAAAACTGCTCCCGAATCTTTGTATCAAGGTCAAATACATAAGAAAAAAATATTTTTTCAATTTTCAATTTTTTGGTACCACATTTCAAATTTAAATTTTTCTTAAAAATTTAAATGGCTGCCATTTTTAAACAAGATGGCGGATGAAGCTGGCCAACGAACTCGGTCGAGACATTGGTATGTACTATGTACAAACGAAGTTACATCCAAATCGGTTCATAAATACGCCTTTTATCGCGTGACAAAATTCAGGACATTTCAAAATGTCAGCCACGCTAGAAATTCAAAAGTCCTTCCGGCCAGTGCCGGGAGGAAGAGGTAGCTTTCATATTCCTTATTTAAAAAAAGCCAACTTATATCATGCAAACACACGAAGCTCAATTTAGTGGAAACCGAATATAGGAGATTCAATACTAATTTTTATCAATATAATGAATGAGAATTTCGCGAAATTAGTCAGCTTTATCCAAGCTGCTTTTCTTTAAAGTAACTTATATTTGGCTGCCAAATTCGGCAATTTCTTAAAGTGCCTGTCATTTTAAGACAACATGGTGGATGAGGCTAAGCAGTGAACTTGGTCGAGACCTTAGTAATTGCTGTGCACATGCTCACTCACATCGGAATCGGTTAATATATAGGAGTGCTGTCGCATGCAAAAAATCAGATTTTTCAAAATGTCACCCACAATAGAAATTGAAACTGCTATATCTGAGCCATTTTTTAAGGTAAAGACAAACAAAAAATGCTCCTGAATCCTTATATCAAGATCAAATACTTAAGAAAGAAACCTTTTTCAATTTCTAATTGTTTTGCACCTCACTTTAAATATATATATTTTTTTTTAATTTAATGGCCGCCATTTTGAAACAAGATGGCTGATGAATCTGGCCAGCGAACTTGGTCGAGGTGTTGATGTATAATATCCACATGCCTTCTTACATCGAAATAGGCGAATACGCGTGTTATCGCGTGACAAATACAAGATCGTTTCAAAATGCTAGCCAATCTAGAAATTCAAAGAGCTATAAATCAACCATTTTTTAAGATATCAACAAAAGAACAAATTTTCAGAAACAAAAACTGCTCCGGAATCTTTGTATCAAGACCAAACACATAAAAAAAATCTTTTTCATTTTCCAATTTTTTAATACCTCATTTTGAATTTTAAATTTAATTTTTTTTAAATGGCAACCCTTTTGAAACAAGATGGCGAATGAAGCTGGCCAACGAACTCGGTCGAGACATTGGTATGTACTATGTACAGACCAAGTTACATCCAAATAGGTTCATAAATACGCCTGTTATCGCGTGACAAAAATCAGGTCGTTTTAAAATGTCAGCCACAAGAGAAATTCAAAATGCTATTACTCAGCCATTTTTTTTTAGATATAGACGAAAGAAAAACTGTTCCGGAATCTTTGTATTAAGGTCAAACACATACAAAAAAAAATCTTTTTCATTTTCCAATTTTTTGGTATCTCATTTAAATTTTTTTATTTTTTAATTTTTTTAAATGGCCGCCATTTTGAAACAAGATGGCGGATGAAGCTGGCCAACGAACTCGGTCGAGATATTTGTATGTACTATGTACACACCAAGGTACATCCAAGTCGGTTCATAAATACGCCTTTTATTACGTGAGGAAAATCAGGACGTTTCAAAATGTCAGCCACGCTAGAAATTCAAAATGCTATAACTCAGCCATTTCTTAAGATATAGACGAAACAAAAACTGCTCCCGAATCTTTTTATCAAGGTCAAACACATAAGAAGAAAATATTTTTTCAATTTTCAATTTTTGGTACCACATTTCAAATTTAAATTTTTCTTAAAAATTTAAATGGCCGCCATTTTTAAACAAGATGGCGGGTGAAGCTGGCCAACGAACCCGGTCGAGACATTGGTATGTACTATGTATAAACGAAGTTACATTCAAATCGGTTCATAAATACGCCTTTTATCGCGTGACAAAATTCAGGACGTTTCAAAATGTCAGCCACGCTAGAAATTCAAAATGCTATAACTCAGCCATTTTTTAAGATATAGACGAAACAAAAACTGCTCCGAAATCTCTGTATAAAGGTCAAATACATAAGAAAAAAATATTTTTCCATTTTCAATTTTTTGGTACCACATTTCAATTTTTACATTTTTAAAAAAATTTTAAATGGCCGCCATTTTGAAACAAAATGGCGGATGAAGCTGGCCAACGAACTCGGTCGAGAGATTGGTATGTACTATGTACACACTGAATTACATCCAAATCGGTTCATAAATACGCCTTTTATCGCGTGACAAAATTCAGGACGTTTCAAAATGTCAGCCACGCTAGAAATTCAAAATGCTATAACTCAGCCATTTTTTAAGATATTGACGAAACAAAAACTGCTCCGGAATCTTTGTATAAAGGTCAAATACATAAGAAAAAAATATTTTTCCATTTTTAATTTTTTGGTACCACATTTCAAGTTTTAAATTTTTTTAAAAATTTTAAATGGCCGCCATTTTGAAACGAAACGGCGGATGAAGCTGGCCAACGAACTCGGTCGAGACATTGGTATGTACTATGTACACACCGAATTACATCGAAATCGGTTCATAATTACGGGAGTTACAGTGTGACATAGGTCAGATATATATATATATATATATATATATATATATATATATATATATATATATATATATATCAATTTTGAACGGAGGGTGGTTTCGGGGTCTGGGGGTCATGATCGATGAAAATATACCAAAATTTTTTGAAATCGCTTTCCTCCGAACGGCTGCAATAGGTAGCTTTTTTGTAAAGAAAGCTACCTAAAAATCTTGCAAGAGGGTTATGTAAGATGGCATGAGATTTTTTTTGCTGCGATTCTTGATTTTACTTTACAATAGCAGCTGTAGATGGCACTGCAAACAATAGTTGTTAAATCGGGCACCGATTTAGCGCCTATTCATTGCAGCGCCATCTGGTTTCTATTCTAAACTAAAAAAACTCCTGATCAGGGGTAATTCTCGGTTTAAAAAAAAAAAAAAAAAAAATCTGAAATGTTACAGCAGAGGGGTGGGGATTCCCTTCTGGCACTAATTATTCTTGTTGCGGGTCGAGTTAGCCGTTTTTCGATCTGGGTCGATTTGAGGCTGAGTGTAGATTCATGCAAGCTCGGTTTGGGTTAAACCATTTTGTTCAAAAGTTAGTTCAGTATATTATTTCAGATTCAAAATTACCCCTATAATAATAAACATAGGTGTATGTATGTGTGCTGTTTCCCAAAGAGAGCACTGTATTTTTTCCACGAGTCTTTGACGAAATTCGCGTTTTTTTCGCAACTTTTTGACGAAATTCGCCTATTCTCCCAGCCCTTCGATAAAATTCGCGTTTTTCCGTAGCTCTTTGATGAAATTCACATTTCTTCCATTATTCTTTGACAAAATTTACGTTTCTTCCGCAACTCTTTCATGAAATAAGTGTAATTTTGCAGCCCTTTTATAAAATTCGCGTTTTTTTCCCTCCACCCTTTGACAAAATTTGTGTTTTTTTTCGCGATCATTTGACGAAAATTGCATTTTTTCAGCGATCCTTTGACGAAATTCGCGCTTTTTAAGCAATTCTTTAACGAAATTTGCTTTTCTCCGCGATCCTTTGACGAAATTTGAGTTTTTTGCGACCCTATGAGGAAATTCGCATTCCTTTCGCGATTCTTTGATAAAATTAGCATTTTTCGCGATCCTTTGACGAAATTCGCTTTTCTCGCGGTTGTTTGACAAAATTCGCGTTTTTTGCGCGATCCTTTGACGAAATTCGGGATTTCCGTGATCATTTGAAGTACATCGCGTTTTTCCGTGGCCTTTTGACCAAATTCTCGCTTTTTCCGCGCCTCTTTCACCAAATTCACGTTTTTTCCGCGATTCTTTGTCGAAATTGAAGCTATTTTCTGCGAACGATTGATGAAATGGATTTTTTGCGGCGACCATTTGTCAAAATTCGCAATTAGTTTTATGTCCGAATTTTCGGACAAAAATTGCGCCTTTATTTTATTACATATTTCAAATCTGTATATATTTTAGAGTTCAAATATGTCCAAAATCTTTGTGAAAGAGTTTCTTTTTTAAATAGAATTAGATTATAAAAAAATGGTTTGCTGCGGAAATTGCGGGTTGAAATTTTGCCACTTTTACGTTGGCCTTGGAAATAGCGGGATGCGCAGTGAGAGGATTAAATTTTCGGAAAATTTGGAACACAATCACCCTTGCTCCTGAGATCTTACATAACCCTCCTTCAAGTATTTTTTTTTTTTATATAGCTGTCGCCATTTGCAAGTTATTGAATTGTATTTAAAATCAGTCAGTCCATTTTAGGACACCCGATATATTCAGTAGCTATATGGGATGATGGCTGAAAGAAGCATATTTAAAAAAAAATTAAAGCTGGCTTCGATATGTCAGTTAGAGGTTTACCAGGGCTGAAATTTCCAGGTCCAACCCACAAAATAAAAAAAAAATTATTAGCCCGGTATAAAAGCTAAAAAAATCAACTCCAGCCCAGCCTGCATTTTGCAATTACAATTATTCATTAAAGCACACTTACTTATGCTCATATTTTATTTTACATTATGTTCTAAAATCATGAATACAGAAAAACATTAATATTAATGACTATTTAGGCAATTATGTACATAAAAACTACGTAAAAATCGTTACTTAGACAAATACATTCAAATGGAAATCCAGTAAGAAAATCAATTTAGAATGAAAGAAACGGATGATAAAAGAAAATCCGAATTTTAAAGCTCTACAAAGAAAAAAATTCTGCATAGCAGCGCCACCTGTTGGGCGATTTACACCAAACACTAATATGGACCAATTTGTACCAGGAAGTAACTTAATCTAAAGCTTGATGACAATTCATGCATTAGTTCTTGAGATATAGTTATTGCGGAAATCGTGAAAAATGCAGCACAGCAGCGCCACCTATTGGGCGATTTACACAAAAAATTAAACAGCAATAACTTATTTCAAATGAAAATCAAATTTCAAAGTAATTGCTTAAAAGGCGCAAAGACCAACATAGTGAAAAAGATTCCAAGCCGGGACTCGAACCCGGGCCATCAGCATAGCGCACTGACGTTCTACCGACTAAACCACTTGGAACGATACCTAGCTCGGAAAATTTCTCACTATTATATGTTGGCAAGGCTACAAACGCAGCACAAGATGGAATATTTATCGTGAGTCACTGACCTGGGACAAACACGAAACATAATTAAATCCAGCATCGATAGAAATTATATTAATACATGGAAATTATTCCAGAGAGAAAACATTCGCCTTGCATACAATATTTCAAATGAAAATCAACTTTCAAAGTAATTGCTTAAAAGGCGCAAAGGCCAACATAGTGAAAAAGATTTAATAGTGAGAAATTTTCCGAGCTAGGTATCGTTCCAAGTGGTTTAGTCGGTAGAACGTCAGTGCGCTATACTGATGGCCCGGGTTCGGGTCCCGGCTTGGAATCTTTTTCACTATGTTGGCC
Organism: Maratus speciosus; assembly: GCA_963932465.1. Lineage (NCBI taxonomy): Eukaryota > Metazoa > Arthropoda > Arachnida > Araneae > Salticidae > Maratus > Maratus speciosus. The sequence continues at coordinate 403,971,101 of OZ010789.1, forward strand.
TTTGCGCCTTTTAAGCAATTACTTTGAAATTTGAAATTTGATTTTCATTTGAAATATTGAATGCAAGGCGAATGTTTTCTCACTGGAATAATTTCCATGTATTAACAGCAATAATTTATATCAGGGACTCCCTGAATCTGAAGTTTAATGAAAATTCGTGCATTTTTTCTTGAGATAGAACTATTGCGATAATCTCGAATAATGCAGCATAGCAGCGCCACCTGTTGGGCGATTTTTACCAAATTGTAATCCGCACGTAACTATATCCTGGACTAACTGAATTTGAAGTTTTATGCAAATCCGTTGAGTAATTCCTGAGATACTGCTATTGCAGAAATCATGAACCATGCCGCATAGCAGCGCCACCTGTCGGGCGATTTTCCCCAAAAGCTAATCAGGACCAGATCATATCAAGGTCTAACTGAAACTAAAGTTTTGTGAAATTCCGCGCATTAGTTCTTGAGATAGAGCGCCCACAAAATTTTTGTCACTTACAGACTCACAGAGTGACAGACAAACATTTTCTAAAAACCATCCAATCGTGTTCAGGACATTCTAAAACGTATAAATCCTTCGAAAACCAGAAGTCGAAAATTTTCACGAATCCAATACTTTCTTCTTGTAAAGATAGAAGAAAGTAAAAAAGTAGATTTTTAAATATGCTTCTCTGTAATTTATCAAATCAAATTAAATTTTTAAAGATTTCGCTAAACAAATGTACAACGTAAATTTTACGGACAACAAATAAGTAAGATGCCAGAACAACTTGGGCTCGGGGAAACAAATTTAGAGAAGTACACGGGTCGCGATCGGGCCAATGCTGTTTATCATACGGGCTGACACGGATCGAACGTTTAGCTTTTATTCCGGGACGAGACTCGAGCTGGAAATTTTGGCCAATGCTGACCTCTAGGAAGAGACCTGAATTTGCAGAAAATTTTAAGATCAGGGCACGACCCGGCTCTAAATGAGAGAAGACCTGACCCAGGCCGAGTCTCGTGGATTTAAACTGGTGGCGCGACCCGGGTCGGGTCGCGCCGAGCTCGAGCTTCACCCCAAGTCATTTCAAGTGAGGATGCATAATGCCGTTTTGTTACCCTTTTTTGCCCAAGGGGGGGGCGATCGCCCCCTCGCCCCCCCCCCTTAGATCCGCCATTGTATGAATGTAGGCACGAATCAGTCTCTGCGCCAGCTTTTTTTTTTTTTTTTTTTTTTTTTCGAGCGATGGCAGATTAATAATATACAACAGAATCGAATAAAAATATCCTTCTGAAAACAATACAGACCAGTCTCTTTCTATATGTGTAACATAAAACTACTTAACTCATCATTATAATATATACAAAACAGGAACAAAATATTTAAATTAAATAAGACTTACATATATGCTTCATCAATAATATCCGTATATTTTTAATATCCTAAAATGGCAGATGTCTTTCTTTTATATTAAAAGAAGTGCTGTAGGCGTGCTGGTGTTCTAAACAGTAGAGTGAAGTGACTTCCCGCGAATTCTCTTGTTTATTCTATGGTAATATCGCGAAGCAGACGATTTGAGCAGGTGTGTTTTTATCATTTATTTGTTTTTGTAAACAACTGATTTGAATCTGAAATGCGCAATAATTATATGAGAGTGTAACAATCAGTGGAGGATTATTATATTAAATTGCAATGCTAGATAAAATTGAAATCATGAAAAAAGAATACTTTTACTGTCTTAGATATCAAATTGATAAAATATAGCATGAAAATTTAGTTTATTAATGCTTGTATCGTGCAATTTATTTATTATGCCCCCCCCCCCGCCTTTCGTGATAGAATTTACTATTTGCTATCCACTAATATATTTTCCTTCCTTATGCCGCTGTAACTCAGGTCTGTTTAAAATATTGTTTAACCCTTAACTGATGTGATAAAAATTGCCGCATAACTACTGTGAGCGGTCTGTGAGACCGCTTAATCTATCAAATGGATAAAATATAGCATGAAAATTTAGTTTATTAATGCTTGTATCGTGCACTTTATTTATTATGTCCCCCCCCCCCCACCTTTCGTGACAAAATTTACTATTTGCTATCCACTAATATATTTTCATTCCTTATGCCGCTGTAACTCGGGACTGTTTAAAATACTGTTTAACCCTTAACTGATGTGACAAAAATTGCCGCATAACTATTGTGAGCGGTCTGTGAAACCGCTTAATTCATCAAATTGATAAAATATAACATGAAAATTTAGTTTATTAATGCTTGTATCGTGCATTTTATTTATTATGCCCCTTCCCCCTTTCGTGACAGAATTTACTAGTTGTTATCCACTAATATATTTTCATTCCTTATGCCGCTGTAACTCGGGACTGTTTAAAATACTGTTTAACCCTTAACTGATGTGACAAAAATTGCCGCATAACTATTGTGAGCGGTCTGTGAGACCGCTTAATCCATCAAATTGATAAAATATAACATGAAAATTTAGTTTATTAATGCTTGTATCGTGCATTTTATTTATTATGCCCCTTCCCCCTTTCGTGACAGAATTTACTAGTTGCTATCCACTAATATATTTTCATTCCTTATGTCGCTGTAACTCGGGACTGTTTAAAATATTTCTCTTCATTTTCAAAGATTTTTGAAGTTCATATTTTTGTCACACTGTGACTTACAATATGGTGGTTTTTTTTATCACATATGTGACGTGACATACGGTACATGCAGTGACATAATAGTGTCGTCACAATTTTTTTTTAATTGCCAGAAAAATATAATTTTACAGTAAATAACATGTTTTAAAGAATTTTTGCAATTTTTTAAAGTTTTCTAAGAAGTTCACATCTCAGTCACAATGTGACATCACTGAGTGGTGGCATTTTGGTCACAGATGTGACGTGACCCCAGTGACTTACAGTGACGTCACAACGACGTCACCGTGACCATGCATACTATGAGGGGATGATATCTCTAATCAACTTATATATATATATATTTTTTCGAAATCCATTCACCGCATGACAGGGCAAGTATCCATTCACAAAGTGGAAAATTTTAATCCGGAAGCAAAGAGAAGAATTTCCTGACAATGCTTTATGCTAAAAATAATATTTTCAAAATCACATGCAAAACACCTGACAATAATATACCTTTAACTCGGAAACTATTGGAGAAATTTTCATATATTTTTTAATAGTACAAAACTATTTTTAGAATATTTTTGCACACATATAGATTTTTTTATAATTTAGCAGTAACTAAACTATAAAGTGATCCTCCTGCAAGAAATGAAAATAAAGTATACTAGTAAAATAGTTACGCGTTTTCGCCAATAAGAAAAAAAACACTCATAAAACAACTGACCTTCATGTACCTGTTTCTCGAAAATTACTGAAGCGATTTCAGTACGTTTTATATAGTTTTTTTTTAGTAGACAAACTATAAATTGACTGCTCGATAAAAGGAAAAAAAAATGCTGTAGTTTTCAATATTGCCATCAAAAGAAATCTAGTTCCTTTTTAAATTAACATAACTATTACGTATTTTACTTTTATTTTTTACCGAAAGATCAATTGATAGTTTAACTACTGCCAAATTTTTTTAAAGTATTGGAATCGATGCGTTAGTTTTCGAGAATATGATAATAAATCAATATCAGTTGTTTTTACATGCGATTTTTTTTTTCAAAGTTGCATAGGTATTGCATTTTTTGTTTTTATTTCTTATCAAACGAGCTATTTATGATTTAGCTACTAACAAAACGATTAAAAGAAGTATTGAAATCCGGTAAGTAGTTCCTGAGAAAAAGTTACATAAATTTCAGCTATTTTATATGGGGTATCGCAATTATTGTCCATCCCTTTAAGAAACACAGTGTCTAATTGAAAACAATGCAATCCTTATCTTGAACTAAATTTCAGATGTTTTACATGTGATATCACAATTGTTATCGGCCCCTTATTAACCATTTATCTACTGACAGTACTTATAAGTACGATTAAAATAACTTGTTATAAAATTCATTTAATACATCGATTACTAGTAATACAGTTTTGAATGGGTTACAGATACATTACATTATCTTGTTCCAAAAGCACTATTGGTTACACAAAACAAAATATTTTTAAAAGGTGATTTCTTTTGCCTTTGCATCTTTTCAGCTTTCTTGGCGTTGGGTGGGGGGGGGGGGGGGATTTTTCAATTCGGAAATATTTCTATATTTCTATTGTAAGAACATTATATTTGTACGTTTTCCAATTCTACAAAATACTAAGAAAAATATTTAAAGTAAATGTTTTGAGTGGGGTTATAAATATTGCACGAAATCCCTATAAATTGAAATTTAATTAATCCTTCTAAAGCCTTCAATCCCCCTAAAATCGTTCTAAAATTTATTAAATGTTTATGTAAATCTTCTAATGTCGATTCAAAAATTCATTAAAAATGCTTTAGAAGATAAAACTTACCATGTATTCATAATTCAGTGCATAAAGGGTTAAAAGCAGTGTCTTGTTGAAAACAAGGAAGTCCTTTTCTTGAAAAAAAAATTCAGCTGTTTTACATGTGATGCCGCAATTGTTATCGGCCCCTTAAGAAAAGCACTGTCTTGTTGAAAAGAATGCAATCATTTTCTAGAACTAAATACTTAAGAAACTATTTCTTAGGTATGCAACGCACCGAAATTTAATGAAGTGTATCTCGTAACACGCATAGTTACTCATCAATAAATTCCAGGTATACGAAATTAATGAGCTTCTAAAAACAATTCGAGATTTCGATTTCTTAACAAACTCTAATATATCTTAAGAGAGTTTAATGATGGGTCTTTCATTACAAATATGCATAGTTACCGTTAAATAATCTCGAGGTATTTTTGAAAATGAATCATCTTATAAAAATATTTGAAGATTCTGAAATCTTATCAAATATTATTCCTGTTGAGAGAGTTGCAAAAGAATAAACTTCTTTTTTCCATTGCATATTGTATTATGAAGAATGTCGCATTTCATACAAAGCAAAGTTGATCTCAGGAAAATCGCGCTAAAATACCTTCACTAGTGTTACAATTGAATGAAAATTTGTTTTCATCAGTGGATTCAACATGTGAGTTACGACCTGGACTTTCTATACAAAAATTATTTTTCATGACGAGTATTGTCACCATTGAAAGCTAATTTCATTAATTTAGAAACACATTATATCACTCACAAGTGACACATGTCGACAAAAGTAAATTTCACAGGAGAGGCTAAAGGAGATTCGCATGTTTTTATTGCAACATGAAATTATAGCACTTAGCTCTGTATACAACGGTAAAAATGTTTATAAAACCGTAAAAACCTTTATAAAGAAGACATTAGATGAGGTTTGGGGGGCTGAGTAGTTTTACCCTCACATACAATTGCTCCCTTTTGTGGTCAAAAATGGACATATAGCGTAATAATGCAATTTCCCTGACAACTACACTTACGAAACATTTTCTGTAGCAAGACACGCACCTATGGCAGACTTTTTAGTGGATAAAAAGCTAAATGAATTTTTGCGTGTTGTGTCCCTTTTCTTGCGGGTGAGCGATGTGTTGTAGGTACAGTCGTGGAATAAAAATAGTAAACTCCCATACTAACTCTGTAATAAATTATTGTATAAGAAAGTTACAAGTATTTAGCGATTGGAAATAAAATCTACTTTTAAATGATGCATATACAATTTGCCTAGGGCGTCATCTAGATATCAAAATGAACCCAAAATTTGTTTTTTTCAATAACAATACCTAAGTTTTACACCGTAAATAAATTCTACACCCTTCAATTAGCCTAATTCCAAATTTTCATGACATTCGTACGATTAGTTTCCCAGAAATTAATTATTTTATGATCAGCATTTTTTAATGGCTGTATCCAAATTGAAGTTTGGTACTCGATTCTTGAAATACTACAGAACGACTATGTCACTTCTATTAATGTATTATTTCTCGCCAATATGACAATTTCACTCGCGTAATGTGTTTCGACTATTACCAGCCCAAATATTTCAATTAAATGAGTAAATTATGCTTTTCTGCACATCATGGACCGCCCCTTATACCATCATTTTGATAATTTAATGTTTATCACAAAGTGGAAATACTAATATAAAAGTCAACAAAATGTATCTGTGAGCTTTTATTGTGAAATAAACAATAATTATGCAAACAAACGCTACTTTTGCCTATGTAAAAACTTTAAGGACACCACTATTTTTTTTATTAGAAATGTTACATATGATCTGCCCCCCTTTAGAAAACCAGCGTTTTATTGAATGCAATGCAATCATTTTATTCGACTATATTTCAGTCCCCTTTTACGTGTGATATCGCAGTTGTTATCGGCCCTGTAAGAAAAGCAGTGTCTTGTTGAAAAGGATGCGATCATTTTCTAGAGCTAAATACTTAAGACACTATTTCTTAGGTATGCAAAGCACAGGAATTTAATGAAGTGTATCTCGTTACATGCATAGTTACTCATCAATAAATTTCAGGTATATGAAATTAATGAGATTCCAAAAACAATTCGAGATTTCGAATTCTTAACTCTAATATATCTTAAGAGAATTTAATGAAGGGGTTTGCATTACAAATATGCATAGTTACCTATAAATAATCGCGAGGTACTTTTGAAAATTAATCATCTTATAAAAATAGTTCTAGATTCAGAAATCTTAGCAAATTTTATTCATGTTGAGAGAATTACAAAAGAGTAAACTTCTTTTTTCATTTCATTGCATCATGAAGAATGTATTAGAGTATTCGACTAGTGTTGTTTATATTCCTATTAAATATTTGTACAGAGTATTTGAAATATTCATTGTACATTAAAAATAAATGTTGTTAGAAATGTGTGAATTCAAATAATTCGTACAGAAAGAGTTCTAAAAAATTACAGAAATTACTACCAGACCAGAAGTAACAAACGCACTTTAAACGACTGAATAAATTAAAATTGTATCAGGCATATATATATATATATATATATATATATATATATATAACCATTAATTAAACATAACCTTCCACCGTCAAATATTATGAATTAAAGCTGTAAGTATTAAAAAAAAATAATAATATAAGAATTATTATGGAAGAAAAAAGCGGACACCGGCAAAAATTGAAAAGCTTATACATTGAATTACGTTATCAAGGGCACAGAATTCAATGATATATATATATATATATATATATATATATAGACTGGAATGCTAGAATTGGGGAAAAAGAGAAAGGTGAGTTATCAGTAGGAAATCATGGATATGGGGTGCGAAATGAAAGAGGAAACAGATTGATTGAGTTTGCAGAATGTGAACAGTTGTATATCATGAATTCATTTTTCAAGAAAAAGCCACAAAGGAAATGGACATGGCGTTGTGCAAATGGCTCAACAAGTGAAATCGACTACATCTTAACAAACAAAAAGCATCTTATTCAGGAATGCAGCGTTCTCAATAACTTCAATACAGGAAGTGATCACAGGTTGGTTAGATGCAAACTGCTGTTAAATACTAAAGTGGAAAGAATGAAGCTTTTGCAACACTCAAAGAAATCAATCGATATAATAAATCTCCAGAAACATAAAGAAGAATTCTATTTGGAACTTAAAAACCGTTTCCAAGTACTTCAATCAGCTTTAGAAGAAGAGCAAGATGTTACAGTAGTGAACAAGAAACTAACCAGTACTCTACAAGATATTGCAAAGAAGATAGCCGGCGATGCACAAGTAAAGCAGACAAAGAAAATAACAGAAGAAACAAGAAGATTGATGAAGAAACGCAGGGAATTTAAAATGAAGAAAAACGATCCTAAATCAAGAGTTGAATATGCTGAATTATGTTAAACGGTAAGAAAATGTGTTACAGAAGATATCAGAAAATTTAACTCTGATCTTGTCAAGAAAATTCTAGAAGATAACAAAAGTTTAAAATCAGCTAGGCGAAAACTTTGTGTTGGAAGAAAAGGTATTTTTGCACTAAAGAGGGCAGGTGGAACAATCACCAAAATCAATAAAGAAATAGTACACATTGTCGAAAAATTCTATAACGATTTATATAAATATGAAGAACAGAGGGAAATCAACTTATGTGATCCACGAGAAAACTTAACAGAAACCGATGCCATAATCCCAGTGACGACAGACGAAGTTTTACAAGCCATTAAATTTATGAAAATAGGTAAATGCCCCGGAGAAGATGGAATTACAATCGACCTTATCAAACAAGCAGGAGAAGAATTTGCAAAAATGCTATCCTTACTGTTTTCCAAATGTCTCCAGAAGTCAGATGTACCAGAAGATTGGAATAATGCTGTGATGGTGCTACTTTACAAGAAAGGAGAGAAGGAAAACATTAAAAACTACCGTCCAATCAGCTTACTGTCAGTGATTTATAAAATTTTCACCAAAGTTTTAACGACAAGACTTGAATCAGCTCTGGACTCAGCTCAACCTGATTCCGAAGTGGATTCAGCACAATGGATCATATCCAAACGGTAAGGGAACTCATAGAAAAACATAAGGAATATAATTTACCTCTTTGCCTTGCCTTTAATGATTATGAAAAAGCATTTGATTCGGTCTACACATCAGCAGTAGTAGAATCTCTGGAGGACATTGGTATAGACAAACCTTACATCAATATTATAAAGATTTACAAGAAAGCAACAGCAACCATCCGCTTGGACAAAGGAAAAGCAAAGATCAAGCTTGGAAGAGGGGTAAGACAAGGAGACACCATTTCGCCTAAGCTTTTTACTACTGTCTTAGAAAATATTTTCAAGAAGCTGGATTGGGAAAACAAAGGGATTAGAATAAATGGGGAATATTGAAGTCATCTCCGATTCGCTGACGACATTTTAATTTTCAGTAACAGTCCTGAAGAATTGGAAAATATGCTAAAAGATTTGGCAGAAGCTAGCATTGATGTGGGATTAAAAATAAACTTGGAAAAGACTAAGGTGATGTTCAATTCATTTGCATCAAAAAAGAAAATCGTCTACAACAACACTGAAATTAAAGAAGTGCAAAGTTATGTGTACCTTGGGCAAGAAATATCATCTGATAATAGTATCATGAATGAAATCAATTGAAGAATAAGAAATGGATGGAGTGCTTTTGGGAAGAACAATATTATTCTGAAGAGTAGCATGCCCCTGTGTTTGAAAAGAAAGGTATTTAACCAATGTGTTTTGCCTGTCCTAACTTATGGAGCAGAAACATGGACGCTAACAAAACGGATGGTACAAAGATTACAAACAACACAGAGAAGTATGGAAAAATGTATGCTAGGTATAACTAGAAGAGACAGAAAAAGAATAACATGGATAAGAAGTTAGACGAAAGTTTTTGACATCGTTGAAAGAATTAAACGGCTAAAATGGAAATGGGCTGGGCACATCGTAAGAAGACAAGACAATAGATGGAGCACAAACACCCTACAGTGGTATCCCAGAGATGTAAAACGGCCAAGAAGACGACCTCAAGTAAGATGGAGTGATGAAATCAGAAAAGTAGCCGGTGTAAATTGGATGACTAAAGCACTAGACAGGAAACATTGGAAAAATCTGGGGGAGACCTACATCCAGCAGTGGATTGAAAACGGTTGATGATGATGATGATGATATATATATATATATATAATACCAAAAAACGCACACTACACATCCAAACCCAAAACTACTGAACTATAGAGAAAATTAACAAAATAACCATGGAAAAACTTACTAACTAAACCATGAACGAAAAGAAAACAACCAATGGAGACAGATTGCAAGGCTAAAGACTTGCATGCTGGGTTTTACCGGCAATTACTCATGAAACTTCCCCCATATCTGTCAAGACCATACTGGCCAAAGAAAACTTTAAAACTGGCCATCCAAAGCAGTAACCGAATTCGAAAAGAACACTTTAAAACTGTCCATCCAAAGCAGCAACCCAATTAAAAAAGAACGACACATCCAGACAGAGCTCCTTATAAAGCCTACGATTATTTGGCGATATTTTTAATCGCCAAAAGTAAAGCATCGCAGTAATCTTTATCCCTGACGAAATTGTTTGCCAAACTATTTAACAAACTAATAGGAAAATTCTGATCCATTGCATCTTGATAGAGATTTATAATGTCATTTATTATACTATTATGATTAAAATTTAACTTTGCTATCCTTATTAAACTATTGATAATGATATTTCTGAAAATGGAAATATGCACATTGGAATTAAAATTTAATATCTTAATAGTTTCAAAGTTGTAATCCTTTCTCTTATCATAAATGCAAGTCCGTAATCCACACCTCTCAATGTCGATAGTGAGATCCAAATAATTTACATGCTTTTCGTCATATGAAGTTTTTTTTAATATCAAACCTTGGGGATAGTAGTCTAAATTTAAATCGCTATTGGAATCGTTAATCCTTACTAACAATACATCATCAATATATCTGAAACTTAAAAAATCCTTATCCGTAGTCTCTTTAACCTCGTATAAAAATAGATAAATATCTGCAAGTACCGAACTGCAACTACCCCCAATAGGTATACCCCTAAACTGCTGAAACACATGCTTACCATCGAATAAATAATTTTCATTAACTACGAAATTAAATAAATTTGTCAAATGATCCAAATTTTTACCCAAAATATTGTACCTCTTAAAAAATTCGAATATTTTATTTTTAAGATCATTTAAATCAAAGCTGTTATATAAATCTTCAAAATCATAAACATATAGACCTTTAATATTACTCAAACCTTTCAATCTGTTAAGTAACTCAAAACTATTTTTTATAATACATGTGTAATTTTGTTTTAATGCCGCTTCAAATAAACTCTGCAAAATATCCAAAAACTTTTTATTAGCTACTTCCAAATAAGTGCCAAAACCACATGTAATTGTACGAAAGGCAATGGGGTCCTTATGAAATTTAGGAATCAAAACCATATAAGGCAATTCCTTACTACGTTGTGTGTATTTTAACCTTTTATAAAAAGCAGCAATTCTACTTTCTATCTCTTTTACACTGGTATTTAACAACCTGTAATTATGTGTATTGTTATAACATTGTCTTAATTGATTACAGTATAGCTCTTTACAAATAATACCAAAATTTGTATTTGCCTTATCAATATATGTTATAACGAAATTACTCTGTAAATCCTTGATAGAATCTTTTAATACTTTATATTCTTCCAACGAAATCCCCCCTGTTTTACCACAGTAAATTGAACTCAAATCCTTTAATATATTGTGTTTCCATTCCAGAAAAGTTATTTCTGGTAAGCAAAATTTGTTCATTAGTTTATGTATAAACATATCCACGTTGATTTTTAATCGTTTTTTTTATAAAATCCTTAGTGTTTAATCTTTTTAAACGAAATTTTGTACCAAACCGCATATAATCTCTCAATGTTCTGTCCTTGACAATGTCTAAATTACCGGTCAATAATACATGACCGTGATCCACATCGACATAATTACGATAAACCGGATCATGACAATGACATAAATTATTATCGTTGTTTCTACCAATTTCTTTTGAAAAATTATTATAGTTAAAAACCATACGACCTAAAGGTTTATCGTATCTATAAACCTTGTCAATCTCCATGTTCTTATCTGGAAGCAAATCATTGTATTTATTTAATACCTTGCCCATATTTATACCATGTTTTTTAATTTCTATGTAATCCATTACAAAATACATTCTATTAACTATTTTGTTGTTGTTGTTGTTACTTCTGCCTAGATTTTCCTTCAAATGTTGTGAACTAATTCTATACCTCAAAATGTCCAAAGCCAAATCTATATTATAGTTACTCTTATGTGAATACAATAAGTTTAACAAATCACCTATAAAACGTTTTTTCACGTTAAATATAATATATTTTATATTTCTTACTATTCCAACGAAATCACTCTTGAGAATTGAACTTTTAATTTCATTAATATTGTCATATTCCTTTGCTATTATCTAGTGGTCCATCTCCTTATTGAATTTATAATTCATGGGATGTTCAATACGCTCATATATTGAAACTTCTAATAAACTGTTTCTTAATTTTTTCGTAACGTTAGTTCCATTGAACATAACATTTAACCCGTATGGGTAAACCGTACCACATTTAATCATCATGTCACTTTCACATATCAATCTTTCTTTTTTGTTAGGGACAATCTTTAAAATCGTTAATTCCATGTTTTCAATACCATGCCTGTTGAAATGTCCAATTTCAATCTCTTGTTCTTCTTTATTAGTTTTGCAATGTCTGATATCAGACTTATGGTTATTGAAAAGCTTATTAATCGGGTCAGAAGTTTGACCTATATAAGACATTCCACATATCTTGCAGCTAAGTTTATAAACACTGTTGTAAACCTTACATACTTTTAAATACCTAATGTCCCCGATAGTGTTATACTCTGAGCCCACACTCGGGCATACTTTACAACGTTTATCACTACATTTTCTTAATTTGAGATTATTGAAAATCCTCTCCCTTTTTAAGTTTGAATTATAGAACGTTCTAGTTTTATATTTTACACCGTTATTTCTACATTCACCGCCATCGTAATTCTCATTAATTAAATGACTATTATAAATATATCTGGTATTATACCTGATCGATTTCCTTTTCCGTACACCATCAACTTCCCCTCTTTCCAAAAAAGTATCAAACTCAATTTTTTCCATAATTTTTTTTTTTCACAATTTTTTTAATTTTTATACATTTTTTTATTTTTCTCAAAAACTAAACCTTGCATACTCTTTTTGAAAAAGCTATCATCAACTCCTTTACTCCCGTAGCCAACCAAATCCACTTGTAAATCATGGTTACTTTCTAACGATCCATTCCCTACCATGCTATCAGGAACCGACCGAGCACAATGGTCCTCTAATGAATTCCATTTCTTGCCCGTATCTAAAATTCTATTTTTTGTAAATTTCATAATTATAAATGTATATTCACACTTAATACAATTTTTTAATAAAACTGAACAACATGGAAACTAATGAATAAAACTAACACTTTAAACAAAACCATTAAATCTAAAAAATAACATGAACAAATAATATATAACAAAGATGAACAAAAATAAACTGTACCAAACTGAAAACTATAACAAGAAATAATAAACAGAATAGGGAAAAACTATAAAGGAATAATTACAACGTCAAAATATGCCTGACAATTTCCTAAAACATATCTAACGTTTATCTAATCAATTCATAAAAACATAAACCATACTCAAACTGAACCACTTGAAGACGTAGCCATGCTATCGAACTTCAAAGGTTAATATAATACCAAAAAACACACACTACACATCCAAACCCAAAACTACTGAACTATAGAGAAAATTAACAAAATAACCATGGAAAAACTTACTAACTAAACCATGAACGAAAAGAAAACAACCAATGGAGACAGTTTGCAAAGCTAAAGACTTGCATGCTGGGTTTTACCGGCAATTACTCATGAAACATCCCCCATATCTGTCAAGACCATACTGGCCAAAGAAAACTTTAAAACTGGCCATCCAAAGCAGTAACCGAAATCGAAAAGAACACTTTAAAACTGTCCATCCAAAGCAGCAACCCAATTCAAAAAGAACGACACATCCAGACAGAGCTCCTTATAAAGCCTACGATTATTTGGCGATATTTTTAATCGCCAAAAGTAAAGCATCGCAGTAATCTTTTATCCCTGACGAAATTGTTTGCCAAACTATTTAACAAACTAATAGGAAAATTCTGATCCATTGCATCTTGATAGAGATTTATAATGTCATTTATTATACTATTATGATTAGAATTTAACTTTGCTATCCTTATTAAACTATTGATAATGATATTTCTGAAAATGGAAATATGCACATTGGAATTAAAATTTAATATCTTAATAGTTTCAAAGTTGTAATCCTTTCTCTTATCATAAATGCAAGTCCGTAATCCAGCCCTCTCAATGTCGATAGTGAGATCCAAATAATTTACATGCTTTTCGTCATATGAAGTTTTTTTTAATATCAAACCTTGGGGATAGTAGTCTAAATATAAATCACTATTGGAATCGTTAATCCTTACTAACAATACATCATCAATATATCTGAAACTTAAAAAATCCTTATCCGTAGTCTCTTTAACCTCGTATAAAAATAGATAAATATCTGCAAGTACCGAACTACAACTACCCCCCATAGGTATTCCCTTATCTGCTGAAACACATGCTTACCATCGAATAAATAATTTTCATTAACTACGAAATTAAATAAATTTGTCAAATGATCCAAATTTTTACCAAAAATATTGTACCTCTTAAAAAATTCGAATATTTTATTTTTAAGATTATTTAAATCAATGCTGTTATATAAATCTTCAAAATCATAAACATATAGACCTTTAATATTACTCAAACCTTTCAATCTGTTAAGTAACTCAAAACTATTTTTAATAATACATGTGTAATTTTGTTTTAATGCCGCTTCAAATAAACTCTGCAAAATATCCAAAAACTTTTTATTAGCTACTTCCAATTAAGTGCCAAAACCACATGTAATTGTACGAAAGGCAATGGGGTCCTTATGAAATTTAGGAATCAAAACCATATAAGGCAATTCCTTACTACGTTGTGTGTATTTTAACCTTTTATAAAAAGCAGCAATTCTACTTTCTATCTCTTTTACACTGGTATTTAACAACCTGTAATTATGTGTATTGTTATAACATTGTCTTTATTGATTACAGTATAGCTCTTTACAAATAATACCAAAATTTGTATTTGCCTTATCAATATATGTTATAACGAAATTACTCTGTAAATCCTTGATAGAATCTTTTAATACTTTATATTCTTCCAACGAAATCCCCCCTGTTTTACCACAGTAAATTGAACTCAAATCCTTTAATATATTGTGTTTCCATTCCAGAAAATTTATTTCTGGTAAGCAAAATTTGTTCATTAGTTTATGTATAAACATATCCACGTTGATTTTTAATCGTTTTTTTTATAAAATCCTTAGTGTTTAATCTTTTTAAACGAAATTTTGTACCAAACCGCATATAATCTCTCAATGTTCTGTCCTTGACAATGTGTAAATTACCGGTCAATAATACATGACCGTGATCCACATCGACATAATTACGATAAACCGGATCATGACAATGACATAAATTATTATCGTTGTTTCTACCAATTTCTTTTGAAAAATTATTATAGTTAAAAACCATACGACCTAAAGGTTTATCGTATCTATAAACCTTGACAATCTCCATGTTCTTATCTGGAAGCAAATCATTGTATTTATTTAATACCTTGCCCATATTTATACCATGTTTTTTAATTTCTATGTAATCCATTACAAAATACATTCTATTAACTATTTTGTTGTTGTTGTTGTTACTTCTGCCTAGATTTTCCTTCAAATGTTGTGAACTAATTCTATACCTCAAAATGTCCAAAGCCAAATCTATATTATAGTTACTCTTATGTGAATACAATAAGTTTAACAAATCACCTATAAAACGTTTTTTCACGTTAAATATAATATATTTTATATTTCTCACTATTCCAACGAAATCACTCTTGAGAATTGAACTTTTAATTTCATTAATATTGTCATATTCCTTTGCTATTATCTAGTGGTCCATCTCCTTATTGAATTTATAATTCATGGGATGTTCAATACGCTCATATATTGAAACTTCTAATAAACTGTTTCTTAATTTTTTCGTAACGTTAGTTCCATTGAACATAACATTTAACCCGTATGGGTAAACTGTACCACATTTAATCATCATGTCACTTTCACATATCAATCTTTCTTTTTTGTTAGGGACAATCTTTAAAATCGTTAATTCCATGTTTTCAATACCATGCCTGTTCAAATGTCCAATTTCAATCTCTTGTTCTTCTTTATTAGTTTTGCAATGTCTGATATCAGACTTATGGTTATTGAAACGCTTATTAATCGGGTCAGAAGTTTGACCTATATAAGACATTCCACATATCTTGCAGCTAAGTTTATAAACACTGTTGTAAACCTTACATACTTTTAAATACCTAATGTCGCCGATAGTGTTATACTCTGAGCCCACACTCGGGCATACTTTACAACGTTTATCACTACATTTTCTTAATTTGAGATTATTGAAAATCCTCTCCCTTTTTAAGTTTGAATTATAGAACGTTCTAGTTTTATATTTTACACCGTTATTTCTACATTCACCGCCATCGTAATTTTCATTAATTAAATGACTATTATAAATATATCTGGTATTATACCTGATCGATTTCCTTTTCCGTACACCATCAACTTCCCCTCTTTCCAAAAAAATATCAAACTCACAATTTTTTCCATAATTTTTTTTTTCACAATTTTTTTAATTTTTATACATTTTTTTAATTTTCTCAAAAACTAAACCTTGCATACTCTTTTTGAAAAAGCTATCATCAACTCCTTTACTCCCGTAGCCAACCAAATCCACTTGTAAATCATGGTTACTTTCTAACGATCCATTCCCTACCATGCTATCAGGAACCGATCGAGCACAATGGTCCTTTAATGAATTCCATTTCTTGCCCGTATCTAAAATTCTATTTTTTGTAAATTTCATAATTATAAATGTATATTCACACTTAATACAATTTTTTAATAAAACTGAACAACATGGAAACTAATGAATAAAACTAACACTTTAAACAAAACCATTAAATCTAAAAAATAACATGAACGAATAATATATAACAAAGATGAACAAAAATAAACTGTACCAAACTGTGAAAACTATAACAAGAAATAATAAACAGAATAGGGAAAAACTATAAAGGAATAATTACAACGTCAAAATATGCCTGACAATTTCCTAAAACATATCTAACGTTTATCTAATCAATTCATAAAAACATAAACCATACTCAAACTGAACCACTTGAAGACGTAGCCATGCCATCGAACTTCAAAGGTTAATATAATACCAAAAAAAACACACACTACACATCCAAACCCCAAACTACTGAACTATAGAGAAAATTAACAAAATAACCATGGAAAAACTTACTAACTAAACCATGAACGAAAAGAAAACAACCAATGGAGACAGATTGCAAAGCTAAAGACTTGCATGTTGGGTTTTACCGGCAATTACTCATGAAACTTCCCCCATATCTGTCAAGACCATACTGGCCAAAGAAAACTTTAAAACTGGCCATCCAAAGCAGTAACCGAATTCGAAAAGAACACTTTAAAACTGTCCATCCAAAGCAGCAACCCAATTCAAAAAGAACGACACATCCAGACAGAGCTCCTTATAAAGCCTACGATTATTTGGCGATATTTTTAATCACCAAAAGTAAAGCATCGCAGTAATCTTTATCCCTGACGAAATTGTTTGCCAAACTATTTAACAAACTAATAGGAAAATTCTGATCCATTGCATCTTGATAGAGATTTATAATGTCATTTATTATACTATTATGATTAGAATTTAACTTTGCTATCCTTATTAAACTATTGATAATGATATTTCTGAAAATGGAAATATGCACATTGGAATTAGAATTTAATATCTTAATAGTTTCAAAGTTGTAATCCTTTCTCTTATCATAAATGCAAGTCCGTAATCCACCCCTCTCAATGTCGATAGTGAGATCCAAATAATTTACATGCTTTTCGTCATATGAAGTTTTTTTTAATATCAAACCTTGGGGATAGTAGTCTAAATTTAAATCGCTATTGGAATCGTTAATCCTTACTAACAATACATCATCAATATATCTGAAACTTAAAAAATCCTTATCCGTAGTCTCTTTAACCTCGTATAAAAATAGATAAATATCTGCAAGTACCGAACTACAACTACCCCCCATAGGTATTCCCTTATCTGCTGAAACACATGCTTACCATCGAATAAATAATTTTCATTAACTACGAAATTAAATAAATTTGTCAAATGATCCAAATTTTTACCAAAAATATTGTACCTCTTAAAAAATTCGAATGTTTTATTTTTAAGATCATTTAAATCAATGCTGTTATATAAATCTTCAAAATCATAAACATATAGACCTTTAATATTACTCAAATCTTTCAATCTGTTAAGTAACTCAAAACTATTTTTTATAATACATGTGTAATTTTGTTTTAATGCCGCTTCAAATAAACTCTGCAAAATATCCAAAAACTTTTTATTAGCTACTTCCAAATAAGTGCCAAAACCACATGTAATTGTACGAAAGGCAATGGGGTCCTTATGAAATTTAGGAATCAAAACCATATAAGGCAATTCCTTACTACGTTGTGTGTATTTTAACCTTTTATAAAAAGCAGCAATTCTACTTTCTATCTCTTTTACACTGGTATTTAACAACCTGTAATTATGTGTATTGTTACAGTATAGCTCTTTACAAATAATACCAAAATTTGTATTTGCCTTATCAATATATGTTATAACGAAATTACTCTGTAAATCCTTGATAGAATCTTTTAATACTTTATATTCTTCCAACGAAATCCCCCCTGTTTTACCACAGTAAATTGAACTCAAATCCTTTAATATATTGTGTTTCCATTCCAGAAAAGTTATTTCTGGTAAGTAAAATTTGTTCATTAGTTTATGTATAAACATATCCACGTTGATTTTTAATCGTTTTTTTATAAAATCCTTAGTGTTTAATCTTTTTAAACGAAATTTTGTACCAAACCTTAACTATATATATATATATATATAGTTAAGCATTTTTACGATAGGTGGCAGCATTAACCGGTATTTTCTTCACACCTGTCATTACGCGCGGTCCATAGTTTTGCACGCAAGTCTTCACTAGAAGCTTATATGTAGATAGAGGTTGTGAAAAATGCGCGTGTTTTTTTTTTTTTTTTTTTTGCTCCGGGAGGAACAATGTAAACAAGCGAGATTTCATGTCAGATTAATCCATTTGTATATAGTGTACATAGATATATATCACGTAGTAAAGAAGTATACATTAAACATTCTTTTCTAAGTAAATCCCATAGTGGCGTTTTATGTTATAGTAACATGTTACTTTTTTAAATTGTGGTGTTTACTGTTCAAAAGTGGGCACTATAAAGTGTATTTACGGAGGGGAAATCTACGTTTCTTCTTAAATCCGAAGAATAAGATTTGTATGATTATTTGGTATTAGAATGATCATATTCATTAAAGTTTATTTATTAAAGTTCACGAATATTAGCTAATTTTTACACTTAGCTTAGACGTAAGAATATGTAATAATATTTAAAATATGCACTACTAATAATAAAGCATTTCAGGATCTAAATGTACAAAATTTTAAATTTAAAATGCTTTTAGATTTCAAAATTAAATGCAACAAAACAAAAAACATGTCACCAGGAGTTATAGGAGGTTTAATTATAGAAGGAAATAAAACATTTCAGACATTCTAATGTATCGGTTAATAAGGAAAAAAATAGTGGGGTATCTGCCATAGATATAAATCTTTGAGACAAGAGAGGCAATTGAAATTTTAAATCCCTTATTTTGTAGTAGTATTATAGTTTGAAATATCTGCAAAATTATTTTTAAAGCATTGATAAAGAGTATCATGCTATTTAAAACCGATACATGAAATATAAAAAAGGCAAATAAGTAGGAATTTCTATCGACTCAGATTGACAGCTGAAAAATTACTACGAAGGTCGATCCAGAAATAAGGGTCCAGCTGCACGGGAAGGTGCGAGGCGAAATACGGCAACAGAACTGTGGGCGGCTGCTCCCGCACTCGCCATAACCCGGCCGCGCGTCGCTGCGCCGCTCATTCTTAGCTCAGCAGCCGTCCGAGATGGAGGTTCCCATTGTTGATCCCGCCAACTGCGAGAAACGCTCTATGATTCGCTTTTTCCACGCCAAAGGGACTCCACCCGTGGAGCGAGTTTAGTGCCAGTCAGAAGGCAGTCTACGATGAAGAACGGAGTGGAAGAATTTCGGAGGCGGTTATCGGACCTTGTACTAGAGATCTGCACGGGCCGGGCCCGGGCCGTACATTATTTCTGAAGGCTCGGCCCGGGCCCGGGCCATACTTTATTTCTAAGGCTCGGGCGGGACGGACCTAACTTATTTTTTCTGTACAGAGTCGGGATTGGTTTCATTCCTAGTCTTCACGGCCCAAGCTTTTCAGTCCTAGTTTTGACTCAGCCCGTATGAAAATCATTGTATCAGCTTGGCCAGATCCATTCAAAGATCAGTCAAATTAGGCCTGGCACAAAATTTTTTGCAAAAAATGCATGCATTTTTAAATTGCCATTAATCTACACTTATACATTAATTTTTTTTCTTTTTAAAGAATAGTATCTTATTAAAATATAGTAAAGCGCGTGAAAAGGGACCTGCCTATGACGGAACCCTGTTTTAAACTGAAAAACGTGTTGATCCATGCAAAATTAATATACTAATACGCAAGAAAATAATATATGATACATTTACACTTGCTAAGAATGAAACTTGTCTATAACGCATTTTTTTTCATTTCTACGCAATTCCGTCTTAGAAGATTTAATGTATAGAATTTTTCAGATTTTTGGCATACATGGAATACATGTATGTTAATGCATGGAATACGGATTAACAATATTAATGATAACCTAAACATTTACGTACAAGATATAGAGATTCGTTAAAAAAATAAATATCGCAGTCTGTGTCACTTCTTTAAAAATGAAGATTATAAACATGAGAAAAAAAAAGTTAAGATAAATATTTTTGGTCAGAGCTATCTCGTACGAGACAAATTTTTAACCAAATCGACGTAAAAATCAATGTTTTGTAAAAAATTCACTCGGGCTGGGGGTTTTTTTTCTCGGGCCGAGATTTTAGTTTTTTTCCGTGCCGGGCCGGGCTGGGCTGGGCTCGGGCCAAACTTTTAATTTTTTTATCGGGCCGGGCCGAATTTTTTTTTCGATGAGTCGGGCCGGCCCGGGCCTGGAAATTTCGGCCCGTGCAGACCTCTACCTCGCACCTCGCACCTAGTGATTATTACTTGTTCCTCAAGTTAAAGGAACACTTGGGTGGCCAACGCTTCGGTCTCGGCGATGACGTCAAAGAAGAGGTAAAACTCATCCTCAACGTGTTTGCGCCGAAGTTCTACGATATTGGGGTACAAAAATTGGAGCACCATCTACAAAAACGCATAGAAAAAGTTGGCGATTATGCAGAGAAATAGAGCAAACTTTCTTCTTTCCATGTACATTTCTATGAGAATAAACAATGTTGTGTATTTGTAAATTTGATGGGAACCTTATTTTTAGATCGACCCTCGTAGAATACCCCAAAATAAAAAAAATAAAAAAAACCTCTTTCACGCCTTACTTTTTCAGAATTGTTTCCACTTAAGGAAGTGTCAAAAATTAGGAAAAGTAAAAACTTCATTATTGGCATAAATGAAAAACAATTGTCATGGTATGATTATCTCAACAGAATTATTACAGGAAGGCTCCCGAAAATTACTCAGGGAGCCGCTTGGTAAAGGGATGAGGGAGACACCGATGAAAAAATGGAAAGAAAAATTAGTAGACACCATGAATAAAAATAATATAAAGGAAGAAACAGCATCAGATGGATATTTTGAAGAAATAAAATAAGAAAATATTTGGTCGAAAAATAATTTGCACTTAGAACAATCCTGTTAGAAAGACGTGTTTTTCACGCTTATATAAATGTTTTTTGAAATTGAACATTCCTTATTAGTGAACAGAAAAGCGTAGTGCAATATATGGATCACAGTAACATAATATCTTGAGAATGGAATGTTTCAAATTATGCACCCATGATTTATTATTAAATTATACAAAAAGTCTCAATTTATAAATTTATTTGTATAAACGTTCTTTCTACCCAAATTATACAAATGGCGAATCCCACAAAAGATAAAGAAGACAGACTGATCAACAGTAGTTTTAAGTTTACTCCTTCATAATACTAATCTCAAAGGATAAAATTCTTCTTGGTATATATTTACTTCCAGAATAAAGAGAATTATGTGATAAGAATATTCCACTTGCAGGAGAAGCTGCTCAAAGTAATTTTTGTACAATTTATTTCGATCATATAACCTGAAGTGGTTATTGTCTACATTTCATATCATTATGCCACACGCAATGTCTTTCAGAGTGCTTCGATACGAAGGAACTTCAAATGCAGCTCAGTAATGCGTAATGTAACTAAGAAAGAAAAAGTTCTTCTTACTAAAGTTTTACTCCAATGATGACTGGCAGTGAGAAGACCATTATAAGTGTAAACAAGTTGAAAATTGCCCGTCAATACGCGGCAAACAATGTGCGTTCGTACTATAACTAGCTTTATATATATTTTTTGCACCGCATATTGCACTGAATGCAGATTTTATAGCACTTCATATGTGCATATCAATTTCATTCTATTCCAAAGGCTGTAACATTATTAAAATGTACTTGAAATATTTTTTCCCATTGGCCGTAATGTAATGGAAAACTTTTGCCTGTCCCTGTAATTAAACTATACACCCGATTTTCATAAAACTTGAAATGATGCAACAATTATATATTTTAAATTTTAAAAGATTCTATTGGATAGTGTTTGCGCTGTTATATGCAGCTCTTACATGCATGTTACGGGGAGGCTGAACGACGACTATAGGTGCTACGTATTTATATAATTACAAACGCACCTAAAAACATTAAACAGAACACTTTTGTATTTTTTTTTTTTACATTTGAGGGGCATTGTTTGAAGTTTTATTATCAAACTTTCAATTTATTATAACACGTAAAAAATTACACACCACTTAATGTCTAGAAAGTGCAATTTATCCAACTGTATGTTAATAATAATAAACTTTTGAATAAGTATTCTAACGAAATTTTCTATTGATATTTTCAGTTATTTTCTCGTAAAAATTTAATACGAAAGGTAATTTTAATAGAAAAGTGCAAAATCTGGAAATATTTAATATATGATACCTTGCAAATTGAAATTTTTCTATTACTTTTTTAAAGGTAGGGAAATTTGTCAAGTTACATTAACAACAAAAATGATAGCAGAGATAATATTTTTCGTAATTATTTTGAAGAATCTTTTAAATTCCACTAAAACGTGTAATGCAGGCCAGAAAAATAAAGTGTCTTAAATCAATTTATCTTCTCCTAGAAAATTTGCCTGAGATGTAAATGATGTTCAGTATCGAGTTACAAGATGCGAATTTCCGGCCTTCAAGTAAAATTGTTCAGAAAGAATTTCGTGAAAATGTTTTAAGTAGTTTCTCATTTGGTATAAAGAAATTAATTTCTTCTGTTAAATACTTTTAAAAATATTCTTTGGCTATAGGCGGAACAGGAATTTAAAGAAGAATTTAATTACTTGTGTGGGTTACAATTTCAGACAAATGAGATTCAGATAATTTAATGGCCGACATTAAAATAACTGTTTTCTTAGACATTAAAAAAAAGTTTTCTTTCGTTTTCTTCAGCTGATTTTTGTGATTTAAAAAAGTCTTTATTATTATAAAATTCACTTGTTATACCAATTTATTACAGATATTAAAACACATTAACATGTCGAAATTTAACATACACTAAGAAATAGTGTAGATGTCAAAAAGTTTAAAAATACATATAACTCTAAAACATAAATGTAAAATAGTAGTAGATAGATTAAAATAGTAGTATAGTAAAAAATAGTAGTATAGTTAGATTATATGTATTTTTAAACTTCTTGATATCTACGCTATTTTTTGGTGTATGTTAAATTACAATATCTTAGTGTGTTTTAATGTCTGCAATAAATTTGTAGACGAAATTAATCTTATCACTTTATATATGAGCCGTTCTCAGTGTTGTATGTTCCTTATACAAATCTTCATATATTTTTTGACAGATTTGAATGAAGCTGGCTATATATAAGCTTTAAAACGTGGAAAAGGTTCCTGTCAACTTAAAAAAATTATCAGGCCACTCTTTACCGCTTTTTTTAACCACCTTCCATAATTTAACATTATAGAATTATCTATTTTATTTAATTTTATAATTTAATCATTTCTTTTGCGTTGCCACACCCTAAAAAACAGCACAATAAATTAAAAAAAAAATTCGCATTTTTGAAACTGATGCCATTCTAATCAGAAAATGTACATTTTTCTTATATAAAATAAAAACTTTAACTATAAGTGGGGTAAAATGACGTAGTAGTTTAGTTTGAATGATTTTAAAAGTAAAACATGTACTTTAAAACAGACATTTCAATTTCAGAAATACGATTTAAGAAAAGAAAAAAAAAGGCTAGATATGATGTTACATTCTACCAAATCTTTTCAATGTATAGTCCAACTAACTTTAATTAAATAGCCTCTATACTTTATTTACTACTTCGATTCTATATTGCAGACATACCTTACAGTTATGCGTTATAGCTGAGTGTTGTATTTGTTTAGATGCAGAGGTAACATTTTCTGTGATTTATAATAAAAAGAGAGCAGTTTCCCTTTTCAAACAAACTTTATGACTGATTTCATGACTAAAAATTCATAGAAAATGACATCAGTATCACTTAATCAATCTAATTTTAATTTCTATTAATGAAACATTTAAGTTTACATTTAAAAGTGGTGTTTTATAAAAGTGAAAACCCTCGATCTAATCTTCTAAGTAAAGATTACAATTACACATACACTGAAGGCTTTAATTGTAAGCAACGCCAAATAAAACTTCTGTAAATGCTAATGAATTTTTATTATAGTGAAGAGCCAAAACATTATGACCACCTACACAATAACGCATTGTCTCAGTTTCGGCCCGTAAAAAAAAACTACATCCGCCTTGGCATGAATGCCACAAGTCCTTGGTACATGGCCGAAGACAGATTGTACCATATGTTCAAGTAGCGGTCATGCAAATCCGGAATATTACAGCATGTTTGTTTTTTAGCTCTAAGCTGCCCTTCCATGACTCCCAAAATCTTCTATATCGTATTAAGATCCATTCCGTTAGTTGCCAACACCTTAACTGGAATTCAGTGAGGGTTGGGCAAATTCGTAATTGCAATTATCTTCAATGTAATTACAATTTAATTGAATGTAATTAATTATAATTAAATTTACACGCCGTAAAAAAATATTGCAGTACTATAGTCGGAACTGCCCTCATTGCATTATGTAACGAAATTTTTGAATTTGAATTTATCTATAATCAATTACATGTAATTAACTTGTAATTTCATTGTGGATAATTGAGATTACAAATTTGCCCAACTCTGAATTCAGTATTATGTTCCTGGACAATTCGGGCCCTGTGTCATAGAGCGTTGTCTTGCTCGAAGACTCTATTTCCAGTTGGGAAGAGAGATAACATTGTAAGAGTGCAACAGTTACACACTAATGTTTCGATAGTCTGCGGCCTTCATGATCTGTTCTACCACAACCACGGGTCTCAGAGATGCCCATGATAACGTTCCCCATAGCTTAATACCGCCACCACCGACATTTGTATGGCCTGCTGAATAAGGGGGAGCAACAGTTCGCCTGAAAGAAGGCATACATTGACACGGACATCAAGGGGTTGGAGAATGAATCGTCATTTATTTGACCAGGCAGCTCTCTCCCAACGATCCATTGTCCAGTCATGATGTTCCTGGGCCTAGTATAGGAGTAGTTGGCGATGATGCTTGGTCAACAAAGGCACATGAGTGTTGCGTTTGCTGCTTAACCTTATATCCAACAGTGTCAGCTGAACTGTGCATTCTGAAATAATTCTACTTGGAACTGTATTGTATTGGTCTGTCAGCAGAGCCAGTGTCTGTCACCGATTTTGTATTACCAAGTGGGGGGAGTGCCCGACGTCCTTTTTCTTTCATAACGTGTCGACGTCCAACGCCATCGCGTCTGCTGATGGTTTCATCGTCGTTCATGAACTTTCCAAAAGTACTAACAACGATATGCCGCGAACAACCCACGAATCGAACAGTTTCGGAGATACTCGTCCTGAGCCTTCGGGCCATTGAATTCTGACCTCTATCAAAGTCGCTTAGATCAGCAACCTTTCCCATCACAGGCAGAAGTAAGCGCAAAAATGATTCCTCATACTCCCTAGCAGTAGTTAATTACCATTTCCCACCTGATTATGTGACCTCCACGTCAACCAAGCGAGTTTATTGCAAAATGTGGGGATGGTCATAATCTTTTGGTTCTTCGGTGTATATAATTGCGACGAAACAAATATATTTACAATTTTTCCTTTTGCAAAAGGATCATAAAGGAATATTATCAAGAACTATTATGTAACAACCTCAAAATAATTGTTTAATAAAATGTCGCTAAGATTCTTAGTTAAGTTTGATGGTTATTAATAGATTTCTGCAAATATATTGCAAATATATCAATTTATTTTTCTTAAGGTATATTTAAAAAGTTTCATTTTATATTTCTTTTTAGATTTTTATTATTTCTCATTATTATATATTTATTGTATAAGAATTGGAAATATTCATGGTATTTTGAAATAAATATATCTCTCTATAACATAATATTCAATTTGCCTATCACAATCCACCAGTCAGAAGTGTGCATCCATCAGTGAAAATCACCGACGTCATATTTAAAAGGAAATGGTTGTGGATTTATAAAATTCTTTTTAAACGTTATTTACATTATAAATCAATTGCGTTAATTGAGAATGACATCCCGGAAAGTGATTGCAGATCATATGGGAAAATCGCGTTTTTGCAAAAGAAAAGGAATTTCATTCATGAAAATAAAATATTTATATCTGCTTGTATCAATCTGATTGTATCAACGTCATATTCACTGACCTATTTTCTACGCCGACTGAATTTCTTATTGAAGTGCGGCGAGTCCAAGGCGAGCGAAGCTCCATTCCAATCTAATAATAAAACGAATACGATTTCTTAGCAATGCCTCGATTAATTATAATATAACTTAGAACACAGATAGGTCTTATGTTAGTCATGACTATTAACACTGCTCGATTTCTAAATTCGATTTGTTACCTGAGAAATTAAAGGTCAAATTTCTAATGCAAACCCTTTGTACATCAGTCTTCAGTAATCAGGTTATACATTGCCGCGATGTATTTAGTGCTGGTCGATCCTTGGCTTCCACCAATCGCCGTTGAGAACAACGTAAAAGCTAATGAACGAAAGGAAAATATTTATGTCATTGATAATGAAGTATTAAGAGATTATAAGTTGATTATCGAAGCGCTGCGAGCAAAAGGCAAATGAAACTGTTTATATATATTCACTCCAATCTGACATAGAAGCGGAAGCCACTTTTTAGCAATGTCTCGATCCGTTGCAATATAACGCGCCATAATTATAGATCTTAATAAGTCACAGATAATAACGTGACCCGAATTTTGGTATTCAATCTTTAGACAGAGCAATTAAATTAAGTTAAATAATGCTATAAAAAGTGATAGAATATCTTTATTAAGATTTACGATCGTTTCATCGCACAATCGGCAACATTTTCAAAATCATTCATAATAGAAAATATTTTCACATAACTTAAAAACAATAATATAGTAAACAATGTCACGAGACATGAAGCATAATGAAAATATTGCAACCATAAAATAAAATAAAAATTAAATTAGCTATTTGCGAGCGTGGATTAATTTTCACATAATTTAAAAACAACATGGTAAACAATGTCACGAGACATCATGCATACTGAAAAACATTGCAAAACATAAAATAAAATAAAATTAACTTGGCTATTTGCAAGTGTGGATTAATTTTTACTATTGTTTCTACAATTACTTAGTATCTCTTTCCAAATTCTAGGTAAATCAAGGGACACAGAATCATTGCAAATATTCCCGTTGCGTAAAAATATTTCTATTGATTCTCGGACTATGGATGGTAAATAAAATCTTGATGGATAAATTAACTTGCTATTTTTAAATTCAATCTGTAAAGGTTCTTCGCCGATTGTGCGATGAAACGATCGTAAGTCTTAATAAAGATATTCGATCCCTTTTTATAGCATTATTTAACTTAATTTGTTTATAAGTGATTATTATACACGTTTTTAGAGCAATTAAAGTTAAAAATTCTAATGCAAAACTTGTGAGCAGCAGTCTTCAGTAATCGAGCTTTACATTGGCGCAGTGTATATAAATGCTGGCCCTTTTACCCTCCCCAATTACACCCGATATATAAGCTAATAAACGAAAAGACAATATTTATCTCCTTTCTAATAAATTATTACGAGATTATAAATTCATTCTTGAAGCACAGCGAATCAAAGTCATGCCAAGTTTCTTATTTGTATAACGCACAGTGATATAACAATAATGTTCCTTCATTTTTTTAACTAACAAAATAACAAAACAACTTCATGTTTCGCATGTTTAAGCATTCTGAAACATACATCAATAAAATATCTGCATTGAAATATTCTTCCCAGACGTCTAAAGTTGAAAAAATTTATGAATAAGAGCCGCTCAGCAGAAAAGTTTTCTTCATTCAAAACATAAATATATTTTATAGAAACACGGTTGTATCATATGTATTTGAAAGCTTTCTTTTTCATAAGATCGGTTACACATTTGCAAAACATATAAACATAATAGCCTAGAGGGATTCTTGAATGAAGTTACAGTGATTGGTAACACAGTATCCAAATTTCAAATTTAAAGCAGATGATTTATTTACGAATAGAAATTTTTATTGTATACTTTCTAAGAAATAAAAACAGAA